>OVBL01000633.1:0-168993 GCA_900406555.1 Pseudoturritis turrita | reverse complement strand
ATTTGTAGGAGAAGTAAAGGAATACCTAAGCTCAGACAGCATAGGAAAAGTATACACAATCGAGGCATATTATGATACACTTTACCCTACCGAGTATCTAAACTCCTTAGAGTTTCCTGGGTTGCCAAAACATAAGCTAACACTCAAGGTAGGAGTCCCAATTATGCTCTTGAGGAACATCAATCAAAAGGAAGGTTTATGCAATGGTACAAGATTAATTGTCACTCAGTTGGGTGAACGGGTTGTGGAGGGACAGATAGTCATAGGTACGCATGCTGGCAAAAATGTTATTCTACCAAGGATAATCCTATCACCACCAAAATCAGAGCATCCTTTTACACTACGGAGACGTCTATTTCCAATAAGAGTTTGCTACGCAATGAACATTAACAAAAGCCAAAGACAAAGTTTGAAATCAGTACTCCTGTATTTGCCAAAGCCAATTTTCAGTAATGGCCAACTATATGTAGCTCTTTCAAGAGTTACATCTCCTGGCGGCCTGAGGATCCTCCAAAAAGCGATCAACCAGAAGATGGAGTCAAAAATATTGTCTACAAAGAAATCTATAATAACCTACCTAACCAAAAAGGTAAACAATATGAATTCAACCAAATAAAATAATCAAAACTAATAATCTCTTTCTGTGCAGGTCATACTACTCTGAAAGTAGACAACATTAGGTGGGACTCACTTCATCAAATAGTAAGTATTCCAATACAATTACTAGAAATATCCTAATAATTACGAATTATCAACATCATAATTGATAATAAAAATATGCACGAAAATTGGATCATTGCAGAAATCAACCTACCAACCTATTAGGAGTGAGCCAACAATTCTTTTCCTTTCAAATTATCTGATCAAGAGATTACCGGTCATTGTTGCAACCATGTAATGTTAAATTACTGTGAACTTTCGTTTCAATGCAACTGCTTCACTACCGTTTCAATAATTAGTTTCGTCTACAGTATTCAATAATACATTTTACTTTTACGTTTAAAATTAAATTAAGAAATAATAACGTAGCATTGCATTTCATGTTTTATGTTTATACTATGTTCAAGTGCGTATGATTTAGATATTAGGAAACACATACGAAAGAACAAAAGAAACCACATTAACCAAAGCCCCGGACAATTAAAACGAAATCACAACGAAAATCAAATCAATTATATTAAGTGAATACTAGATTCCAAAAAATGATTTAAGCCCTCCTTTTTCCAGCAATTTAAATCAAAGCAAGATCTTAAAAATTCAATACACATAATTAACCCAAATGGACGATCTCACTACCTGCTCAATTGTGAAATCACAACACCTCAACTCAATAAACCAAAACCCCAACAAAGAGGCCCAAATTTTAAAAAAATTGCATCTCCATCGTCCTCTTCATCAAAATACGATCGATTTTTCTTTCCAAATCTGGCAAAATCAACCACCGTTACCACTTGGTGTTTTTAATTCTCCACTCACTTATTCTAATTCAATGGTTTAAAAAACCACTACCCTCTAATTCATGACCATTGCATTCACATAATATCACATAAATAAACAATCATATCACGTCCAAAAATCCAAAGGACACACATACACATCAACTAAGGTTATAAAAACTCATATATCGATCACAATAGACCTTAAGAAAAAGAAAAAAAACCATGGCAGATCCAAACCACCTAACCTACTATTTCTCATATCAAACTCATCTACCAAATACACACCCACACAGTGAAATCCACCTCATAATCAAAAGGCCACGCACACAACAAACTGACATCATTATAAAGATACTTTACGGGACAAATGGCGCGGGACCACCTATTCAAAAATTGAGTCTTCACATCGAAGATCTTGTAACTTATCACGATATAGACGAGAACATTGCACCAAGATTGACTACAACTTTTCTCGAGTTCATGAACGTCGTTCACACAACAAGTGTAAGTGAAAGAGGAACCACATATATTTTTACTTAAAAATTACAGATTACAACTTGCATGCAATAGCTAGGCTAGACACAGATTTGCTTATATCCAATCTTGAAGATGCCCAAAGACCTCCAACTACAGAAGAGGAAACATCTGAATGCGCAATCTGCTTACAAACATTCAACGGAAAAAACGATATCAATAATCTACCGTGCAACTACACATATCACCATGAGTGTATTATCGCTTGGCTATATAGAAAGAATAATTTTCCAATATGTATGGCAACTTAAGTTTAAATATATTCGTCTATGGAGCGATGCTCATCATTTGCTTTTTTCCCTACACAGAATGTATTATTTACTTTGAAAATTTTCTTCCATTATTAATAATAATTTCCACAATTAAGAAACCTCAGATAACTTGAGCACAATTAAAAAACCCTTCCAAGACATCCTACTTTGACATTAAACCCTAGAAAAACACAGCAAACACACCTCAGAAACAAATGTTATTCTCGGGATTGGTTTGGGTTCTGATCGGTGTGGTTAATTCAAAATTACAAGAAGTCTACCAGAAATAACACAACATTAGTTGCGACAGGTTTTAATTACGTTCCTTTATTTCCTTCTATCTAGCTTGCTTTCGGTTTTAGTTCGGATCATAAACAAATAAACCAATTATCATACGATCAAAGGGTATATGAAAATATAATGAGTTCCAAATTTTATTCGCCAGCCTTTGCTTTTACCGGTTACGTTACAATCATCACCCTCGGAGAGATTAAAACTTATTAAATTTTATTTAACAAATATATTTAAAAAATGAAATGAAAATCAAATGTATGTGGGTTTTACATTAACAATTACAGCCTCCTAATATTAATTACTATTATCAACCAATTATTTAAATGGCCACATTACTTTACTGATTTGGTTCGGTTTTTTCCATTAAAAAACTTAACAGAATGGTTGTGTATAGAAAACAATTTACTGTCGATCGGTATGTGTTCGGTTAGATCGGTTTGATTAGGATTGGTTCGGTTCAATTGCCCAACACGAAAATATAACAACATATATGTAATCTAAACAAAATTATACAAATAAATACAATATCCGATATACAAAATCAACACAAAAACAACACAATCTTTTCCGTCGGATCATAAACACCGACGAAATAAATTAATAAAAAAAATTACTCCATAACAAAAAAAAGAAACCTAATTACTCCTGAATATGATCACCAACTATAAATGAATACTACCAAAACCGAGAAACAGAAACAACAAATTTAACCAGATTGCCAAACAAGAAAAATATCAATCAACCACATTAATTAATTGATAATTATTCATCCATCGGAAATTAAGTTCTTTCCATAAACACATAACCAATAACATATAAATAACACAACAACTCTACAATGGACACAACAACGACAACGTCTTATAGTACTGGTCATCTTCACCCTCAGGTGAAACTTCAATATTTCTTTCATATAATGACATATCGACTCCACGGTGATACGCTCTCCTCGGTTTCAACCTCATTATATCTCCAACGACTTCCAAATCTCTTCTTTCATACGCTCAATTTAGTTTTGTTTTTAATCCCCGGGATACGGTCTCCCTTTTAGTTCTTAATAAAATTTAAATTAACAAATTCAACAATGCCTCCTACACCTGTAGAAACATGGCCGACGATATACCAAATAAGATTTGCTGCTCCTCTTATTGATTCTCTGTAGTTTTGGGTTTTCAAAACATAATTAGAATTCATGTTGTTTTGAATTATTGGAAACGGATGTTTGTTTGCGTAGGTTTCGAAGAGCACTCCTCATTTGTTAGATTATTATTTACACTATTAGCGACTCCTAATACTGTCCTTTCTTGTCCGCGTTAAGTTCCGATGGGATTTTATGACCAAACAATCAGATTGTCTTCTTCGCTCACAATGTTATTGCACAAAAATAGCCAATCATGTACCGTACTTCCGTCCAATCATCATTTTGCACCATCATTCATGTTTATATAGTTGTAAAACGAAATCCTAGCTAATCTTACAGAAACTCGAACTGGTGTTGCATTCACAGCCATGTTTGGTTTAGTTTTTCATGTTTGAATGTGGTCTACACCCAATCACCCATGGAGGTTTTAATGAAACCGACATTTATATTTCTTTCTTACAAATTTAATTGTTTAATTTACATGTGCTTTTTTTTCGTGTAATATTATCCTAACATGTGTCTCCGTCCTCATTTTACAAAGTCCTCTTTGTGACGCACATGCCTACTCACAAGAATGATGCTGCAACATACAACCACTACACATTGGCATCTAACAAACCTAAGCTTGGGATTTTCAGAATGGCCAATCATTGTTCGGATCAATCGCATATGGGATACACATAATCACACAAAGAAAGACGAAAAAATCAGCAATGTGCTACTACTCTCAGACACCAATGTAAACAATTACTCCCTCCAAACTAAATTGCTTACATTATATAAATTTAACAAAAAAACATGTTCAAACCAGGGTTCAATGATCTAAAGTACGATGCATTTTTCCGTGGCGGAGAAACACAAAGTAAACATAAACGAAGGACAAATATATGAAGTTTCACAATTCGTAGTTTTTCCAAATAACTACAACTACAAACTCACTCCTCATCAATATGTCATTCGAATTACAGGAAGAACAACCATTATACCACTGAAGGATGAATTACCGCACATACCTACCAACAAATTTTGGGTTCAAACCTACAATGCACTACTACTACTACTACTACGAGATACCAAAAAAGAACTACCGGGTATGTCAACTACAAACTCTTTTCATAAGGAACTAACGAAATCACACAAATTAATCATTTATTTTATCAAAATATGTGGTCGGCAAAATCCACATCATACAGAGCATAAATCTTAGACACACAGAGTCAAAAAGAAATGTTATGGTAGGCTTAAAGCTTAAGAGGTACTAAAAAAAAATACATTTCACCAAATATAACTCGTGCTAAACAGCAGTGACAAGGAAAAAAAAACCAAACATTGCAGGGACACAATCGTCAAACTATCTCTATGGGGTGCCCATATATGCAAGTTTGCACCAAAAACTGAAAACTTACAACTATGTTGGTCACAAGCATCAATCCAAAGGAACAAAAAAGTACATACATGAATAATACTTCTTATTTACATATACATACAGATGTTTAACAAACTACCACAAAATTGTAGGAAAATTACTGCTTGAGTCGACACCAGCAACAAGATTTTACTTTGACAAATCTATACCAGATATCAAAAAATACAACAAGATTAAAGAAGGTTGCTAAAGAACGTCGGCAACATACCAAAAAAGAATTCCAGATATTTGAAAATCTAAGCAGGGCAAAACATTCTCCACTCAACAAAGACTGTTTATTCGTCTCATTTTGACAAATTAGTCTTCATTTTGTTATTCTTATCCACTTTCTAGCCAGTTTTCTAAGCACTAAATTTCCTAACTTATGGGTTTTAAACTTTTACTACTTTGTTTCATTCTCGAATTGAATTGATATGCTTTACAGTTCTCATGATTTGTTTGGTTTTCAAAGTTTGCTTTATGAGGAATCTATGATAAAAAAAAAACACATAAAAAGCCCTTCATTCTCCACCCCATTGTTCGGGCTCGTGTAACATACATAATGGGCCAACGAATATGGAACCGAACAATAAACCACAAGCATCCAAACCCAAATCCCTTCGATGACAACAAAACAATAAAAATTATACAAGAAATACATCGAGAGGAAAAAAAAACAATATAAAACTAACAAAAGACCAAAACAAAAAATTAACATAAACAAAATAATTACGCAAAAGAATCCAAAAACAAGCAATATATATATAACCGAAACATAAGTTACGAAGAAGAGAACAAATTTTCAATAAATCAATAAAAAAATTAAATAAATAAAAAAGAAAAAATGTAAAAAAAATTCTGGTAATAACACATAGGCAAAAGTAGCTATTAATATTTACCTTTTTTATATATAGAGGATATATATATAAAAGAATAATAAAAGCAAATGAAAATTTTATGGGTTTTTTTTTATATAAATAAAATCAAAAATAATAAACTTGCAAAAACAAAGATTTTTTATTTATTTTTTGGTTTAAGAATGGAATGAAAACAAAACAAAAACAAAAACATAAAAAAAAAAGATGATATGAGCTTTTAGCTCTGATACCAAATGGTGTAAGTTTGGAATCCACCAAATCCTAGTGATCATAAAGATGTCAAAACGACAAGTTTGATGGGGTGAAATTCACCACACAAAAGTGCGGAAAACCTTTATGATAAGAACACAAGTCTAATTCTAGGTGATTACACACAAAGACAGAGACTCACACATTTTCTAAGCAATTGAATCCACCAAAATACTTAACAAAACAAATAGAAACAAGCTACAAGCTTAAAGTGAGTGAAAACTCCATTTATATTCAATTCAAAGGTGATTTTACAATGATATGAGCTGAGCTTATATAGGCTCGTGATCAGCTAGTAATAATGGTCTTAAATATTTAAAAGAAATATAAATCAACATAAATGTAAGACTCAATCAAAGAGAATAATTGAGATAACTTTTATGGGTGATTTTTGGCCAACTATGAAAAATGTGAATGTGCTTTGTATCTAGACAACTTGGTCATGAATCCATGGGTTTTTTTGGAGTCATTGGATGGTGTATTTGAATAAATACAAGGAGATATACCCATTGATCGATATTTACTCTAATTGGCACAAAATATGGAAAGTTGAAGTGTGGAGTGATCCACTTTATTCCCTTCTTATTGTTACATTTTAAGACACTAATATGATCCTATAGGTCATATGAAAAGTCTTCTGGATGCCAAAGATAAGTCTGCATTTATCCAAATAAGAAAATATCTGAAATTGGACAATTTTGGATCACCCGATTTGTAATCTCGGTTATAGTTAAGCCTGAACCGTTCTGGCTCGATCATTAGTTCATCGTAGGTCCTTGATGGGTCAAAAATATGAACCAAGTCGTTTTTGGGCTTAACTTCTCATGGTCGGGCCGGAATCCTTTAAAAGAGGTTAATATGTCCTTATCGGGACATTGGAATGATTGCATTATCTTGGACTTATCTGGGCTTGTCTTCCTTGGTTCTTCACTGGTATGTGCTCTTAAGAGGCTGGTAAAGACATGTCAAGGAGCCTTGGGGCCGGCCTGATTCATCTTGGACTCGTGGACTTCATCTTTTGGCCATACTTGTATTCAGGTGGATATGAGGGTTCATCTTTAGTTTCATTGAACTCCTCTTCAATGAACTTGGATTTGATGTCCTTATCAGCATAGTTCTGCCATTGCTTCTTGAAATTTCCTTTCAGGATAACATTCTTGTGCTTCCTTTCTTCGCCTCACCTGCAAAATATCAATCATCATCATTAGAATCACACATTCAAAACCATTAGGTAGCTAAAGAGAAATCAACGGTTTTGTTGTAGGTCCTTCTACTTCCCTTTTGCCGGAGCTCTGATTGAAACCCATGTTGGTGTCTCCGACGGATGGCTCAGCTGTAGTCTCATCCACTCGACCCAAAATAGGATATGGTCGAGATCTATGTTACTTTTGCTCTCCTCTTTTGGATTTTAGATCCGCTTAGTTTTGACACACCGGCTTTTAGTTTTTAGTTCTGTCCTGTTTTACTCTTTAAAGTTTTAAATCCGAGTATTTTCTAAGGTGTCAAATTAATCTATAAATTTTGGGTTGGGATGTTTCAAATGGTATATGAGCGAGGCTAAACAAGCCGGTTCTTTTTCGAAAGGTAGATTTCGAAAATGGGAATTCGGGAAAATGGTTTGGGAAGGGGCACCGATGGTTTAAGGTCTCACGCTAAGGAAACATTGAGTGTTGATTGATGATTATTTCTTGTATTGTTTGTTTTTGTTAAGGAAATGACACTTAGTTTGTAAAGGCTAAGTGATTCGGAGGTGCTCGCAAGTTAGTAAGAAACTGACTTAATTAGTTCTTCTTTCAGAATGGCGAACAACATAAGGAATAATGCAGCAAGGAACTGTGAGAATTTTGGACAACATGAGAATGTGCAACCGAATGGTGCGGAAAATGTTGGAGTTAAGGAAGCCGTTGCGGCCACTGCTGTTGCACCACCTCTTGTCGCAAGGATATGTATTGATGTTGGGATGGTAACCATGATGCAAGCGTTTATAACGCAGATGTTCTAGCAATTTGCATTTCCTCTAAGGAAGTAGGTGCAAGGTGCAAATGGGTTGCCATCGCCACCTCTGCAGGTTTAGGGAACAAGTTATTGGGATATGATGAACCAGCATATTAATTAGCTTCAAGACACATAAATTTCGTGGCGGATCTAAGCCAATGGAAGCGAATCAGTGGAGAGCTGACTAGAGCATAACTTTGATTCATTGCATTGTCTCTAGGAGCATAAGAAGGACCTTGTAGTCCTTTTCCTTGAAGGTGATGAATATCAGTGCTGGCAAGGTGTGATACGAAGGGATCCGGAAAGGCTGCATGATTGGAATTCCTTCAAGGAATAGTTCACGAAGAAGCATTTTTTGACTGAATCCTGGGTTAAGTTGGAGATTGTATTCCTTGAATAGCGAGATTACGAGTTGGCGTTTAACAATCTTAAGAGTTATGCATGGATATGGAAGACGAGCAAGCGCAAATCCATAGGTTCTTACCGCATGTTGTGAGAGATTATGATACACTCGGCGAGTTGGTACGTAGAAAAGGCAGCATTGACCAAGACCACGTTGGAGGAGAAGGGAAAGTTGCACCACTTGCGTAATGATCAGACCATATAAAGACTAAGGTTGATAACCATCCGGTTGAGGATGCGGTTATATGTGGTGTGTGTGTGGGCGAGTTCATTCACAGGTGTGTTAAACGACAATAGCGACGTGTTGGAACTGTGGGGTTCAATGTATGTAAGTCGGGATTGTCTAAATTCAAATGGTCGACCACAAGGTATAGCGATCGATGGAGGCAGAGTGTGTTATCGTTGTAGTCAGGTGGGGCATTATTTTCATGATTGCCCGATGCCTAATCCGAGGGACAACATATGTGTGGAAGAATTCCCACCACCAGCAAAGAGGCGAGTTGTAGATGCAAGAGTTCATGCAATCGGGGAACCATAATGAGTAAATCAAAACCCAACGGATAATTATAGAAATGTTGCATTCGGGACGATTTCTCTTTTAAGGGGAGGGGGAGGGAGTTGTAACGACCCAAATTTAGAGTCTTGATTTTGTACGTTCGAGAGAATGATTAGTCACTATTAACGGACTTGTTGTTTTTGACTAGGTGTTTGAATGGTTCAAGTGTTAAGTTGGCTCTTTTCCGTTAAAATGAGATCAAAGAACGGATAGTTTCAATCCTATAAGAAAGGTTGGGAATAGTTAGTCAAGATCCAAACAAGGAAAGAATGGAACTCTCTGATGAATAACTTAAGTCGTAGAATTCAGGATTCATTTAAAGAATGTCTAGCAATACCGTAAATGCCGAAGACGTTATGGAAAGTTCGGGAAAAGCGAATGCGTGAAACCATCAGGTGATCGGTAATTCGAGGATTATATTTTCAGTAATGATGTTGTAGCCTTCGGATATTTTTGAACGATTGTTCAAGTTTTAATAAAATACCAGCTTTTAGTTTCGCCATGTTTTATTTTTTTAAATTTGAGGGGTTTCTGAAATTTTAAACCAACCTAAATATAAATTATGGGTAGGGGTGTTTCACACTAACCAAAAACGGTTGCAAAATATTAAGATTTTAGGTCACTATTGAGATATACAGAAATATGCCATTTAAAAGGAGTTCGCCCTATTCTCTCTCTTCTCTCCCTTCAAAAGTCCCTTAGCCGCCGCCTGAAAATCTCAGACCTTGCTCGAGGCCGGAGCCGGTGGTTTCCGTAACACCGGTCCAGCCTCCCCCCCGTCGCCTCTTTCTTCTCTTTCTCTTTGTTTCGAGACAACTAGTAGATTTGGATGGTTCCATTTTTGATCTCGGAATCCAGAGATTCCGGCGAAGGAGTGTTGTCAGCCGCTCCACCTCCTTTCTCCGGCTCTGTCTCTCCCTCATCGATGGCGTATCTCACTCGGATCTCTTGGTCTTCTCACCTGACGTAGCGGCGGTTCTGCTACAAAATCGCTGCCTCCACCTAGCTCAAGCGGACAGCCTTGCCGGTGATTAGATCTTCAGAGCACCGCCAGTCTCATTTACCGCTCTGCTTGTCCGGTGGCTCGGGCTCGCAGGGTCCGGTGACGATTTCGGTTTCGTCTCGGCTGGGAACTAATCTTCATCGTGTTCCTGTCATGGTCCTTAGTTCGGAGGCGAACCGGAATCGTTTCCATTCTCTGTCCATCTCGGAGGCTCCTCTCTGGTCGGAGGTGGCCACGACTCTGCTTTGTTGAAGGCTGGTGTTCCCTTAAGGACATGTTCACCTCTTTCGATTAGTAGTTTTCTTGTTGCTCCCTTTAGTTGTTGAGTGTGCTCATGGTTTAGGTTTAGGTTCCCTTTAGGTTTAGTCTTCCTTCAGCGTGGCTTGTGTGGCCTTGAGAGAAATCAGTTTCGGTTTCGCCGTTATCTAGTTTCCCTCAGGTCTTAGTCTCCTTGTCTCTAGTGTGTGGATTTGGGCAGTGTTACCTGGTTTTTTGTGCTTGAGGATCGATTGTTAGTGTGGTCGGATTTGGTCGGATTTCTTGATTGGATTTTGTTGTGTTCTATGTCGGAATTGGAGGACCTAGTAAGGCTCGGGAATAGATATCATTATGTTAAGCGTTTGCCAACATCAGAGATGGGATTTTGGTAGAGCTTATGTGCGTATTTGTTCTCGTATCTTTTATCGAGTTAGTGTAGTCGTGTCATAACGAATGTACCTTAGCTTGCTGATGTGTTTCGTAAATGGGTGTTGAGGATAGCTTGTTTAGTTGCTTGCCGGCACTCGGTCTTCGTTAAGCTCATGCTACCGGATGAACGTGCTTCTTTTAGAGCCATGGGAACTTCATTGTTCTCTCTTGTTGCCTCTCCTCTGGCTTCCACATTGCTTTCTCGCACGGCGATTTCAGGATGTTTATCGATACTTCCTCGTGATTGCTCTCCGGAGAGTCGTGAATGTATACCGATCGTTCTTTTGTTTTCATGTTTTTAATCTTTTTTGCCATGGGATCAAAACCATAGGTGTAGCAATGTGTTTATTGAACATTTTGTAACCTTAAACTTTCATTTTCATAAATAATAGTTACAATTTAGCATAAAAGAAAGAAATATGCCATTTAGGGTTATTTGTATATGTTCTTTTTGTACAATATTCCTTCTTGTGTTAGGGTTTAGCTTATGTTAATAATACTTGTATAAATTACCTTATAAACGGTGGGCTCAATGATATATGGAAAACATTTCTCCAACTCTTTGTTTTCTGACAGTAACGGATAATTAATGAGAAGTCTATTTTTGGACATCTTCTCAAGCACGCTACAACATTCTATCTATCTATAGGATATTCACTCAGATTTTTTTCCGATAAAACTTGGGACTAAACACAGTCATGAAAAAAGCGAAGTAGGCATGATCTCGAAGAAACGGCCGATAGATTCTGGGGTAACCGGAGATATCCCAAACCATGAAGGCGAGGTTTCCTCTAAAGTCGTCGAAACACAATCTTTGGCGGCAAAATTTGTGGACGATGTCGTCTACAGATCGTACTTCAAGGGTTTGGTGAGTAACGAGGTTGCGGCGGCGGACGGTGGAGAAAGTACGGTGAGGGCTGGATTTGGTGTCGCGATTTGCGATCAAACGGATAGATTGTTGTTTGATTTGAAAGAATCGGTAAGCGACGCCGGGATTGACCGGAAAGAAGTTGAGATTAGGGCTCTCATTCGCGGGTTAAGTGAATCACTCGATTTGGGGATCAGAAACGTCAGCGATTTATTGTGAAGATGATCAGATTTACCAAAACGTAAGTGTTTTATCTACTCTTGTTATTGCTTTGATTAGTTCTTAGCCATTCAAATTAAATTCTGAGATACAATTTTTTGTTTTGTTTTAACATGTTTATGTAGTTTGATTGGCTAGTGTTGAATGAGGAGTTGAATAGGTTTCTCGTTTGTGATTAATCATTAGATAGTTATGAATTAATTGCTGGCTTGAATTGTAGTGAGTAAATAATAGTAGTTGTAGCCTGTTATACACATTATCGTGAAGATTCGGTAGTTGCATAACAATATATGCTTTCTCAAAAAAAAATAAAAAATACTCATAATAAAAAACGAATAATATATATCTTATACTATATTTGAGAGGTGATTTTTCCTACGTGGCGGCCTCACGTTGAAAATTGACATCTGAGATTACTCTATTACCTTTAATGAAAATCCTCTTTTCTGATTGATTTTCATTCGGTCGGATGGATATTCTCTTTGTTGAAATATTCCATAATTATCTTCTTCGTATATAGGAGATATTCTTTACATAGTTTGTTCGATAATTATGAGCAACCCTAATCTCTTTAGTCATTCTCTTAAAATAATGTATATAGAACCCTAACTCTATGAGAACCTATATATATCGACTTTATTATCTCTTTCTCATAAGATTTCGTTTTTTTTTAGATTTATATTAGTTCTTCGTTTTTTGTTTTTTTATTTTTTATTCCTTCCTTCGTTTCTTTTGTCATACGCATAATAATTCATATGTGATCAACTCTGATTTTGCTTTTTGTTTTTTTCGGTGTTTTCAAAGAAGGTTTTTCAGATTCAATCAAAACTATGGTACCAAACGTGAGGCTGCTGCTTCTTTTGGCGTTAACATAATTCTTCTTGAGAAATACCATCACTCGACCAAGGCATATAGAAGTCCAGGTAGTGGGTCGTGAAATTCCATATTTTGTTTCTTTTATGAAACTCTAGTTATGGCACCTTGAAACCCAATTAGTATGCTTACAAGGAAGACATATATTATTACGTTGGTTTAAAGCGTTAACTTCTGTAACTACTGCCATGTTCTGTTTAAGCTATATGGATTACATTATACTTTGATGGCATATTCATAGAGAAACCGTTTTTGGCTCTTAGCTTTTTATAGAATCTTAACCAATTTTCCTTATGTGTTTCTACTGCTTTTAGATATTTGGTGACAAACATGAGAATTTTCTTCATCTGTACGAAAGGGATTGCAGTGTGCAAAGAAGACACCAAAAGAATATTGAAGAAGCTCTTGCGGTAATGACTCTGTTTCTTTCTGTTATTGGTTCATATCTTTTCTAGCATAAATGGATGTGGATCTGATTGAAACTCTGCTGGTGCAGCCTAATATATCTGAAAAGTTCCGCAACAAGCTTAGGTCAAGCTGATGTTTCTGCGGCATGGTATCCCTTTAAATCATGCTTTCATCTTTTACAGATTTAATTAGCATTTTTTCAATACAAACCTATATATAGCTATTACTGTTCATGAGATGCTTGAAATCGTTAAGTTTCAAATCCAGATTCGACCAAAAGGATGAGTTTTGTTTGTGTTACTAATGAATGATTATGCCTTAAAAGCTTTGGCCTTTTTTCAATTCTATGAATTGTGTTTTGTTTGATTAATCTGAGTTATTGAAAAATGTTTCTTTTCTCTTTTGATCGGGATGATAAGGAAGTATTAGCTCCAAATTCTGATGTTATTGCAACAACGACCAACAAGGCTACAACAACTGCTACACACGGGATTGAAGTAGCTATAGAATTTAAACCGGTGGAACATCCGGTTGAGCCTTTGGTCATGATCAACCGATTCAATGTCCATTACCCGAACCATCGATCCATTCTTAAGGTAACATCCATGAAAAATGGTTCTTTGTTGATCTAAGTGTAGCTGTTTATAGAAATCTTTTAAGTTTTAAGTTTTTACTTTTTAAACTTTTTAGTGATTGTTTTCTCTTTTTAGGATTTTGTAAAAAATCAGGATGGGAGAAAAATTAAGGAGAATATCCTCTCTATGAGGAGAAAATGTGATTTGCAGATTATGATTGAACTGCTCTTTTTGGGTGTTAGATGATTTAAGTTTTTGATTCCTTTTGTTGATCAATACAAAAATATTCTTTTTATGGATATGAATTGGATTACAATAACTTTTGCACTTTGTGGGAATCTCTATTCTTTTCTTTATTAACGAAGAGAATAAAGTGGACAAAGATTAAATGAGAGCTTCTTATATGTGGCATGCTTATGGAGCTTTTACTTCGGTAAATTCTTCACCAAAAGAAGCGATCATTATCTTTTTTAATAAAAGGAATTTTTTTTCTATTCGATATTTGCTTAAAGACGGAAAACATAGATTCTGGAACGGTGGGAGTTTTTTTTCATATTGATTAGATTGGCTAAAAAAAAACCGGCTAAGAAAACTCTAGGCTTGTGTTTTGATTTTTCATATTATCTTTCCAATGTGGTGTAGTTTAACTTTTGAAATTGTGTCTTTTTGATGCTTTTATAGTTCGTTTTGTTAAGGCAGCTTTTGGTTGTTGATTATGTGATGGTGTCGACGAGTGGTCACGTTCTGGCTGGTTCTTCTATTTTCTCCATCTTTAGGTAAGCTAATGCATTGTTAATGTGTCATTCTGTGTTTGTGACTTCAGTGAGTGGTGTGTTATGATCTTTCTTACTATGGTTTGCTGTTTGCATTTGCAGAGAGAGATTACTGCCAATTGCTGACATAATTTTTGAAATAGTGACATAATTTTTCTTAAGCTCATGTCCATAGTTTTCTTGAGAAAAAAAAAACATCGATTCAGAAAAGGTATGGTTTATACTTTATATATATCTACAATCGTTTTTTTGGTGTCGGAAGCATCCTTCATAATTATTTCTTATCAGAGGCTTAGGTACGCTGACCAGGTAATATCGCATCGATCTATAATTTATTATTGCCATGTGCAACGTTCTTTTTTTTCTTTAATACTCTGTTTTTTTATTTAAATATTATCTTACAAAATGGATATGAACTTTGATAGAGTTTCATGTTTGATTTATTTATAATTTCATCCCTACGTTTTAATGTTTAGCGTTCTAATTTTTTGATTAAAATTTAATTTATTATATTTCAGTTTTTATATATAATTCGATAAAATAAAACATGTTTAAGTTGATTTATTTTAAAAAAATTTACTTCTCTAACAAATAAATTAAATACGATGTTATTTATGCATTTACACCATATATTATTATTAAAATAAAATATTTAAAAATATATAATTTGATAACCATCAGTTTTTGAATAAAACTTTTAAAAAATATACTTTAAAATTAATTAAAAAATTTGGCTGCTTTCGTCAATACATTTACTTTTACTTTATCATTTTTATATTTTAGACACACATGTGTTAAAATTTTGTTTGTCGACCTATGATTTATAAATAAAATCGATTTTGGTGAAAAAATTTCAAGTTTTGTTTCTTTTCACATTTCATACGGATAAAATCAATTCAAATATTTAAACATTATGGATTGAAAATTAAAATAACAATATAAAATTTTAATAATATCATTTGTATTTTCTTACCATAAATATAAATTAAAAATGGATAAAAATATAAACTAATAAAACCAAATTTTAATTAAATACTATTATTCGTCTATTTTATGATAAGCTTTCTCAAAAAGAATTTTATTAATGAGTAAATAATAGTAGCCAAGTGTCCATTTTGAGATAATGATGACTTGGTGCGATGTATGTTGGAACTCGTTTTTGATAAAATGGTTTAAGACCATTTTTCGGTGAGTTTTCCGGTGGAGACGTTCATCGGAATGATCGGATTGTAGGCACGATGTAATCGTCGTTGTAAACACTATAACATAGTGTGTTCACTTGTCAAAATTGAAATTGATTTGAATGAGAAATGGAAGTCCAACGTAGGTAGCTTGAAACTTGAAATATTGACTAAAGGTCAAATATTGCACTTTGGAAGTTAGAGGAGAAATCTAGCCGCACATATATGCGGAGCCGAGCCACGCCATGTCGTGCCGAGCCGGACTAGATTTGGGATTTGAGAAATTAGCTTACGACCCAAATTTTTTATTTGCCCAAATGTGCTTAAAGTCGTAATGTTGAAAAAATCAATAATTAATTCTTTTAATTGTGAATTGTGTAACAACAAAAGTAATTCATGAAATAATGACTTTAAGTTGAGATTCAATTCTCACAACTCTTCTTGAATACTCCAAGTAAACGTTGAGTGCTTTGATTATATAACAAATGCCTCATCTTCTCAATTTATTAACGTTGAAAAAACAACAAGATCAACAAGATAAACAACACAAATTTCTCACATCTTCTTTATTTTTATTTTTTGTGTCAGAGAGTAAAACACAGAAAAAACGTTCGTTAGATTCTGTTTTTGAGTTGTGCAAAACAGAATCGATTGTTGTATCATGGGATTCGGAACGCCACACAACCGTCATACGACGGGGCATTTTCAAAATTAAGGATAAAGATCATATCTTGCATCTGCAAATCCATCTTCTTCCTAATTCTTGTATGAGTATTTTTGTTGTATTATCGATTTATTTTATACAATTTCTTTACAAATATCAGTTTGCCCATATTGTAGTAATTTGAGTTCCTACAATCTTAATTCTGAAATATTTTTCGTTATATGCTTATTGCACTAACGAAAACTGATCTTTTATGAAGTATTTTTGTCATGAAAACACGAATCAGAAAATTCATGATGATCGATAATCAATCCCTTTCCATCATATTATTTTCGGTTAATTTTTAATAATTCTGCAATTTTTTAATTAAATGTTGAATTATTTAGATTAATTTTTTGATTTTCTGCAATTTATTCTAATTATTTTGTAGATTTTTATAAAAATTTTCTATGTTAAAATTCAAGCAATTTTATTCTAGTTGCTGAATATCCGATCTGTTTTATTTTTTCCTGAAACCTTACTTTCTCGTATCTTGCGTCAGTGGTTTGCTGATTAATTGGAAAAAATAATTGCAGTTGCACTCGCCATGGACCTTCACATATTTGGTTAGGTGCATCGGTTTGATTTTAAGTCAATTTGATTGTTCGGTTTAAATAATCATTCGTTGTCATTCTTTTGTTAAATATTTCTATCTGATTTTTATGGAATATTTTAATTTAATTATTTATTACAATTTATTTGTTTAAATTGTTAAGTATATATAAGATTGAATTTTTAATTTTTTTATGGTAGTGTACTAATTTGATCTTGGTTATTTTGAACAGATTTCATTTTAAATACAACTACCAACGAGTTAGCAGCTTAATCGGACATATGTATATAAATATACATTTGTGTTCCCGATCTCTAAAAGTTGCCTAACTGTAACGCCCCGAAAATTCCAAGAGAATTTCCAGAACATCACTAAAAAAATAAAATTAAATACTAAACTACAAAGTTGACAAAGTCTAAAAACTTATAAAATCCAAGTCTCAAATCGTAAGAAAATGATCGACAAGAAAACTACCAAGTCTCGCGCTACAACTGAATCAAATACTCTAAATTTTCAACCACGTGCTCCTCCTCTCGAGCTATGTCTGCACGGAAATCAGAACTTATGTGAGCGAACAAAATCGCTATAAAATCCAAGTCTCAAATCGTAAGAAAATGATCGACAAGAAAACTACCAAGTCTCGCGCTACAACTGAATCAAATACTCTAAGTTTCAACCACGTGCTCCTCCTCTCGAGCTATATCTGCACGGAAATCAGAACTTATGTGAGCGAACAAAATCGCTCAGTGAGACTACAAACCCAATAGACATATACCAACACGGTCTGATCCCGCAAAGAAAATGTTCACGTGTTAGTACAAAGAACAAATAATTCAATTTCAGATACTAATAAATAAATTTGACATATCCAAATAACTTTAAAAGACATAATATCATCAGAACATAATTACCAACAGAACAAAAAGATATTATCATGACAGAGCGACCATGTAACTAGCAATGCAATATCAGAAGCGGAATGGTATGACCCCAACATTGGTCAACCCAAACCATATACTAACATAATATATATATAATATACTCGATAGTCATGCTGGCACCTACCGAGGTGGTAATGAAGTACGCCACGGCACTAGTCGACCCCAATACCACTAACGTAATACTAAAGTACATAATACACCCGTGGGAGTGCCGGCTGCCACTGATTGCCCAATAGAGCTACTAAATCAGAATAGCATGCTGATACCGGTCTTAACAGAACCAAACATATATCATACCAGAATCATGATTCAGACTTAAACCATAAAAACATATACTTTTAAATATCATGCTTTCAGATAATTTAACTATTTCTTAATTCTTTATAGCTAAATTAATTTAATTAAATCAAAATCACATATTTTTACCATTTAAATTATTATTGTTAATTTTTCTAAAATATTACCAGCGTATAATATTATTAAGAGAGTTAGAAGTCACTTGGAATTAAAAGAAGGTGATCGAACCAAGAAACCTACAAACGTCCTCTGAGACCAAATAATTCACCTAAACACAACCGTGAATTGATAAATTACGATTGATATACCAACAGAAAGGCTTCATCGAGAGAAATCCAAATCCGGTATCGGTTTTACCAAAATCGGTTTAAAAATTAGCGAACCGACCCGAATTGCAGTTTGTTTAAAAACAAAACATGTTCAAATCGAAAACGAATTTCACGTGATTAATCTACTCGATCTCAGCAATCCAAAAATAGTTTCAATTCCTTAAGAACCGATCAAACAAAAATCCGGTTTGGTTAACTAACTCAGAGATTAGAAAACTTACCGATCAAATTCTGATCAACTCCGACCTCTAATCGGCAAGCGGTTAGTGGATTTAGATTTGTGAGATTGAGAAGTTTCTAAAGAGTTATAGATCACACTCTAACTCTCCCTGAAACCAAAATCACAATTAAAGAGCTTGAATCTCACTTTAATGGAGGAAAATTGAAGAAGAAGGGAGGTGGAGTTTACCAAACACTTCAATGAAGGTTGCCAATGACCCAGAACTAGAGCACTATCAATAGAGTTGATTTTCAACCTAACCACCATAATTTTCGATCAAAACTTGTCTAAAAATACTCTAAATCGGAGATGAGAAACAAGTCTCGAAACTTACCAAAAATCTCTAATTTGCAAGGGAAACGGCTTCTAAATCGTGGGGACTTTAAAACGCATATATATATATATACGTGATATTAGGGTTGAAAGACGAAGATTTGAGAAGCCAAATCGATCCCAACATTTTCAGAAAGGATGACTTGAATTTTTCTAGCTTTTCCCAAATTTACACTTTCATCCCTGGGCTTTTCTCTATTTACAGATTTGACTTTCTACTTTTAAACCGATCATTAAATCTCATGAAATTAGACAGATTCTCAATTATTTAATTGATCAATTGAACCCAAAATATGGTTCTTCTTTATCTTCTAATTTCAGGTGTTACAATCTACCACCCTTAAAAAGAATTCGTCCTCGAATTCAGAGATTTACCTAAAACAAGTGGGGGTACTTCTTTTTCATCTCTGACTCCAACTCCCATGTCGCCTCCTGAGCCCCATGATTCCTCCAAAGGACTTTAACGAGAGGGATAGTCTTTCTCCTAAGTTCGTTCACCATAGTTTCCACTATCTGAATCGGTTCTTCTTAATACCTTAGATCTTCCTGAATCTCCAAAGGTTCGAAATCCACCACATGCGAAGGATCATGATGATACTTCCTTAACATTGAGACATGGAAAACATTATGCACATGCCCAGCTCTGAAGGTAATTCCAAACGATAGGCTACATTACCCACACGATCTTTAATCATAAAAGGACCAATAAAGCGCGGTTTTAGCTTTTCCGACTGTCCAAATCGAACTTTTCCTTTCATAGGCTGAACCTTAATAAAAACTTTGTCACCCACTTCAAATTCTAAATCACGTCTCCGTCGATTTGCATAACTCTTTTGACGGTCTTGGGCAGCTTTCATCCTATCCCAAATCAACCTTAGTTTTTATGTGGTTTCCAAAATCAATTCAGGACCAATACCCTTGGTCTCTCCGGCTTCCGCCCAACACAACGGGGTACGACATGGCCTACAACACAAAGCTTCAAATGGTGCCATACAGATGCTCGCATGATAACTATTATTGTAAGCAACCTCAACCAATGGCAATAACTTCTCCCATGACTGCCGACTATCTAAAACACAAAATCTTAACATGTCTTCAAGTGTTTGAATAGTCCTCTCAGACTGCCCATCTATCTGAGGGTGATAGGCTGTACTGAAATGCAACTTTGTATCCAAAGCCTGATATAGGCTATTCCAGAAATGAGAAGTAAATTTTGGATCACGGTCTGAGACAATGCTACTTGGAACACCATGCAACCTCACAATAATTTCCACATAGATCTCCGCAAGTCGGGATGATGAGAATGTCGTCTTAACCGGGAGAAACTGGGCAGATTTAGTTAATCCGTCTACTATTACCCAAATCGAGTCATTTCCCCTTTGAGATCTTGGGAGTCCAGTGACGAAATCCATAGAAACCCTATCCCACTTCCACTCGGAAATAAGCAAGGGCTGAAGCTTACCACTGGGCTTTTGATGCTCTATTTTTACCTGCTGGCACACCAAACACTTTGATACAAACTCTGCAATATCACCCTTCATACCATTCCAATGATAGTAAGGCTTAAGCGTCTGATACATCTTAGTGCTACCTGGATGAATTGCATACCCAGATTGATGTCCTTCTCGCAAAATCTCTTCCAATAACTCTGGCACATTTGGAACACAAAATCTGCCTTTCAATGATAACACATCGTCATTTCAAGGATTGTACCCTAGTCGACCAAAATCTGTAGGTTTTTCACAAATAAAACCTAGTTTACTATCATGCCTCTGTGCATCACGAATGCGTGTCAATAAGTCCGACTGAATATCCAAGGTGGCTACAAATCCCCGTTGTCCCTCCTGGATAGAAATATGCAGTTGGCTCATCTGCTCCATAAAGTCCCATTGTGATCTTAGAGATGCCACTGTAGCTTGCTTCATACGAAGAGCATCAACACCAACATTAGCTTTTTCTGGATGATAGAGGATTTCGCAGTCATAATCGCTTAGCAACTCAATCCATCTTCTCTGCCTTAGGTTCAACTCCTTCTGCGAGAATAAATATTTTAGGCTCTTGTGGTTTGTGAATATCTGCACTTTCTCTCCATACAAATATTGACGCCACAACTTCAGCGCAAAAACTACTGCAGCCAGTTCAAGGTCATGTGTGGGGTAGTTAACCTCATATTTTTGTAACTGCCTAGATGCATAAGCGATCACCTTATCACCCTGCATCAATACACAACCCAATCCTGATAAAGAAGCATCGGTGTACAACACATACCCTACACCAGGTCTAGAAATAGTTAACACTGAAGCAGATGTTAACTTCTTTTTCAGCTCTCCAAAGCTCTGATCACAAGAGTTACTCCAGTTAAACTTAAATCCTTTACAAAGTAGTTGAGTGAGTGGTCTAGCGATCTGAGAGAAATTCTCAATGAACCTTCTATAATACCCTGCTAATCCCAGAAAGCTGCGAATCTCAGAGACATTGCTTGGCTGCTTCCATTTAGTGACTGCCTCAACCTTAGGAGGATCAACTACAACACCTTCTCCTGATACCAGATGTCCCAAAAATCCTACTTGTTGAAGCCAGAATTCGCATTTGCTCAATTTAGCATACAACTACTCTTCTTTCAATCTTTGCAATATTATTCTCAAATGCTCAGCATGTTCTTCCTTACTCTTAGAATAAACCAATATATTATCTATGAACACACTGACAAATTCGTCCAGGTGCGGTCTAAACACTCGATTCATCAGATCCATAAACACTGCTGAAGCATTAGTTAGACCAAATGGCATAACCACAAATTCAAAATACCCATATCTGGTCCGAAAAGCTGTTTTAGTGATGTCATTATCCCGGATCCTCACCTGATGATAGCTAGATCTTAGATCAATCTTAGAGAACCAGCTTGCTCCCTGAAGTTGATCCAATAAATCATCAATCCTAGGCAGGGGATACTTGTTCTTTATAGTCACATGGTTCAACTGTCGGTAGTCAATGCACAATCTAATACTACCATCCTTCTTCTTTACAACCAACACTAGTGCACCCCAAGGAGATGAACTAGGGCGGATAAAACTTTTCTCTAATAAATCCATAAGCTGCTTCTTTAGCTCTACCATATCTGATGGAGCCATCCTATAAGGTGCTTTAGAGATTGGTGATGTCCCTGGAGTAAGCTCAATTTCGAAGTTAACATCACGAGTCGGTGGCAATCCCGGTATGTCCTCTGGAAAAACCTCAGCAAATTCTGATACAACCGGAATTTCCTCCAACTTAGGTGACTGCTTCTCTTCACCCACTAACACGGCTAAGAACCCCAAACAACCTTCAATCAACAATTTCTCCGCCTTCAGAAATGAGATAATTGGTAACTTGGGAGTTACTTTCGAACCACAGAACTCTACCACTGAAGAACCTGGAGCTGCAAAAGTGATCTTCCTTCGATGACAGTCGAGATTTGCGAAATGGCGAGACAACCAATCAAAGCCCAAAATAACATCATACCTCTTCAAAGGTAGTACAATGAGATCAGTTGGGAGAGATATCTCTCCCACTAGCACAATACACTCATTAACTATCCCACGAGACTGATATATTTCCCCTCCAGGGGTATGATCAATAGGCAAGCACAAAGGAACAAATTCTACCGTAGAAAATTTTTCACACCAAGCAATAGACATGAAATAATGGGTGGCACCAGTATCAAAAAGCACAAAAGCAGAATTGCCAAGAATAGATAACATACCCTCGATAGCATCTCCCTCCTCAGTCTCACCCTGACCACCTAATGCATAAACTCGACCTGCACCTGCTTGGCGCCCATGGAGTGAAACTGGTGGGCGAGGTCCATGCGGTGGAGCACGAGGCATCTGTGCAAGCTTAGCTGAAGCATTTTTAGGGCAATTCTGTATATAATGCCCGGACTGACCACAACGGAAACATACATCTCTTGCTCGGTTACAATTTTCACTCGTGTGGTTAGGCCGACCACAATAAGTACAACCCTGGTTGCTTCGTTGCACCGGTGTTTGGTGATTAGAAAATTTACCATACGGTGTTGCACGAACCTCTAGACGTTTGTGCCTATCCATACGGTTACTGCCTCCTGATAAATCTTTTCCAGCAAATGGTTGTGCTATTTGCTCATTCCTCTCCACAATGAGAGCACACTCCACAACTCCTCCATATGTTGGCAGAATCTGCGGTTCCACCACAACTCTGATGGAGTCTCGAAGTCCATGCTCAAATCTCCTAGCTCTGGATCGATCATCTGGAACAATGTGGGCACTATACCTAGATAAGCGATCAAACTCAGCTTGGTAACCTCTCACTGTCATGTCTTTTTGCTTAAGCTCCTCAAGCTCCATTCTCAAGTTGGACCTGACAGACTCTGGAAAGTACAAATCCATGAATGCCGTCTGAAAATTATCCCATGTCAACTCCACACCAGGACGAGACGCAACAATGCTTCTCCACCAATGCTGAGCCTCTCCTGCAAGCTGATGAGTAAACTTGCGCAACTTAAAAGCCTATGGAACTCCCAAATACACTAATGCTTCTTTCACTAGATCAAGCCATTTCTCTGCCTCCATAGGATCAGAAGAGCCTTCGAATTTCTGCAATCCAACTTCTTTCTTGAACCTATCCTGCAATACCCAGTAGTCAACTTGAGGGTTTGCATGAGGCACATGTGGCGGGACAGCTGCCTGAGGTAACTGCTGCAATAAAGCCTGCTGGAACGCCGCATTTTGAGCACACATCTGACCCATAGACCGAAATATTTGTCGCATATCATCCATTGGTGCAAAATTTGGCGGAGGAGGTGGTGGAAACTGGGGATCTGTAGGAACATAAGGATGAGTTCCTGGACCAGCTGGAGCACCTCGACCAAGGGGAGCAGCAGGTCTTGGTTCCTGAGGAACACCTCGAGCACGTCCACGTCTAGCCATCTGAACAAGATTACCCATATAATCAAATACTTATACTTAGATAAATTCCCACGCTAATAACTTGAAACAAAAATTCAAACTCAGAATCCTATAGCGAGACAAAGTATAATCTTTCATTAACACTATGAACTTGAAAAAATACTATTTTTAAGATAATTTTTTTTTTGATTTTTTAAGGCCCAAGATCCTTTAATGAAAACAATGGAAAACGTTTTCGAGTACCAGAGTTTCGTAAAACCATGCACTGATACCACCTGTAACGCCCCAAAAATTCCAAGGGAATTCCCAGAACATCACTAAAAGAAATAAAATTAAATACTAAACTCCAAAGTTGACAAAGTCTAAAAACTCATAAAAATCCAAGTCTCAAATTGTAAGAAAATGATCGACAGGAAAACTACCAAGTCTCGCGCTACAACTGAATCAAATACTCTAAACTTCAACCACGTGCTCCTCCTCTCGAGCTATGTCTGCACGGAAATCAGAACTTATGTGAGCGAACAAAATCGCTCAGTGAGACTACAAACCCAATAGACATATACCTACACGATTTTATCCCGCACAGAAAATGTTCACGTGTTGGTACAAAGAACAAATAATTCAATTTCAGATACTAATAAATAAATTTGACATATCCAAATAACTTTAGCAGACATAATATCATCAGAACATAATTACCAACAGAACATCAAGATATTATCATGACAGAACGACCATGTATCTAGCAATGCAATATCAGAAGCGGAATGGTATGACCCCAACATTGGTCAACCCAAACCATATACTAACATAATATACTCGATAGCCATGCTGGCATCTACCGATGTGGTAATGAAGTACGCTACGGCACTAGTCGACCCCAATACCACTAACAGAATACTAAAGTACATAATACACCCGTGGGAGTGTCGGCTGCCACTGATTGCCCAATAGAGCTACTAAATCAGAATAGCATGCTGATACCGGTCTTAACAGAACCAAACATATATCATACCAGAATCATGATTCAGACTTAAACCATAAAAACATATAGTTTTAAATATCATACTTTCAGATAATTTAACTATTTCTTAATTCTTTATGGCTAAATTAATTTAATTAAATTAAAATTACATAATTTTACCATTTAAATTATTATTGTTAATTTTCCTAAAATATTACCAGCGTATAATATTATTAAGGGAGTTAGAACTCATTTGGAATTAAAAAAAAAGTGATCGAACCAAGAAACCTACGAATGTCTTCGGGGACCAAATAATTCACCTAAATACAACCGTGAATTCATAAATTACGATTGATATACCAACAGAAAGGTTTCATCGAGCGCAATCCGAATTCGGTATCTGTTTTACCAAAACCAGTTTAAAAATTAGCGAACCGACCCGAATTGCATTTGGTTTAAAAACGAAACATGTTCAAATCAAAAACAGATTTGACGCGATTAATCTACTCGATCTCACCAATTCAAAACCGGTTTCAATTCCGTAAGAACCGGTCAAATAAAAATCCGATTTGGTTAACTAAATCAGAGATTAGAAAATTTACCGATCAACTCCGACCTCCAATCGGCAAGCGGTCAGTGGATTTAGATTCGTGAGATTGAGAAGTTTCTAAAGAGGTATAGATCACACTCTAACTCTCCCTGAAACCAAAATCACAATTAAAGAGCTTGAATCTCACTTTAATGGAGGAAAATTGAAGAAGAAGGGAGGTGGAGTTTACCAAACACTTCGATGAAGGTTATCAATGGCCCAGAACTAGAGCACTATCAACAGAGGTGAATTTTCAACCTAACCACCATAATTTCCGATCAAAACTTGTCTAAAAATATTCTAAATCGGAGATGAGAAACAAAGTCTTGAAACTTACAAAAAAATTTCCAATTTGCAAGGGAAACGGCTTCTAAATCGTGGGGGCTTTAAAACACATATATATACGTGATATTAGGGTTGAAAGACGAAGATTTGAGAAGCCAAAACCGATCCCAACATTTTCGGAAGGGATGACTTGAATTTTTCCAGTTTTTCCCAATTTTGCACTTTCGTCCCTGGGCTTTTCTCTATTTACAGATTAGGCTTCCACTTTTAAACTGATCAGAAAACCCCCTGAAATTAGGCAGATTCTCAATTATTTAATTGATTAATTTAACCCAAAATCTGGTTCTTCTTTATCTTCTAATTTCAGGTATTACACTAACAAAGATGACAACGGGTATGGTGAGTGGACAACTCAAATTGAGAATGGTCTACCACTTATGGCCTTGTGTGTTAGACGGACTACATCTCTGATGTTTATCGAAATGTTAGATCATATTTACACCGATAGCGGTGGAGGTATTATGGTTATAAGTCTAGTGAGTTGACGCACCAAATTCAGTTTGGTAGTGGTCTGTACATATGACTGTGCCAAATTCTGATTTTTATCAGATTGTCATGTTAGTGCCTTATGTTGTAAATATAGGACTAATACTAGACAAATTCGATGTACCTTGATTTATACTGAAACTAGAGAAGTAACTCAAAGAGGATATAACATATGCTTTCTCTTGAGAATACTAATGGCATAACTCTAGTAAGTGTTGAATTTTGTACCCTTGAGAATGTTTTATACAAAAGTAGATCAAATCTGCCTGATAAAACCGATGGGTATATCTACAGTGAGTTATGTTTCCTTGAGATGAAGTACAAGTCAAAGAACACACGTTCTAAAAAATTCGCAATGACGATTTAAATTGGTGAGTTCTAAGTTCATCATATACAAGTCAAAAAGCTGTGATTGCTTATGCATGAGATAATGACTGTATGGATGTCAATTAATTTGACATACTAGGTCTGTTGATTAATTAAAAATTTCCACTAGTTTGGAAATATTTCAAGAATTATCTCTGGCATAAGTAAAAGACTGAGATTCTTAAAGACTTGATTGTCAGGTAGCGGATTGACTATATAAACCACAAAGCATATGGTGTTCACATATGTGAACACAAGAACAAAGAGAAACATAAGGTTTCTATGAAAGCCTCCACTAGCTTCATAAAGCATAATACTTAAAAGAAGTTCAATGAAAAAAAATGTCCCAATTGTGGCATTATGGATGGTCAAAAGGCTTACGCATGTCATAGCAATGCTAATGAATGTCGTACCATGATTGACCATGCAGAGACAATGGAAAAATTCCAGACCAATCTGACTAAAATAAACACGTGTAGTGTAGTTTCAGAAGTCAACCAGGTTGGAAATAATCGAATGGAATGGCGGCATTACGCTGCTACCACCATCAATATCTATTTTAATAGATATGTATACTTGCTAAGAAGCAAGAATATGCTTTTGAAAAAGTTCAAAGCATACAAGATGGAAATTCAAAGCTAACTTGAGAAAACTATGAAAATAGTTATACATGATAAAGGAAGCAAGTTTGATGAGAATGAAATGTGTTTCTTAGAGAAAAATGACATTATTCATCGAAAAAACTGCTCTTTATTTACTTGAAACTATTGAAATTGTGGAACAAAATTTCTGAACTCTTAAAGAGATGATGAATGCACATATCCATAATGTTGAGTTATCTCTTGAAATGTGGGGGAGGGGGGGGGGGGGGGAGTATTGCTTACCACATAAAGTCATTGGCAAACCACCATATAAGCTTTTGAAAAGGTAAAGTACATTTGTACAAATACCTGAAAATGTGGGGGTGCCTCGAAAAAGTCGCAGTGCCACCTCCTAAGAAGGTTGCATTTAGACCAAAAATGGCAGATTGTATTTTATCGGCTATACACATAAAATAGTGCTTATCGGTTTCTGGTTTATAAATCAAACTTACCGGATATCCATGTAAATACAATCATCGAATTAAGAAATGCATCTTTCTTGGAACACGTGTTTCGGTGTAAGGATAAACAAAATCCAAAATGAACTCGTGAAAAAAAAGATTTTATCACCTCTGTAATTGAGGCAAGTAATTCTGGCACATTGTGAGATGATGCAGAAGAATCTGTAAATCTTTTGGTAAAGATTTTTATTGGTCTTTCTCCGAGAGAATGCACTAAAGCCAAGTCTAAATTAGACAACCCTTTGTGGGAAAACCTCATTAGTGAGATCGACTCCATTATGAAAAAATCATATATGGGAGATAATCGATTTATCTCTGTTTGGGCATACAAAATCTCTGAAACAATAGCCTGAAATATTTGACAATAATAACCTGAAATATTTGACATTGTCAAATAGTTTTCACATCAATAAACGTGATAAGTTTATATACATCAAAAGTACTCCTCACGGATACATTTTGCTAAGTTTGTATGTAAACCACATTATTTAAAGACATAACGACATGGTCGAACAAACTAATATTGTTCAAGATCTACTCGAGGGTGCTCGGCGGACGTAGTCTATGTACTAAGTTGCTACACACGTAATTCAGGTTGTAAACACTGGAAAATAATAACAATATACTAAAAGTTATGGGTTGCATTATGGTAAAGAACCAATAGTTTTGGAAAGATACAATTATGCTAATTGGTTATCGACTTCCAGAAACTAATAGTCCACAAGTGGACATGTCTTTACGCATTGTGGTGCAACAACATCATGGAAATCTTCCAAATTAACTCGGCAGAGCAGATTAATCATGGAACCTAAGTTCATAGCTTGAGATAAAGCTAAGGAAATTTAGTAGTTTCAAAAGTTGGTAAAAGATATCATGATGTGGAACTAGTGTGAGCATTATGACTATAGCCCAACACTAAGTTTTATCTATAATGGGTAGTCATGTCTTTAAAAAAAAAAAGATGAAGTTAAACCATTAGAAAATTGATCTCAAATGGAGTAATCTCAACATATTATATCTCATCGGACAACCTAGGATCCATTTAATAAAGGTGTGTCACGAGATCAAATTGTAAAATCATCAAAATGATTGGTTTTAAAGCCTATGACTTACGCGGATGTTTGATATGGAAACCCTACCTACATGACTGGAGATCCCATGAAATAGGTTCAAGGGGAAAACTAAGGGCCTGACTGGTTTAAACGCAGCAGGTGCAGATGTGGTTGCGGGAGTTTGCGGAAGCGGGCGGTAGCGGTTTCTAGCGTTATTGGACAATTTATACGACTGGTAAAGCGGCTGGAAATGGGTGCGTTTGCGGAACGTTTATGACTGGTTTACAGCGGGTGCGAAAGTGGATTTACATAAAACTATCAAAATACACATAATATATCATTTATATAAAAATCAAAAATATATTATTATTAAAAATTAAAATTAGATATTTTAAATAAATAATAGAGTAATTAAATAAAAAATTTAAAGATGTTTGGAATATTTTTTATATATACAATAACTTTTTTAAAAATTGAAAAAAAAAAAATATTAATATAAAAAAATTAAAACTATATATTTTAAATAAATCAAAGAATAAATAAATAGTATTTTTAGAATAACTTTTTTATAATTACAAGTTTATTTTAGTTTGATTAAAATATATCTCAAGTGTATATAATTTTATGTGATAATATTCGATATAAAAAGTAAATTTTTTAAAATAATTTTTTTTTGTAAATTTTAGTTTATTATTTAAGATAATAAATTTTTTTGAAAATATTTTTTCAACCACGGCCCACAACCGCAAACCCTCGTGGGAAGGAGTTTTTGATTTCGAGCAGTTCCAAACGATATAAAGTGGTGCGGAGCGGTATGAAGCGGTTTCTGTAATTGTTGTCAAATCCTTCCAACCGCAAACGCCCGCAAACATAGCGTTTGCGGGTGGTAGCGGGTGAACCAATCAACCCCTAAGTCAAACCGATTCTGCTAAAAGCACTATGAGACTCTAGTCTCTACCCAGTTTCTACCCAGTTTCTAAGATGATATACAGTGCTTCTTGAATAAAAAGGATAAACGTTGCT
Source organism: Pseudoturritis turrita (assembly GCA_900406555.1). Classification (NCBI taxonomy): domain Eukaryota; kingdom Viridiplantae; phylum Streptophyta; class Magnoliopsida; order Brassicales; family Brassicaceae; genus Pseudoturritis; species Pseudoturritis turrita. The sequence goes on along the minus strand of OVBL01000633.1, from coordinate 139,034 downwards.
TTTAATGATATTCACCATATCTTTGATATGTTCGTGGAGTATTACAGGATACTTCATAAAACAAAGTCTATTGAAATATCACCTAGTGAGTGTGAAATGAGGCCGTTTCTAGGAGAATGAATGAAAGGCTATATTCTCTAAATTCACTCATGATAACCAGACATGTTCAAGGCCACAATGAACACAATAGAGAACCTAGTTCTGTGAGAGAATGAAGATGTGTTATAGTTGTTGTCTCGGTTTACATCAAAGTCTGGATGGTTCAAGACATCATGTTCACCTCCTGGTTGAGTAAACCCGATTGCTATTAACAATGATTGGTTCAAAGCTGAAAAAGCTACCAACTCATATACAGTGGATTTTTCGCTTGTACTCTCAAAAGTCAATTTTCTCGAGTCTTGTCGCGTCTGTCAAGTCCATCGAGTCATGTGTTTAGAGTCATTTCTATTCATGTGGGGGATTGTTGGAATTCATTTTTGACAAAATGGTTTAAGACCATTTTCCGGTGAGTTTTCCGGTGGATATGTTCATCGGAATGACTGGATTGTAGGCACGATGTAATCGTCGCTGTAAACACTATAACGTAGTGTGTTCACTTGTCAAAATCGAAATTGATTTGAATGAAAAATGGAAGTCCAAAATAGCTAGCTTGAAAGCTTGAAATATTGACTAAAGGTCAAATATTGCACTTTGGAAGTTAGAGGAGATATCTAGCCGCACATATATGCGGAGCCGAGCCACGCCATGTCGTGCCGAACCAGACTAGATTTGGGATTTGAGAAATTGGCCTACGACCCAAATTTTTCATTTGCCCAAATGTGCTTAAAGTCATAATGTTGAAAAAATCAACAATTTTTTTTTTTATGATTGTGAATTGTGTAACAACGTTGAGATTCAATTCTCATAATTCTTCTTGGGCTTACGGTTGTGGTTGTGGTTTTGATTCTCCCCTGGATTACGTGGATTATTATAGTCTTTAGTCTTTGTGTTTTGATCAACACAGAGATTTATAGTTGTTTTGAAACACTTTCCTATCTCTTTCTTTTGATTTTTCTTTGTTTAATTTGAGAGTTTTAAAATGTTAAAACTAGTATGTGCTTTTGGATTTTCTTTTATTATCAGTTTACTTTTCATTATGACAAATATATTATTTATCTTTGCAAAGAATATCTATATCATCATCAGGACACAAAAAAAGAAAAAAATATCTATATCTTATTTTATTATATAAAGTAGAATGCGCTCAATATTAGCGCGACACATAGACAAAATTGTAATTCACCAGATAATGACATATGTTAATTTTAATTTATATTATGACACATGTCAAATCTAGATAATCTAAAAATATAATTTTTTTTTTCTGTAAATTAGTTATTTATTAGATCAAATTGTTGTGTACCTGAATAAAAATAGTAAGATAAAAAAAAAAGGAAAATAAGACATATTATTGAACAATTAAAAGAAAATAGTAAATAAAAAATATATAAAAAATAAGACTTTATTTCATGTTGCACAAAAAAACATATTATTTCCAATTTCTAAAAAGTATTAAGAAGTTTTTTCCTTCGCGTATTTGAAACATTTATAATTAAAAATAAAACAAAAGGTTTAAAACTTTCTTTAAAAATAAAGCTAAACTTGATGAATATGTAAAATTTTTAATTTAAATTTGATGATTAATTGCAAAACATATGTGATCATATTTATATTAAAGATCGCGAATATTTTTTAATAGTTCATACATTAATATATTTATAAAATAAAGTTAATGGTAAATATCAGTAAAATAGAAAATTTGAATTTAATATGATAGCTGATCCATAGAATAAAAAAAAAATTTATGAACATATATGCATATATATACATATGTATGTATGTATCATACGATGATTTTTATTATTATTTGTAGTAGTTTTTTGGTTTTATATTTTTTTAATAGTTCATACACTGTAATATATTTGTATGTTATTATTTATATATGTGTTTTTGTGCCTCAAAAATTTAGAGTAAAAAAAAAAAATCTTAAAGCAAAACTGAAAATAAAATTAGTAAATATTAAAAAAGGAAAATTTAGCATTTAAATTAGTATATGTAAATAAGAAGTGTAAAAGAATAGTAAAATAAAAAAATTATATGAGTATACATTGTAATTAACATTATAGAAAATAAGAAAATAATTGATGAAATAGTTATTATTCCTTTTTAATAAGAATAAAATAATATGTGTATACAAAAAAGAAGAAAGAAAGTCAAATCTAATTTTAAAAAGTAAATCTAGTTCAAAATAGAAATATGAGAATTAATTTGTCAAGGTTTAAATATATATATATATATGAATAGCTAAATTATAAAAAATAAACTTAATTCAAATGGGATTAGGAAAAAATTAAAATATTTGAAAACATGTGATAAAATTTATTTGGATAACAAACAATAGCTAGAATAAAAAATAGGAGAATCAAGATAAACAAATAAATGTTAGGTTTTTCTATTGGTGGTTATCTGTCGGTGTTCTCAATTTTATTTTATTTATTTTCGCGGGTAATCTGATTTTGTTTTTTACTTTTTTTTTTTGTTGATATTTTTATGTGTTATAAAATATTAAATTATAAACCCGCGTATACGCGGGTCATAATCTAGTTATATATAAAGCATGATGCATTCAACGTGAGCACGATACGTATGCAAAATTGTAATTCAACAGATCTTGACACGTGTCATTGTTAATTTAGATTGTGACACGTGTCAATATACTAATATAAAAATATAATTTTTTCTTATTTACATTATTTATTTTTATATCAAATTGTAGCGTAAGTAAAAGAAAATAATAAGTTCAAAAAAGGAAAATAAGACATATATTATTAAAAAAATTAAAAGAAAATATAAATAAAATACTAAAAAAGGAAAATAATATGAATTATTTCTAAATTCTAAAAGTGTCAGAGTGACATATGAAAAAATTGATAGTCATGTCAATATACTAATATCAAAAAATATAAATTTTCCTTGTTTACATTAGTGATATAATGCATTATGCATTATGTATATATTGATATAATGTATGATGCATATATTGATATAATGCATTATGCATATATTGTTTTGATATGGAAATTTTTGTTCTTATTGATTGACAAGAACTGCATGGAGTAAAAATCTGGTTTTAATATGATAGAAGATATAGATGAGTTGTATTGTGAGGTGAAATATTTTGAGTTGAAATCTATTTTGAAATAAAGTTACTAATCAACATCTAAAATAAGTGTGCGAATAACCAATCAAAATCTAAATATTTACATCAATAAAATTTAATATATATTTTTTACATTTTCATAAAAATTATCTTTATTAATTTACTCGGTTTTTACTTTGTTTTTTAAACATATATAAATAAAATTATAATTTAAAACTTGCGTATTCGCGGTCCTAATCTAGTTTACAATAAACGGTAGCTACTATCTTTGATTTACAATAGGGTTGCTTCAACGCAACGAGCCGCCATCCCTTGACTCCGAGACGAAGAGTTTGGCTGAAAAAGGGTGATCTAGATGGAGCCCACGAGGTGTTCGCCAAACTCGTGGCCGAGACGAGTGAGATTTTGAAGTTGTCTCCCGTACGTTCTGACATTCTGAAGGAGCTCAATATAGATGAGCCCATGGAGACGGCTGCTGCGAGCGTCGGCGTTTAAGATTTCTCTGGTTCGAATAGAGGAACTCTGGGCTTAGTTATCCAAGGTCCGAAGAAAACTTCAGAGGATCCAGCATCCTCTGATTCAGGCGAAGGTAATTCCTCTCCAAAGACGAACCCCGAACTATTTCCCGAGAAGAGAACCGACCCGGAGAAAGCTGTGGACCCTGTATCTGAAAAGGAATTGGAGGAGTGTCCCGAGACTGTGCTTGAAGAATGCGGAGGAGATGAGGAACGGAATCAAGCGCGTCACTGATCCGGAGCAAGAGAAGACCATAACCTCCGAAGAGACCGAGATTTATGATCCTCTCTTCTTTGTATAGTTAAAAAAATTTAGTTGATGCATGGATGGCTTTATCCATGTCTGTTATTTTATTAAAAACTATTTTTTGTTTTATCATTCCTGGTCGTATTATTTCAGGATATCGATTTTAAGATGGCATCTCTGTGTTTCGATTAGAACAAGTATAAATGTTTTGCTGGTATTGCCTTGATGAAATATATATGTTCCGATGAATGGATCTAAGTATAGGTTTGCATAGTTGTGTTTGAGATGAACAATTCGGCTTACAGATATATTACCGCGAACTTATCTGCTCCGATAATGAACACGAGTTTGCATGGTTTAGTTTGAATATTTCGGTTTACAGATACATTACCATAAATGTATTCGCTCCGACAATGGACAATTATGCTTGTATAGTTTAGGATGAACATTTTGGTCTATGGATACACTACCGTAAACATATCCGCTCCGACAATGAACAAATATTTGTATAGCGCGCTTTTAATCCTAAGACGGATGCAATAGTTTAGATCCGAGATGGATATTAGAGTTCATTACTATGGTCAGCAGCAATGAAGGTGTGGCGAGATGCCTATTGTAGTTTAGGAATTTGAATGTCTATTTTGTTAAGAGTTAGTGATGTCTGTTTTGTTAAGACTTAGTGATCCTTGAAGGATGTTAGGTAAAACTTGTCTTTGAAAGCTTTTCTTTGATAGATCTTAGAATCTATCACAAATATGGGAGTATACGTATACGTACCCACTCCCCCCCCATTTTGAAGGAGGGGGGCAACTGAACCCATCCGAAGATGGGCTGCCTACGTACCCTTTTGCAGGGATCAAGTAGCCCCGTAGTTCGTGCGAAATGGCTTAGTGATAGTATTTCTTGAGATGCATTGCGTTCCATGATCTTGGTACTGGAACATTAGTCATGCTGGCGAGTTTATAAACACCGGGTTTGACTACCTCTGTGATCCTGTAGGGTCCTTCCCAGTTCGCTCCCAGCTTTCTGGCATTTGCTGCTACGTTTTGATAGTTCTAGATCCTGATTAAGGCCTGATCCCGTCTTTCGTTGATTAAATCCAACTCGTCAAGCAGCAATAGGTGATTGATTCCTTCTTGTTCTGGAAGAAGTCTGCGGCGAAATCTAGGAAAATGTATTTCTGGTGGAATGACACATTCCATCCCGTAGACAAGGGCGAATGAGGTTTCACTAGTTGCCCGTCTTGGAGTTGTGCGGTGAGACCACAACACTCCCTTTAATTCATCTGCCCAACGTCCTTTCTTTTCATCGAGACGTTTTTTTCAAATCATCAAGGATTGTTTTGTTGATTGCTTTTGCTTGACCGTTCCCTTGTGGATATCTTGGAGTGGACTTGCTAAGTCTGACCTTCCATTTTTTCCAGAAAGTTTCGAAACGATTAGAAATGAACTGTGAGCCATTGACAGTAACGATCTCGTATGGTACTCCATGCCGACATATGATATTCTTCCAGACAAAGGCCTCTAATTGTGCGTCTTTAATGCTAGCGTAGGAGTCGGCTTCGATCCATTTCGAAAAATAATCTGTCAAAAAAATAATGGCCCGATGATATCCATGGACCATCGCATAAACGGGTATGGTGATGAAAATGAGGAGAGAACTTCGGTTGGTTGGTGAATCATTGGCGTGTGGCGTTGGCATTTCTCGCATTTGGCTGAAAATTCTTTGTAGTCTTTGATCATCGTTGGCCAATAATAACCGTGACGTTTGACTTTTATTGCTAGTGCTCTCCCTCCTAAATGATTGCCGCATGAACCATTGTGAACTTGCTCCATGACCTTCCTTGCATCGTTTCCTTCTACGCAACTTAACAATGGTCCTGAGAATCTCCACTTAAAGACATTTCCATCGAGTAAAATGTAACGAGCCACCCACTTTTCGGTTGGTAAGACCCCGTCGTATATATATTCTCCGATTGCGTCGAGTCACTTGTTGTCGTAGCCGTATTCTTCTTCATCGTTGATCTCGCTTGCTTCTTCATCGTTGATCTTGCTTGCTTCTTCATCGGGTTAAAATTCGATGACAGGGTCGTCGTTGCTTTCGATGATTGGCGACTCTTCGAGACTGTCCTCTTCCATTGAAGCAATATCGAGCTTGGTGGATGGTTGGTTTACCAGTTCTTCCTGGATTTCAGCTGTCTCCTCCTGCCCGATTGTGACTTCTCTTGCTTGCTTAGCAACTTTCGAACGAGTTATGGCATTCACTGGCTTGACACAGACTGGGATAATTCTCTTTAGGTCTGGATCGGAAGTCGATGCAAGGGCTGCAAGTGCGTCGGCCGAAGTATTATCTACTCGTGGGATGCGTAATCTGTAATTGCTATAAAAGTTTGGAAAACTCTTTGACCGGCTCTCGGTCTGTCTTCATTTTCTTACGCTTTGAGTTTGCCACTGGATTGGTGACTGGATTTATGAGCATGTGTGCGGTTAGGAAGCAGACGCGAGATTTCTTTTGGTTCCCACGAATTGTTTTTACTCCGTTTTGGGTAGGGAACTTCATGCAGAGGTGATATGTCGAAACCGCAGCGCGCATAAAATTCAACCAGGGGGTTCCCATAATGACGTTCTAAATTGCTTGATGATCAGCTACAGAAAATTCGACAATTTTTGTCACCTCACCAGCTCGGACAAGAAGTTTGATTGTCCCTGCAGTCATTGTAGTTTCTTCGGAAAATCCAGTCAATGGCTTCGGGGTCGATACTATTTCGGATAGATCGAGATTCATACTTCTGAGTGTCTCGAGGAAGATTACATCCACAGTGCTTTTAGTGTCTACCAATACGGGGGCTACGTCGCAATTGTTCACAATTAATTTGATTACGAGAGGTCGTCGTGTGGCTTGTCAATTCCGATTGTCTCCCTTTCTTCGAATGAGATCACGTCATTCGGAAACTTTGAGGGTTTTGACCAGTTTATCCTGACGTCGGCCCGTCGCTGGAATTCTTTGATCGATGAGACAGTATCCGAGCAATAATGAGATCCTCCCATGATCATGCTTATTCTCCTTCTCGATCCGGAGGGTGGTGCCTCGTCATCCTGTCTATCACGCTTGGAATGATCATCCTTTATCTGGTCGGGTTTCTAAGTGTTCACGTCCATCTCGAAATCCTTAAGGCTCATGTTTCCTCCCAGTTCGCCAGCTGCTAATTTTTTGGCAATTTTCAGGCCAAGGATACGACAATTCGCGATGGAATGTCCATAGATGTGATGGTGCTAGCAGTAAGCCGTTTCATCATAAGAATTGTCGCTTTTGGTCCATGTGCTCCACGAACCTCTTCCGCGACCTCGGCCTCTTCCTCGACCGTACCCAGGGGTGTCGATTTGATAAGTATGAGCTCCTCGGAAGCCTCCCTCGTGCTGGACATAGCCGGGGCTTTGGTTCTTTCTCTTATTGTTCGAAGAATTTGAAGCCTGGGGAGGATGGCTTGGTGGTTTTGCCTTTCCGTACTTCACTGTGAGGATCTTCATCTTTTCTTCTTCGGTTATGAAATCGGTAGCTCGGTGCATCGCATCTTGTATCGTTGTGGGAGTGTTCAGTGCGATCTCCTTCCAAAAATTGGAATTAAACCAAAGTGTTCATTTCATGGCTAGCAGGGCCGCTTTGTCGCTCAAGCCTTCTACTTTGGACATGACCGCTTTGAATCTTCCGACGAAACTTCGAAGTATTTCGTTCTGCCCCTGAACCAGGGTCCACAGGTCGGCGTCAGAAGTTCTTGGATCCATGAATATGGAGTAATGCTTCAGGAATGCTGCGGATAGCTGATTGTAGTTGTCGATGGAGTTCCTTTCGAGCCTAGAAAACCATTGGAGTGCAGGACCTTTGAGGTTTTCCACGAAAAGGAGGCACTGTCCGGCATCCTTCTCACTTTCTTTGAAGTTGGAGCGACCCATGGCTATGTCGAAAGCTGTTAGATGCTCCTTTGGATCGGTTTTTCCTTCGTAAATTGGAACCATCATCTTCCCTGGGTCGGGAATTCTTGCACTGGTGATCTGCGCCGTGAACGGAGTGCTCTATGCTTCCTCCAAAATGCGATCTATTTCGGGCACCTTGCTAGTTATCTTGTGCATCATGGATCAGACCGCCTTTATGTCAGCGGCTGCTCGGTCCATATCAGCGCGCATTGCTGCCATCTCCTCTTTATGGACTCGGATCCCTGCTCTTTGCTCCCCATTGATCTGTGCTTGCTCGGCCCAGAGGATGTTTTCTTCCTCCTTGGTTAGTTCTTGATCTCATTCTGGGATGGTCACGCACCTTTCGGTTCGGATTTGTCCGGCTGCTGGGAGTTCGAGATCATCGCGGCTCTCCGTGTTTCGCTCCTTTTGGTTCTCCTCCTCTAGATTGATGATTGGGGCTGGCTCCTCCTCCGTCGGTGTGTCGCCTACTCCTTGCGTTCCGGGAGCCAGTTTGCTGAGCTTTGATGGAGTGGTGGTAATCTTCCACGGGTTCTCGGCGGGTTGAGCGAGGTTGAGAAATCTAGGGCCGTTGGGTTGAGGCGTCTTCCGATTCGTCTTGCTGGGTCCAGACCTGATCCCACCCCTCGGGTTCGACTCGTCGTTGGCAAGGCTTTCAGGTTCGATTAACATTCACAAATACTCTATAAGTTAATTTTCGCAACTTATGACGTTATGCTCATCTATGCTAGTTCAGGAGATAAATCATCACTTTTGGTGGGTAAACCAACCTAAGAGCAGTTACTAGGTGATCAATGAAGCATCATGCATTAAATTCAAGCAAATAACGAAGAACTTCTAAAGATTAAGAACATAATTTAGCAACTTATGTTTTCAATCCATAAATCCCCTTTGATTCACCCTTAAACCCAACTAATGAACTACTCAGCCATGCTTAAACATAACAAGGGATTACATGAATTGCATAATCATAAATCAAAAAGTATAACAATAGGGTTTAGAAATCTTTTCTATGGGTACAAAGAGATGGAGATCTTCTCCTTTAACCTTCGAACAAAGCGATAAAGAATAAAGAACTAAAAAAGTGTTTATGAATCTCAAAGAGGCTCTGATTTTCGTGTGATTGCTTCTCTCTTGGAGGCAGCTCTAAAACTTGTATATATAGGTCTTGAAAAATTTCTAGGTCTTCTAGGTCTATCCTCTTTGGATGAGAAAGCCTTGGGCATGTCTTGGACCTGAATTTGGGCCTTAGAATCATACAGAAGGTGTGCCATGGTCGGTAGGCATCGTGACCTCGGGGATTCAAGCTTGTGACCTCGGGGTGAAGGCTCCTCTGCTTCCAGGTTGAAGTCTGCTCGGACATATCTGGGTAAAATCATCATAACTCTTCAACCATTACTCCAAATGAGTTGAAACCACCTCTGGAAGAAAGCTAACTCCTGTATCTATCTCTTGTCCAAAATTCAGCTCATTCTAATATTATTAAGATCTCTAACGAATCCAAAACTTCTGACATATGTGAAATGTTTAGAAAATGGGTTTCTTTGCTTTTTGTATTATTTTGTCCATTTTTTTCTTTTCTGAAATGACTATTGAGACTAGAAATACTCTAAAAATACTATAACAACACTAAATTCATGTAAAAACTAATCAAAAAATATTTAAAACCATTAAAATCGATGTATATCAGTCTACTTACAACAATAAAAACCGCAACAATTACAACAACAAGAACAATTGGCGCCCAATGAATTCATCACAGCAGCGCAATCGTGATATTTCTCGTCCCAGTCATCCGTATCTCGGAAAGTGTCAATCATGTGGTACTCGAGGTCATAGTGTCCAACGATACCACAGCTTCAAAGTGGTGACTCATCAATTATCACCATCTTAAGATGCTTCTCCATCACAATCATCATGGAGACCAAGTGCCAATCCGGCTGGCATGTTCGTGGTGTACACAATGACCATAATATCCATATTTCTCTCTCTAAAAAGTACCAACGTGATACTATGACAATTATTTGTCAGGTTATATTGTTCATCTGTATACAAAATCTAGTCGGACTTTCTCTCTCTCCCTCTTTTTTTGTGATACGATATTTATCTGCACATATTATTTTCGGATAAGGCATACCACAACACATCATCAAAATTATTTATGTAATTATATTCACAGACGAAATATAACATACCATAACATATAAGATGTTAGATACGGTATAACATGTTATATTAAAATTTATAAACATATTATTATGTTTTTAAGTACATACCATAACATGGTATATAATATATAACACATAACATAATATATGATATTAAACATGTTATATGGTATATAACATGTTATACCATACAAACATATAACACGATATATGGTATATATCATGTTATAAACAATCTTCATATATATAACTATGTTTGTAGGTAGTTAGCGTAACATAATATTAGATATGTATAATAATAACATGTTGTATCATATCATTATATGACATGTTATATACCATATAATATGTTCTTTCACATATAACATGTTCAACTATACAATTATATAGTATATGATATATTATATTACGTTTTATTGTAACATTATATGAATATTCGAGTATTTCATGTTCGTTTTCAAAATTTTAAATTGTAAAATGCGAAAAAAAAATCTAATTTTTTTATATATAGATGATGAGATGATTCTAACTTCTTAAACAACATTAGATCAATAAAACATCGAATGGGGAAAACTGATGAAAGATAAAAAGAGGAAAAAAAAGCAAAAAGAAAAAAAATATATCGTATGTCAGAATGACAAAAAGGTCCAAATTTTATGTCTCTTAACTATGTGAGCTAATTCTTTTTGTTTTTTTTCGCTTAGTTATGTGAGCTAATTCTTCTTGTTTTTGTCTACTGTACTAATTTTCATTTAATCCGTGTATACTAGGCTAATTGACCCTATATTCGGATTTATTTTACAAAAAAAAAAATATTAGGTTTATTTTGTGACTAGACCATGCTAGATAGTAACCTAAACTGAATCGAGCAACCAGAACCGTTTCATTAAGTGAACAAATGGGTTCTAATTTTTTTAAAAAAAAAAAGAGAGAGAGAGAGTTCTAGTTTATATACCAAAAAGCTCCGAAACAAATAAGAACCGAACAAAATCCTAAATGAAACTGTACTTTCTATTAAAAAAAATACCTTCATGTTAGGAAAAAGAAATGATTACTAAACGGAGACTAATATGACGTAAACTTATTTCTATTTTTAGTCTATTGCTAATTTTCTCTTTGGTACCAAACGAGGAAAGGGAAAAAAAGAAATAAAGAGATATATATGTGAGGAAACGAGCACCCCCCATTTTAGTTGTTTTACATATATTTGTTGCACCAACAAACAAGACAAACGTATTAACGAGTAAAACCGTTTCGAAAATCTGTACTAATAAAACCGAGAAGTTGCAATATATATATATATATATATGTATACATTGAAAATAAAGAAAATCCAAAAAAGAATTGAGATACAATAACTAAAAACCACAATGAGGATGAATCCCAAAACCCTAGTTACGAATTTTCTCATCCTTCTCCTTGTACAAATCGCAAACTTTTCATTAGTCGTAAACTCCTTACAGAGGTACCATAAGAAAGACTACAGATCAGAGTTTAAGTTACGGCCAAATACGGTTGTAAGAATTGTCATCTCCAACGATCTGCTTGGTCTGAAGAATGGAAACGCGGGTTTCGTATGCGCAAAGGGTAATAAGGTATGGAAGAAGAGCAAACCAGGAGACCGGTACGTTGTGGTCCAATTCAAGTACGATGGTAAGTCGAGGCACACTTTCACGCATTGCCATCTCCGGTCTAATTTCGGTTTTGTGAATTTCCCGGTTAGTATTCATCCTGACACATCTGCTCAGTGTTACCCTAACTATGTATGTGGTTACTCGGTTCGAAAAGATGGGGTCTTTTACAAGCCTGAGAAGAGGCTCTATCGATGGAAGAAGCAGATCTAATCTTATATACATATTGTAGAACCATGATTTCTACAATATGTGTAAACTGAATAATTGCTATTTATATTGATAAAAAAATAGATAAAAAATAACTTTGATCGATACCAAAATTACAATTTCTGAAGAACTGTTTGAACGGAGGCGAGACATTCTTTTCTTAATTCTTTAATTGCCTGTAGTGTGACAGTTTGATGCAATTAGAATCCCACGATACAACCGTCGTTGTTTCTGTCTTCCAACACCGAAGAGCATAAATTATCAAACCTTTTGATTTGTATTGTACTCTCAGACACAAATAAAAGAAAACAAAACTGAAAGAGTCTGGGAGGGAGTTTTCTTTTTCGTTGATGATAATCAACCTCTTCTTCTGATTATCAGAAGAACCATTTTTTCAGATAATGATCATCCGATCATTGTTGAGGAGAGAAGGATGGTTTGACTTATAGCCACAACCCCAACGTTCGAAAACAAAAAGAATCGTGAGTAGAGTTTGTAGTGCAGTATTGAATATTGATCTCATTTTTTAAGAAAGGTGCATCAATTTTTTATTCAATCAACTTGATTTTTAACATTATATCATTAATGTTCGAAAACAAAAAGAATCGTGAGTAGAGTTTGTAGTGGAGTATTGAATATTGATCTCATTTTTTAAGAAAGGTGAATCAATTTTTTATTCAATCAACTTGATTTTTAACATTATATCATTAATTCACAAATGAATGATTTTAACGCTATAAACAAAAGAGGGAGTACATTGTTGGTTTGAAAGAGTCATTCGGATACAATGAAGTCTTGACGATTGAACCAGTTGGGTTGAGTGGAGGTTTAGCAGTTCTTTGGAAAAGTAGCTACAAAATTGAGATCTTACAAGCAGATAAAAGAATCATCGATACAAGAGTAAAGCAGGGTGCATCCACTTTCTTTATATCTTTATATATATATATATCTTGTAAGAGCTCTAAGAAAGCATGTTTGGGACAGGCTATCTCAGATTGGCATCAACAGAGATGACGAATGGCTACTAGTAGGTGATTTTAACGAATTACTTCACAGATCTGAGAAATTGGGTGGAACTGAAAGAGAAGAAAGAACATTCTGGGGTTTTAGGAACATGATTGCTAATTGTAAAATACGTGAAGTCCGAAGCTCTGGGAATCATTATTCATGGGCTGGATAGAGAGATAACATCTGGATACAATGACGTTTAGATCGGAGTTTCGACAATGATAATTGGTTCCGCCTTTTTCCCAAATGCAACATGGCCTTTTTTGATATGCGAGGATCAGATCATCGACCTTTATTGGTCTCCTTCACATCGGAGGCTAGACAAAAAGATACAAACAGGTTTTGTTATGATAAAAGATGGGGGGTGGGGGGTGGGGGGTGGGGGGGGGGGGAACAAGGTATCGAGGAAGCTGTGAGCAGAGGGTGGGGCTTGGGACAACAAGAGTCACAGGTTACGCTAGAGGAAAGAATCTGAAATTGTCAGAAAGAGTTAGCCAACTGGAAGAAGTCAGCAAACACAAACTCGGGGAATCGGATCCAGCATTTGAGAAAGATATTGGAGAGGGAAGTACAGAAAACCTTTCCCAATGCCAATCGGATGAAACAAATGAGATCAGAGCTACTCCTAGCTTATAGGGAAGAAGAGTTATATTGGAAACAAATAAGCCGTGAAGAATGGTTAAAAGATGGGGACATGAATACGAAGTTTTTCCACAATTGTGTTAAAAGCAAGAAAATCAAGAACTGGATTCAGTTGCTCATAGATGAGAACGGTCATGAACAATTCTCTGAGGGATCGAAGGGACATGTTGCGACTGAATATTTCAGAACCATGTTTACATCATCTAATCCCATTGATATAGAGGATTTGTTTGATGGGTTTCAACCGAAAGTCAATCATTCCGTGAACATGCAATTAACAGCTCCGGGAACAGACTTGGAGATCAAAGAAGCGGTCTTCTCTATCAAAGGAGGTAGCACACCGAGGGCAGATGGATTATCCGGTACTTTCTACCAGAGATTCTGGAACATTGTTGGTCCTAGCTTAGTCGCTGAAATCAAAGAGTTCTTTCGAACTGCTGTCTTTCCTCCTGAATGGAATTTCACCCAGTTGTGTCTCATTCCGAAAGTAACAAACCCTACCCGAATGTCAGAGATGAGATCCATCAGTTTATGCTCGGTACACTACAAGATTGTATCGAAAATTCTTTGTGCAAGGCTAAAGAAGATCCTACCGGATTTGGTATCAGATACACAAGGAGCCTTCGTATCAGGCCGTCTCATCTTGGATAACATCATGATTGCTCATGAAATGGTTCATGCGTTGAGAACGAATGAGACTGCGGTACAGAAGGGATGGCGATTAAAACAAACATGTCCAAAGCGTATGACCGGGTCGAGTGGAATTTTTTGGAGAAACTTATGGAGAAGTTAGGATTTGATGAGAGGTAGATCTCTTGGATCATGTACTGTGTGTACGATCAGTTACGTATACAGTCATCATCAATGAAAGTTCCCATGGATTTATTAAACCGGAGCGAGGATTTCGACAAGGGGATCCCCTTTCACCTTTCCTCTTTATCTTGTGTGCAGAGGCTTTGGTTCACACACTAAACAGAGCGAAATCACAGGGCTATTTGACAGGTGTTAAGGCAGATTCCTCAGGGCCAGCGGTACATCATTTTCTCTTCGCGGATTATCGCTTACTACTATGCAAAGCCAATGAGCTAGAAAGTGAATCGATCAAGACCTGTTTGGCGATGTATGGATCGGCTTCTGGACAGGTCATTAACTTTGACAAATCTTCGATTATATTTGGCTCTAAGGTGCAAACAGCAGACAAAGGAATGGTGAAACGAATACTAGGTATTGAAAAAGAAGGAGGATAAGGCAAATATCTAGGTCTTCCTGAGTTTTTCAGTGGTTCAAAGAGGAAGTTGCTTAATTTTATTCGGGACAAACTTCAGTCACGTTTACATGGATGGTTTGCCAAGTCCTTATCGCAGGGAGGTAAAGAAATTCTCCTAAAATCAGTAGCAATGTCGTTACCGATATATGCCATGTCGTGTTTTAAGTTACCTCCGAAAACTTGCAAAAAGATAACAAGTGCAATGGTTGAGTTTTGGTGGAGTAGTGGCGAGAGCAAGAAGAAAATCCCATGGGTTGCTTGGAAGAAGTTATGCCGTAAAAAAGAAGAGGGTGGACTTGGCTTTCGAGATATTGGAAGATTTAACCAGGCACTACTGTGTAAACAAGCATGGAGGATATTGGAAAATCCTCAATCGTTGTTGGCAAGAATTTTGAAGAGCCGTTACTTTAAACATGGTTCTATTATCGATTGTGGAGTGGGTACTCGACCATCATACGCTTGGAAGAGCGTTATCTTTGGCAGAGAGCTGCTGAACAGAGGTCTCTTAAAACATATTGGCGACGGCAAAAACACCTATGTGTGGTCAGAGAAGTGGATAATGGATGGGTCTCCAGGAGCACCGATAAGCCGTCAACCCCTAATGGATATCATGCTCAAAGTCTCTGATATTTGGGATGTCAACACAAGGAGGTGGAGAGAGGATAAGCTTAGGCAGAATTTTATCGATAAAGATGTGGAGTATATACTATGCCTCAAAGTATCGAGTGATCTCCGGGATACATATGTATGGGGCTTCTCGAAAGAAGGAACATACAATACACAAAGTGGGTACAAATTGGCAGAAAGTTTGTTGGAAAGTGGTGAGCTGCAAACAAACCCCCTTTCACCTCTGGAAAAAAGTTGATGGTCAAAGATATGGAAAGTGAAAACACTTCCTAAAATCAGACACTTCATGTGGAAGACTTTAGCAGGAGCACTCGCAGTAGCAGATCGTCTTCATAATCGAGGAATCTATACTGAGTTAACATGTTCTGCATGTGGCAACGCAGCTGAAACCATTTTCCACGTCCTTTTCACATGCCCTATGGCTAATGAGGTCTGGAAGTTAACGGGTATTGTGCCAAGGTCAGGTTTCTCCAATACCTCTGTCTTCCTTAACCTCCATCATCTTTCAGCTTTTGTGAGAAACAGAACATACCAGAATCTGAAAGACAAAGGTTACCTTGGCTTTTTTGGCATATATGGAAAGCGAGAAATGCTTTGGTATTTGAAAAAACTCGCCTGGATACTGAAAGCTTAATGATTAAAGCAACTGAGGAGGCACATGCCTGGTTTGAGGTCAAGAACACCAATCAAAGTGAGCCTGAGATTCTTGCAGACCATGAACTAGCAAACCAAACAACACTTTGGTCTCCACCAAGACAGCCATTTCTTAAATGCAACATTGGAAGCTCATGAGTTAGCACATGTAGCAATAGTGGAGCATCTTAGATCCTTAGAGACAATATGGGTGCACCTATATCCCACAGCCGTAGAGCATACTCTCATATTCCGTCTATGACTGAAGCAGAGCTTTTGAGCATGTTATGGGAAGTGGAGAGCGTCTCAAACCTACTTCACTTGCATGTCATTTTTGAGAGCTCATCAGATCAGATGGTTAAGGCGGTTTTAACCACACAAGCTTTCCAAGGTACCGAGTCCTTCTTCACGAAATCAGAAGTTACCTGCATAGATTCACAAGCTGGGAAATGATTTACACTCCAATACACTGCAACCGCCCGGCGCAAGCGATCGCGATGAGTGTTACGAAAGACAACCTATTCCAATCGTACATTGCTCTGGATGGCCCACCGTGGTTACAGAATATCCTTGCAGAGGAGGCAAGAAACATCAACTGATGATTAGATTTAGACTAATTTGAAATAGTCTTCTTCTTGAGCATCCCTTATTTATTTTTATACTCTGTTTTGGGATTCATGGATCCGTGAATTCCCTACTTCCCTATTGGTGAAGTTATTAGCTGGGGATCCTCTCTATTGTTTGTTTTTGGGAAACGTTTAGCAATAAAAGAATTATTCAGTGGAAAACAAAAAAAAACAAAATCAATTAAAAGAGATATTATAGATTTTAATCAATTCTATAATTCAAAAAAAAAATTTAGTCCAAAAGATTAATCTTTTGACCCATTTATTTTTTTGTCAAACTCCGAAACCCAAAAAATAAAATTTGGCCTGGATATCTCTTTTCTCCAATACACCAAACCAAAGTGTATACAAATTTTTTAGCCTTGTTATGATTCCTCCACTTTATATCTTTGAGGATTTTCATCCAACCTTCTAATGTGGGACATTTGTTAGTTTTTACATTTAGCCAAATTTAACGTCACCCACTTTAGACCTCAATTTCTCATTCAAACTAATTCCGATTTTGATAAATAAATATAGTGCCCACAATCTAGTTATTCCGATGAACGTCTCTACCGAAAAACTCACCGGACAGTGGTCTAAAATTATTTTGTCAAAAACTAATTCCAACACATATTGTCATATTGATGATAGTGACATGCATTTTGTACGTTGAAACTGATGGGTGTAATTACTTTAATTAGAAGCTTAATACTTTTCGTATCTTTGTTTTTTTCTTTTCCTTTTTCCTTTTAAAAAAAATAAAATTTAGAGAAATTGACAAAAATAAACCAATTTTTTTTATAATTCTCCTCGCAACCATATTGTTGTCGTGGCTACGATATAACATGTATAATGTGCGTAAATGACTGAAATGCTTTTGAAGACACATGAATGAGAGAGTGACGTGATGTTTTCTGTTTATTTGTTTGGTCAAAGTGACGTGATGTCTATGTGCCACGTGGGATAGAGTGAGGTGGCTTATGGTCACTGTGTAGAATCTGTGCCTGTCATTTTAAGTTCTAGGTCTCGCGCTCTAACTTGCAACACAAAAAATAGATCTGCACACATTGAAAAAGGGAAAAAGAGAGGTGAGTAACTAGGTTACTCAGTGAGGAATGGTCATTTCTGCCCACATGACCCCAACACTACTAACCAATCTGCACACGCAAATACTAACCCTAGAACATGCAACACACATCATGCTCAAACAACAAGCCACATTAACACAGCAAATATATCATCACATCACACATTAACACACATTAGCACATATCATATATTTCGACACGAATTCCATGACGCTTGGACTGGTCGTCACCTCGAAAAGTCGTACGCCACCTTTGGCTCGTCAGCCGGTTTACGGGCTTTAGTGGGATCGCCATGTCCTTGCCCTCAGTCTGACATCACACACGAATCACAATCACTATCCAATCATAAACGAAGATAATCTTACTAACATCATTTCAACATATCATCATCACCTTTTAACCATCATCAATCAATCATGCTCAAACAATCATCAATCACTCATACTCAAAAAATTATCAATCATCATTTAATCTCCTAGACTTAGCATTAATGACTACAAATTGACTAGGAGTGTTAAGAATCCACAGATCCCACCCTCACCTTAGCCACAAAGCTTTTGGAGTCTCTGAAATTGCATCCTTGCTCGACAGAGTTTCCAATCTTCAACTCCATTCTCTTTTGATACCACCTCATCCTTTGAGTCCATAAGTTGCCTGCAAAGTTTCAACTCGTTCCGAACTCGTTTGCCCACCCAAACAATGCAACTCAATAAACTTGTCGTCGAATAAATCTGCACACTTAACATACTTGGAAAGTCGCAAATAAAAGACAAACTAACCGTCCAGTTGACGATCCAACCGTTGGTTCTGGGAAAGTAATGTCATGAACAACTCCACCAAATTTCAGCTCGATCGGACTTCATTTGATGCTTCGAATGGACCCTCAAAGCAGCTGCGTCGGAACTGCCTCTGGACTGACATAATCAGATTACGTGGCCCAGACGAAACGTGTCCACACGGCAACTCAGGTGGAACTAGGCTTCCGTCTTGATACTGTTGGAAAGATAACAACGTGTCGGTCAAGATGCCGCCAACGACAAAGCCATCCGATGCTCTAGTCGCTGCCGGTCAAGCCGCAAATTTACCCTCTCCAAACTATCCAGATTTCCTTTTCTTCTCCTTTGCTTGATTCTCCTCCCCACCACCTCTACCACCAAGCTCTGCCTCCATCATATCGACATCAGCGCCTCTCTCTGGTCAACATGGCAACACCACAAGACTCCACGGTGCCGACACGGTGGTTCTTCTACATTGCCGTCGCCTCCGTTGCACCCACATGCGCAACTCTCATCGCGGACAGCCCCTGCCCCGACATCAAGCCACCTTCGTACCCTCCTCTTGCCTCGTCGTTTCTGTCACGACTCACCGGAGCCGTCACAACTTCCACACAAGTCGCTGTAGCCTCCGCCGATGTTGTCCGTGACGTCTTCACCTCACGCTCACGTCTCTGCCTTCTCTCCTAACTTCTCTCTTCTCCTCCTCCTCTTCCTTGCTTCATCTTCTCTTCTTCCTCCCTTCCTTTTCACGAGATCTCTCCTCCTCTCTTCTCCTTTCTCTCTTTTCTCTTCTCTTCTGACATTTTTCTCTTTCTTTCTCACGATCTCCCTCTCTGCCTCCCTTTCCTTCTTTTCTTCTTTATTCCTCTTTTCACGATCCGTAGAGTAGGTTTCGGCTAGGGTTTAGCATTATAATAAAGGTTGACTAAGCTTTGGCAATCCGATTAATGTTCGGTCCAATCCGAACAATTAAAATAAGGTTTTTACTCATACCTCTTCTTCGGCCCAATTGAATCTTTCCCATTTAGCCCAACACTAACCCCATTAGACTTCCTTGACGAATATGTTAGGGTTTTAATCAAATTTTTGGATAGGGGCGTGACAACTTGCACATGATATCAACAACTTCTACAAGTTGCCAGCTCGGTTCTCGTTGGCAACGTGTCAAAATATTAGCGGAAATTCTTTATTTTACAAGCTAAAGAAGCATGTTTATAAGATTACATAGGTTGAACCTAACTAGAAAAGGAGAATTACACAAAAAACACTACAAGAAAATAGAGAATGAGTGACTACTTTTTATGATTATTTATTTAGTCACAAATTTTTGTGACTCTAATGTGACTATTTTGCGACTCATCAGCGACTACTGCAGATTTGGAGATTTGTTAGTCGCAAATTTGGGACGACCGTCTGTAGTCGGTTAATCGTCGTATATTTGCGACTGAGTTAAGACTATAATTCGACGATGTAGATTTCGTCGCAAAGTAGTAGCAAAGTGAGACTAATTTGCGATTCTTTATTTAGTCAGAAAGTTCAGTCGCAAAATAGTCACAAATTAGCGACTGCTTAGCCACTTGCATTGGTCGTCCCCGTTGAGTCACAAAACAGTCATTAAGGCAAGTAGGTAGAAACGTGAAAAATAAGGGGGCTAGGTACCTACCTAATTTTGTGACTATTTTGGTTAGTCACAAAAGAGTGACAAAATTTCAACTATAAATATGCACATTCGCACCTTGTTATTCATTCATCAAAAAAAAAATATTAAAACGTGAGATTAGAAAAAAGAAAGAGAAAGAAAAAAAAGAGAAAAAAGAAGGGAAACAAAAGAGAAAAAAATATGTGGAATACATCTCGAGAGTGGATGTATAATAGAATTGATCCACGCATAAATAATATCTCCAGTGAATTTTTGGAAGGGGTCGAGCACTTCATGAATTTTGCAAGTAGCCAGGCCATATCTCTAAGCAGTGGAGGTAAGTTTTACTGTCCTTGTGCTAAATGTCAAAATTCCACAAATTTAAAACCAGCAAGGACCGTTTCGAAGCATTTGCATAGTAGAGAATTTATGCCTGGAATTATGTATGGTCGGAACATGGTGAAGATTATAATGTTGTTGGGGCAGAAACTAGTAGTCATTATGATAATGCAGATTTTACTAGTAATCAACCAATAGATTATGATGGAGAGAATGTTTATACCGGAATGGTTCATGATGTATTTCATGGTTCTACGCCATTTAATGAATATCATGAACATGATCAAAGTGGAAATGATCATGTTTATGAAAAACCTACCCATGAGACAAAACAGTTCTACGGCATGTTAGATGCGGCAAATACTCCACTTTATGATGGTCATTCGAAGTTATCATTAGCTTCTCGATTCATGAAAATTAAAGCAGACCATAATTTGGCAGAAACATGCATGGATTCATGGGCCGAATTGTTTATGGAGTATTTACCAGAGGATAATCAGGCAACCGGTTCATATTACGAGATAAAAACGTTGATGCGAAAGCTAGGATTACCGTACCATACATTTGATGTATGTGTAGATAATTGTATGCTCTTCTGGAAAGAAGATGAGGAGTTGGAGCATTGTAGGTTTTGTGGAAAACCAAGATATAAGGCTAGTGAGGGACGAACAAAAATACCGTTCAGCTGTATGTGGTATTTACCTATTACTGACAGATTGAAGAGGATGTACCAATCAGAGAAGACTGCATCATCGATGAGATGGCATGCTAAGCATGTATCAGAAGACGGAGTAATGTGTCATCCATCTGATGCGGCAGAGTGGAAGAATTTCAATCAAATGCAGCCGAGTTTTGCAGCGGAAATGCGAAATGTTTATCTTGGATTATGTACAGAAAGTTTTAATCCTTTTGGTATGTCAAAAAACCATTCGTTGTGGCCTGTGATCATGACACCCTACAACTTACCCCCGAATATGTGCATGAAAAGTGAGTATTTGTTTTTTACGGTTTTGAATTCGGGACCAAATCATCCACGAGCCAGTCTTGATGTCTTCCTCCAACCACTGATCGACGAGTTAAAGGAGTTATGGAAATAACAGAGTTGAGGCGTATGATGTGTCATTAGATCAAACCTTTAACCTTAAAGCTATTTTGTTGTGGACGATAAGCAATTTTTCGGCATATGGTATGTTGTCAGGATGGACAACACATGGAAGATTATCTTGTCCAAATTGTATGGATGAGACAAATGCTTTTCAATTGCCGGCTGGTAGAAAGACAAGCTGGTTTGACTGTCACAGAAGATTTTTGCCCAACAATCATCCGTTACGGAAGAATAAAGTTAACTTTTTGAAGGGAAAGAACGCAATTAACGACAACTACCCGCCTCAATCGTTGACTAGTGAACAAGTGTTAAATGAGCGTATACGGCATGTCGAACAACCTAAAACATCAGATTGTGGCGGAAATGGACATACAAAAAAACCGGCCAGCTATGGGGATTGGCATAATTGGCATAAAGAAAGCATTTTCTGGGAGCTGCTGTACTGTACCTATCTCAATCTACGACACAATCTTGATGTGATGCATATTGAGAAGAATTTTTTCGACAACATCATGTATACTGTTATGAATGTTACAGACAGATCAAAAGACACAGTCAAGTCAAGATTACAGCTTATTATCTATAACTTCATGATTTTTTTGTAGGGATTGGAGCATTTTTTGTGACCTAAGCATAGATCATTAGATCAAACTCGCGCCAACTTCTGAAGGATAACATTGTCATGATTTTGTGTAATTTGGAAAAAATCTTTCCACCTTCTTTCTTTGATGTGATGGAGCACCTACCTATCCATCTACCATATGAAGCAGAGCTTGGTGGTCCTGTGCAATATAGGTGGATGTATCCGTTCGAAAAGTTTTTTAAACATTTGAAAGGCAAAGTGAAGAACAAAAGATATCCAGCGGGATCAATTGTTCAATCATACATGAATGATGAGATATCTTATTTCTCAGAACAATACTTTGCGTCACACATTTCTACAGCTAGCAGAAGAAGGTAACAATTTACTTATATGCATGCTAAGTTATTGTTAATGAGTGATTTGTTTCAAATACATAAGGGTCAATTGCAAGACAGGTCGGTATGATGAAGGTGAAGTCCCCGTATATAGTGTATTGGTACCAGATATATTTACTGAAATGGGTCGTCCAAGTGGCAAAAGCAGTGAATTTTGGTTAAGCGAGAAAGATTATAAGTGCGCACATTCATATGTTTTGCGGAATTGTGATTATCTTAGGCCGCTTGAAAGGTAACTATGCTTTCGACATTATTTTAACATAATTTTGTCTAAATTTTATACACTTTGTCATAATTATATATCTTAATATTGGCAATACAGAGTGTTGGACAAGCAAATTCGATTCGACTACCCAGGACTACCTGATGAGGAGGTCACGGCGTAAAGAGATGAAGATTTTCATATATGGGTCCGCCAATATGAATATATTTCCTATGAATTTCATTATTATATAGTAATTAACCATGCTAATTAATTATAAGTGACATATTTTCTATTGTATAGGTGAAGCAATGAAAAGTCAAGAAAGTTTTCCTACTTGGGCTCATGAAATAGTGGAAGGTTCTGAAAATAAATTCACCTTGTGGCCCATGTATTTTACACGAGTGTATTTATTTCACACGCGTGATCACGGAATGACGAGAAAAATAATGAATTATGGGGTGGTTTCAATGTTGGATCCCAAAAAACGTAGATATTTTATTAAGTCCACCAAACTGGCCAAAATTCAGCCCATTCAAATAGGATTGATTTTTTTTTATATAATTTATCTAACACAACATCTAATGTTACATTAGATGGTCTAAAAGCCTCATCCATAACAGCTCCCACAATGTGAAACCAGAAGCATCTGGCATTTAAGCTTCATTATTCTCTCGCTTATAAGTTAAATTTCGTAAATGACAGAGAAACAACAGTATCTCTTCCTCTACTATTTTTGGGTTCTTTAATATTTCTTCTTGTATTATAATGTGTTTCGTAAGTTATTAGAGTAGAGAACGAGAACAGAGATTTCAAAAATTGAAACCAAGTAACGTATTTTCTGTTTTGTTATCTTAAAGAATTTCTAAAAACTAAAAACCTCTTTTTTTTTTAGTTTCTCAATTGTCCTAAAATTTCTCCAAATCACCCTAAGATTTGTAACAAGAATTCTGCAAAATTTGCTCAAATCTCAATTTCCTTCAAAATTTACTAAAATATAAAATCTCCTAGATCATCGATCCAATACACTGTCAAACAGTATTATCTCTGAAGAAAGAAAATTTGCGAATAGAGTTTAGACTCAACAGAAGAAAAAAAACAGGCTCACCACATTCTCTTGGTTTAAGAGTTGGTATTTCTTTTTCTCAAAGAAAGAGAGTTGGTAATTCTTTTTCTCAAAGAAAAAGAGTTGGTATTTCGATTTTGCAAATTCTCCCAAAGCACTGTTGTCTTTGTTGACGTGTTATGCTCTTTGGATATTTCAGGGGTTGTGGGATAAGACAACCTTGAAACACATCTCTTGGACACATTCAACAGCAAGCAGAAAATAGACATCGGATGTAATCATGAACATATTCCCCACTTCGTTGTTTTCATGCAAGCTACGATACACACATGATATCATTTCGGCTATCATTTTCTTATGTGCGGAGTCATTTCCAGGATGTACCGAAACAAATTTCAATGTATATTGATTACTACAAGCAAATTAATAGATAATAATATCAATGATTCAATTTGTTTACCATCAACAGTGACGATCAGGCGGATCCCTTGACGGAGAAGGGATCTTTGCTTGGCCTTATTCAATGTATTTAGCTTGCCAATAACATATATTGCAAGATCTCCCTTTAAATTAAGTTTTCCCAGCGCACTTTTGAAGTTATTTCTAATATTTGAAACATCTGTTGGTGCTTTGCATTTTTCAAAATCCCAAAAGGATAATGTATTCGCCCTTGAGGAGTCATAATTAAAGGGCTGTAATCCATAATTACACAAGAAAGGGAACCATACTGAATGACCAGCATTTCCAATATATAACATCTTACCAATTGCAAAAACAAGTTAACTTCACATACCGTTTAATGAAATCCGGAACTAATTAGCTCGGAGAGATAACTGTTCAGATCCAAATCTGATTAAGTAAAAGAAATTTTTAATAAATTGATTTTCAGATATATAAAGTAAGATAATAGTTAAACCAAACTTACGAGAATATCGAGTTGTTGGGACTATCTCGGTTGATTTCCCAAATAGCAATTGGCATCGACCAAGCATGAGGCCAAGAGATTTTCCTTCTTATACCTAGATAGTTTGCAACTTTTGGAAAGAACAATCCGCTTCGTATGTATTGGAATATCGGCAGCCATTTCTTGATTCGTCTTCCTCAGTGTGTCCTTCTCCTGGTCAGTCTTATTCTTATTCTTCAGGTTCTCGTGAATCTCGTAGTTTACACAAAAATGTCTATCAGACGGCCTTGATAGAAAGAATCCATACCCTAATAATGTACGAATTTTTTTGGGTCGTCGTTAGCCATTGCAGCCGACCGAAGAGAAGAAAGACGAGGAGTTGCGTACCCACAAAAAAAAAAGACACGAGGAGGAAAATTAGGTTTTCAATGTTGGATCCCAAAAACGTATATATTTTATTAAGTCCACCAAAC
The DNA here is from genome assembly GCA_900406555.1 of Pseudoturritis turrita. Lineage (NCBI taxonomy): Eukaryota > Viridiplantae > Streptophyta > Magnoliopsida > Brassicales > Brassicaceae > Pseudoturritis > Pseudoturritis turrita. The sequence continues at coordinate 113,738 of OVBL01000633.1, read as the reverse complement.
AAGCCAAAATTCCGCCCATTCAAATAGGATTGATTTTTTTAATATAATTTATCTAACACAACATCTAATGTTACATTAGATGGTCTAAAAGCCTCATCAATAACAGCTCCCACAATGTGAAACCAGAAGGATCTGGCATTTAAGCTTCATTATTCTCTCGCTGATAAGTTAAATGTCGTAAATGACACAGAAACAACAGTATCTCTTCCTCTACAATTTTTGGGTTCTTTAATATTTCTTCTTGTATTATAATGTGTTTCGTAAGATATTAGAGTAGAGAACGAGAACAGAGATTTCAAAAATTGAAAACAAGTAATGTATTTTCTGTTTTGTTATCTTAAAGAATTTCTAAAAACTAAAAACCTCTTCTTTTTTTAGTTTCTCAATTGTCCTGAAATTTCTCCAAATCACCCTAAGATTTGTAACAAGAATTCTGCAAAATTTGCTCAAATCTCAATTTCCTTCAAAATTTCCTAAAATATAAAATCTCCTAGATCATCGATCCAATACACTTTCAAACAATATTATCTCTGAAGAAAGAAAATTTGCGTATAGAGTTTAGACTCAACAGAAAACAAAAACAGGTTCACCACATGCTCTTGGTTTAAGAGTTGGTATTCCTTTTTCTCAAAGAAAGAGAGTTGGTAGTTCTTTTTTTCAAAGAAAAAGAGTTGGTATTTCAATTTTGCAAATTCTCCCAAAGCACCGTTGTCTTTGTTGACGTGTTAAGCTCTTTGGATATTTCAGGGGTTGTGGGATAAGACAACCTTGAAACACATCTCTTGGACACATTCAACAGTAGGCAGAAAATCGAAAATCACGAACATATTTCCCACTTCGTTGTTTTCATGCAAGTTACGGTAGACACATGATATCATTTCGGCTATCATTTTCTTATGTGCGGAGTCATTTCCAGGCAGTACTGAAACAAATTTCAATGTATATTAATTAGTACAAGCAAATTAATAGATAATAATATCAATGATTCAATTTGTTTACCATCAACAGTGACCATCAGGCGGATCCCTTGTCAGAGAAGGGATCTTTGCTTGGCCTTATTCAATGTATATAGCTTGCCAATAGCATATATTGCAAGATCTCCCTTTAAATTAAGTTTTCCCAGTGCACTTTTGAAGTTATTTCTAATATTTGAAACATCTGTTGGTGCTTTGCATTTTTCAAAATCCCAAAAAGATAATGTATTCGCCCTTGAGGAGTCATAATTAAAGGCATGTAATCCATAATTACACAAGAAAGGGAACCCTAATGACTGACCGGCATTTTCACTATATAACATCTTACCAATTGCAAAAACAAGTTAACTTCACATACCGTTGAATGAAATCCGGAACTAATTAGCTCGGAGAGATAACTGTTCAGATCCAAATCTGATTAAGTAAAAGAATTTTTTAATAAATTGATTTTCAGATATATAAAGTAAGATAATAGTTAAACCAAACTTACGAGAATATCGAGTTGTTGGGACTCTCTCGGTTGATTTCCCAAATAGCAATTGGCATCGACCAAGCATGAGGCCAAGAGATTTTCCTTCTTAGACCCAGATAGTTTGCAACTTTTGGAAAGAACAATCCGCTTCGGAAGTATTGGAATAGCGGCAGCCATTTCTTGATTCGTCTTCCTCAGCGTGTCCTTCTCCTGGTCAGTCCTATTCTTATTCTTCAGGTTCTCGTGAATCTCGTAGTCTACACAAAAATGTCTATCAGACGGCCTTGATAGAAAGAATCCATACCCTAATAATGTACTAATCTTTTTGGCTCGTCGTTAGCCATTGCAGCCGACCGAAGAGAAGAAAGATGAGGAGTTGCGTACCCACAAAAAAAAAAAGAGACGAGGAGGAAAATTAGGGTTTCAATGTTGGATCCAAAAAATGTAGATATTTTATTAAGTCGATCAAACTTGCCCAAAATTCAGCCCATTCAAATAGGATTGGTTTTTTTTATATAATTTATATAACACAACATCTAATGTTACATTAGATGGTCTAAAAACCTTATCCATAACAGCTCCCACAATGTGAAACCAGAAGCATCTGGCATTTAAGCTTCATTATTCTCTCGCTTATAAGTTAAATTTCGTAAATGACAGAGAAACAACAGTATCTCTTCCTCTACTATTTTTGGGTTCTTTAATATTTCTTCTTGTATGATAATGTGTTTCGTACGATATTAGAGTAGAGAACGAGAACAGAGATTTCAAAAATTGAAAACAAGTAACGTATTTTCTGTTTTGTTATCTTAAAGAATTTCTAAAACTAAAAACCTCGTTTTTTTTTAGTTTCTCAATTGTCCTGAAATTTCTCCAAATCACCCTAAGATTTGTAACAAGAATTCTACAAAATTTGCTCAAATCTCAATTTCCTTCAAAATTTCCTAAAATATAAAATCTCTTAGATCATCGATCCAATACACTTTCAAACAATATTATCTCTGAAGAACGCAAATTTGCGAATGGAGTTTAGACTCAACAGAAAACAAAAACAGGTTCACCACATGCTCTTGGTTTAAGAGTTGGTATTTCTTTTTCTCAAAGAAAGAGAGTTGGTAATTCTTTTTCCCAAAGAAAAAGAGTTGGTATTTCCATTTTGCAAATTCTCCCAAAGCACCGTTGTCTTTGTTGACGTGATAAGGTCTTTGGATATTTCAGGGGTTGTGGGATAAGACAACCTTGAAACACATCTCTTGGACACATTCAACAGCAGGCAGAAAATCGACATCGGATGTAATCACGAACATATTCCCCACTTCGTTGTTTTCATGCAAGCTACGATACACACATGATATCATTTCGGCTATCATTTTCTTATGTGCGGAGTCATTTCCAGGCAGTACTGAAACAAATTTCAATGTATATTGATTAGTACAAGCAAATTAATAGATAATAATATCAATGATTCAATTTGTTTACCATCAACAGTGACCATCAGGCGGATCCCTTGTCGGAGAAGGGATCTTTTCTTGGCCTTATTCAATGTATTTAGTTTGCTAATAGCATATATTGCAAGATCTCCCTTTAAATTAAGTTTTCCCAGCACACTTTTGAAATTATTTCTAATATTTGAAACATCTGTTGGTGCTTTGCATTTTTCAAAATCCCAAAAGGATAATGTATTCGCCCTTGAGGAGTCATAATTAAAGGCATGTAATCCATAATTACACAAGAAAGGGAACCCTAATGACTGACCGGCATTTTCACTATATAACATCTTACCAATTGCAAAAAAGTGTTAACTTCACATACCGTTGAATGAAATCCGGAACTAATTAGCTTGGAGAGATAACTGTTGAGATCCAAATCTGATTAAGTAAAAGAAATTTTTAATAAATTGATTTTCAGATATATAAAGTAAGATAATAGTTAAACCAAACTTACGAGAATATCGAGTTGTTGGGACTATCTCGGTTGATTTCCCAAATAGCAATTGGCATCGACCAAGCATGAGGCCTAGATATTTTCCTTCTTATACCCAGATAGTTTGCAACTTTTGGAAAGAACAATCCGCTTCGTAAGTATTGGAATAGCGGCAGCCATTTCTTGATTCATCTTCCTCAGCGTGTCCTTCTCCTGGTCAGTCTTATCTTATTCTTCAGGTTCTCGTGAATCTCGTAGTCTACACCAAAATGTCTATCAGACGGCCTTGATAGAAAGAATCCATACCCTAATAATGTACTAATCTTTTTGGGTCGTCGTTAGCCATTGCAGCCGACCGAAGAGAAGAAAGATGAGTTGCGTACCCACATAAAAAAAAGAGACGAGGAGGAAAATTAGGGTTTCAATGTTGGATCCCAAAAACGTAGATATTTTATGAAGTCCACCAAACCAGCCCAAAATTCAGCCCATTCAAATAGGATTGATTTTTTTATATATATAATTTATCTAACACAACATCTACTGTTACATTAAATTGTCTAAAAGCCTCATCCATAACAGCTCCCACAATGTGAAACCAGAAGCATCTGGTATTTAAGCTTCATTATTCTCTCGCTTATAAGTTAAATTTTGTAAATGACAGAGAAACAAGAGTATCTCTTCCTCTACTATTTTTGGGTTATTTAATATTTCTTCATGTATTATAATGTGTTTCGTAAGATATTAGAGTAGAGAACGAGAACAGAGATTTCAAAAATTGAAAACAAGTAACGTATTTTCTGTTTTGTTATCTTAAAGAATTTCTAAAAACTAAAAACCTCGTTTTTTTTTTAGTTTCTCAATTGTCCTGAAATTTCTCCAAATCACCCTAAGATTTGTAACAAGAATTCTGCAAAATTTGCTCAAATCTCAATTTCCTTCAAAATTTACTAAAATTTAAAATCTCCTAGATCATCGATCCAATACACTTTCAAACAATATTATCTCTGAAGAAAGAAAATTTGCGAATAGAGTTTAGACTCAACAGAAAACAAAAACAGGTTCACCACATGCTCTTGGTTTAAAAGTTGGTATTTCTTTTTCTCAAATAAAGAGAGTTGGTAATTCTTTTTCTCAATGAAAAAGAACTGGTATTTCCATTTTGCAAATTCTCCCAAAGCACTGTTGTCTTTGTTGACGTGTTAAGCTCTTTGGATATTTCAGGGGTTGTGGGATAAGATAACCTTGAAACACATCTCTTGGACACATTCAACAGCAGGCAGAAAATCGACATCGGATGTAATCACGAACATATTCCCCACTTCGTTGTTTTCATGCAAGTTACGGTAGACACATGATATCATTTCGGCTATCATTTTCTTATGTGCGGAGTCATTTCCAGGCAGTACTGAAACAAATTTCAATGTATATTGATTAGTACAAGCAAATTAATAGATAATAATATCAATGATTCAATTTGTTTACCATCAACAGTGACCATCAGGCGGATCCCTTGTCGGAGAAGGGATCTTTTCTTGGTCTTAGTCAATGTATATAGCTTGCCAATAGCATATATTGCAAGATCTCCCTTTAAATTAAGTTTTCCCAGTGCACTTTTGAAGTTATTTCTAATATTTGAAACATCTGTTGGTGCTTTGCATTTTTCAAAATCCCAAAAAGATAATGTATTCGCCCTTGAGGAATCATAATTAAAGGCATGTAATCCATAATTACACAAGAAAGGGAACCCTGATGACTAACCGGCATTTTCAGTATATAACATCTTACCAATTGCAAAAACAAGTTAACTTCATATACCGTTGAATGAAATCCGGAACTAATTAGCTTGGAGAGATAACTGTTCAGATCCAACTCAGATTAAGTAAAAGAAATTTTTATTAAATTGATTTTCAGATATATAAAGTAAGATAATAGTTAAACCAAACTTACGAGAATATCGAGTTGTTGGGACTATCTCGGTTTATTTCCCAAATAGCAATTGGCACCGACCAAGCATGAGGCCAAGAGATTTTTCTTCTTATACCCAGATAGTTTGCAACTTTTGGAAAGAACAATCCGCTTCGTAAGTATTGGAATAGCGGCAGCCATTTCTTGATTCGTCTTCCTCAGCGTATCCTTCTCCTAGTCAGTCTTATTCTTATTCTTCAGGTTGTCGTGAATCTTGTAGTCTACACAAAAATGTCTATCAGACAGCCTTGCTAGAAAGAATCCATACCCTAATAATGTACTAATATTTTTGGGTCGTCGTTAGCCATTGCAGCCGACCGAAGAGAAGAAAGACGAGGAGTTGCGTACCAAAAAAAAAAAAAGAGACGAGGAGGAAAATTAGGGTTTCAATGTTGGATCCCAAAAACGTATATATTTTATTAAGTCCACCAAACTAGCCAAAATTCAGCCCATTCAAATAGGATTGATTTTTTATATATATAATTTATCTAACACAACATCTAATGTTACATTAAATTGTCTAAAAGCCTCATCCATAACAACTCCCACAATATGAAACCATAAGCATCTAGCATTTATGCTTCATTATTCTCTCTCTCTTATAAGTTAAATTTCGTAAATGACAGAGAAACAACAGTATCTCTTCCTCTAGAATTTTTGGGTTCTTTAATATTTCTTCTTGTATTATAATGTGTTTCGTAAGATATTAAAGTAGAGAACGAGAACAGAGATTTCAAAAATTGAAACAAGTAACGTATTTTCTGTTTTGTTACCTTAAAGAATTTCTAAAAACTAAAAACCTCTTTTTTTTTTTAGTTTCTCAATTGTCCTGAAATTTCTCCAAATCATCCTAAGATTTGTAACAAAAATTCTGCAAAATTTGCTCAAATCTCAATTTCCTTCAAAATTTCCTAAAATATAAAATCTCCTAGATCATCGATCCAATACACTTTCAAACAATATTATCTCTGAAGAAAGAAAATTTGCGAATAGAGTTTAAACTCAACAGAAAACAAAAACAGGTTCACCACATGCTCTTTGTTTAAGAGTTGGTATTTCTTTTTCTCAAAGAAAGAGAGTTGGTAGTTCTTTTTCTCAAAGAAAAAGAGTTGGTATTTCAATTTTGCAAATTCTCCCAAAGCACCGTTGTCTTTGTTGACGTATTAAGCTCTTTGGATATTTCAGGGGTTGTGGGATAAGACAACCTTGAAACACATCTCTTGGACACATTCAACAGCAGGCAGAAAATCGACATCGGATGTAATCACAAACAAATTCCCCACTTCGTTGTTTTCGTGCAAGTTACGATAGACACATGATATCATTTCGGCTATCATTTTCTTATGTGCGGAGTCATTTCCAGGCAGTACTGAAACAAATTTCAATGTATATTAATTAGTACAAGCAAATTAATAGATAATAATATCAATGATTCAATTTGTTTACCATCAACAGTGACCATCAGGCGGATCCCTTGTCGAAGAAGGGATCTTTGCTTGGCCTTATTCAATGTATTTAGCTTGCCAATAGCATATATTGCAAGATCTCCCTTTAAATTAAGTTTTCCCAGCGCACTTTTGAAGTTATTTCTAATATTTGAAACATCTTTTGGTGCTTTGCATTTTTCAAAATCCCAAAAGGATAATGTATTCGCCCTTGAGGAGTCATAATTAAAGGGGAGTAATCGATAATTACACAAGAAAGGGAACCCTAATGACTGACCGGCATTTTCACTATATAACATCTTACCAATTGCAAAAACAAGTTAACTTCACATACCGTTGAATGAAATCCGGAACTAATTAGCTCGGAGAGATAACTGTTCAGATCCAAATCTGATTTAAGTAAAAAAAAAATTTAATAAATTGATTTTCAGATATATAAATTAAGATAATAGTTAAACCAAACTTACGAGAATATCGAGTTGTTGGGACTATCTCGGTTGATTTCCCAAATAGCAATTGGCATCGACCAAGCACGAGGCCAAGAGATTTTCCTTCTTATAACTAGATAGTTTGCAACTTTAGGAAAAAACAATCCGCTTCGGAAATATTGGAATAGCGGCAGCCATTTCTTGATTCGTCTTCCTCAGCGTGTCCTTCTCCTGGTCAGTCCTATTCTTATTCTTCAGGTTCTCGTGAATCTCGTAGTCTACACCAAAATATCTATCAGACGGCCTTGATAGAAAGAATCCATACCCTAATAATGTACTAATCTTTTTGGGTCGTCGTTAGCCATTGCAGCCGACCGAAGAGAAGAAAGATGAGGAGTTGCGTACCCACAAAAAAAAAGACGAGGAGGAAAATTATGGTTTCAATGTTGGATCCCAAAAATGTAGATATTTTATTAAGTAGACCAAACTAGCCCAAAATTCAGCCCATTCAAATAGGATTGGTTTTTTTTTATATAATTTATCTAACACAACATCTAATGTTACATTAGATGGTCTAAAAACCTCATCCATACCAGCTCCCACAATGTGAAACCAGAAGCATCTGTCATTTAAGCTTCATTATTCTCTCGCTTATAAGTTAAATTTCGTAAATGACAGAGAAACAACAATATCTCTTTCTCTACTATTTTGGGTTCTTTAATATTTCTTCTTGTATTACAATGTGTTTCGTAAGATATTAGAGTAGAGAACGAGAACAAAGATTTCAAAAATTGAAAACAAGTAACGTATTTTCTGTTTTGTTATCTTAAAGAATTTCTAAAAACTAAAAACCTTTTTTTTTTTTTAGTTTCTCAATTGTCCTGAAATTTCTCCAAATCACCCTAAGATTTGTAACAAGAATTCTGCAAAAATTTGCTCAAATCTCAATTTCCTTCAAAATTTCCTAAAATATAAAATCTCCTAGATCATCGATCCAATACACTTTCAAACAATATTATCTCTGAAGAACGCAAATTTGCGAATGGAGTTTAGACTCAACAGAAAACAAAAACAGGTTCACTACATGCTCTTGGTTTAAGAGTTTGCATTTCTTTTTCTCAAAGAAAGAGAGTTGGTAATTCTTTTTCCCAAAGAAAAAGAGTTGGTATTTCCATTTTGCAAATTCTCCCAAAGAACTGTTGTCTTTGTTGACGTGTTAAGCTCTTTGGATATTTCAGGGGTTGTGGGATAAGACAACCTTGAAACACATCTCTTGGACACATTCAACAGCAGGCAGAAAATCGACATCGGATGTAATCACGAACATATTCCCCACTTCGTTGTTTTCATGCAAGCTACGATACACACATGATATCATTTCCGCTATCATTTTCTTATGTGCGGAGTCATTTCCAGGCAGTACTGAAACAAATTTCAATGTATATTGATTAGTACAAGGAAATTAATAGATAATAATATCAATGATTCAATTTGTTTACCATCAACAGTGACCATCAGGCGGATCCCTTGTTGGAGAAGGGATCTTTACTTGGCCTTATTCAATGTATTTAACTTGCCAATAGCATATATTGCAAGATCTCCCTTTAAATTAAGTTTTCCCAGCGCACTTTTGAAGTTATTTCTAATATTTGAAACGTCTGTTGGTGCTTTGCATTTTTCAAAATCCCAAAAGGATAATGTATTCGCCCTTGAGGAGTCAGAATTAAAGGCATGTAATCCATAATTACACAAGAAAGGGAACCCTAATGACTGACCGGCATTTTCACTATATAACATCTTACCAATTGCAAAAACAAGTTAACTTCACATACCGTTGAATGAAATCCGGAACTAATTAGCTCGGAGAGATAACTGTTCAGATCCAAATCTGATTAAGTAAAAGAAATTTTTAATAAATTGATTTTCAGATATATAAAGTAAGATAATAGTTAACCCAAACTTACGAGAATATCGAGTTGTTGGGACTCTCTCGGTTTATTTCCCAAATAGCAATTGGCATCGACCAAGCATGAGGCCAAGAGGTTTTCCTTCTTAGACCCAGATAGTTTGCAACTTTTGGAAAGAACAATCCGCTTCGAAAGTATTGGAATAGCGGCAGCCATTTCTTGATTCGTCTTCCTCAGCGTGTCCTTCTCCTGGTCAGTCCTATTCTTATTCTTCAGGTTCTCGTGAATCTCGTAGTCTACACCAAAATGTCCATCAGACGGCCTTGATAGAAAGAATCCATACCCTAATAATGTACTAATCTTTTTGGCTCGTCGTTAGCCATTGCAGCCGACCGAAGAGAAGAAAGATGAGGAGTTGCGTATCCACAAAAAAAAGAAGAGACGAGGAGGAAAATTAGGGTTTCAATGTTGGATCCCAAAAATGTAGATATTTTATTAAGTCAATCAAACTTGCCCAAAATTCAGCCCATTCAAATAGGATTGGTTTTTTTTATATAATTTATCTAACACAACATCTAATGTTACATTAGATGGTCTAAAAACCTTATCCATAACAGCTCCCACAATGTGAAACCAGAAGCATCTGGCATTTAAGCTTCATTATTCTCTCGCTTATAAGTTAAATTTCGTAAATGACAGAGAAACAACAGTATCTCTTCCTCTACTATTTTTGGTTCTTTAATATTTCTTCTTATATTATAATGTGTTTCGTAAGATATTAGAGTAGAGAACGAGAACAGAGATTTCAAAAATTGAAAACAAGTAACGTATTTTCTGTTTTGTTATCTTAAAGAATTTCTAAAAACTAAAAACCTCGTTGTTTTTTTAGTTTCTCAATTGTCCTGAAATTTCTCCAAATCACCCTAAGATTTGTAACAAGAATTCTGCAAAATTTGCTCAAATCTCAATTTCCTTCAAAATTTCCTAAAATATAAAATCTCCTAGATCATCGATCCAATACACTTTCAAACAATTTTATCTCTGAAGAAAGCAAATTTGCGAATGGAGTTTAGACTCAACAGAAAATAAAAACAGGTTCACTACATGCTCTTGGTTTAAGAGTTGGTATTTCTTTTTCTCAAAGAAAGAGAGTTGGTAATTCTTTTTCCCAAAGAAAAAGAGTTGGTATTTCCATTTTGCAAATTCTCCCAAAGCACCGTTGTCTTTGTTGACGTGTTAAGCTCTTTGGATATTTCAGGGGTTGTGGGATAAGACAACCTTGAAACACATCTCTTGGACACATTCAACAGCAGGCAGAAAATCGACATCGGATGTAATCACGAACATATTCCCCACTTCGTTGTTTTCATGCAAGCTACGATACACACATGATATCATTTCCGCTATCATTTTCTTATGTGCGGAGTCATTTCCAGGCAGTACTGAAACAAATTTCAATGTATATTGATTAGTACAAGGAAATTAATAGATAATAATATCAATGATTCAATATGTTTACCATCAACAGTGACCATCAGGCGGATCCCTTGTTGGGGAAGGGATCTTTACTTGGCCTTATTCAATGTATTTAAATTGCCAATAGCATATATTGCAAGATCTCCCTTTAAATTAAATTTTCTCAGCGCACTTTTGAAGTTATTTCTAATATTTGAAACATCAGCGTGTCCTTCTCCTGGTCAGTCCTATTCTTATTCTTCAGGTTCTCGTGAATCTCGTAGTCTACACCAAAATGTCTATCAGACGGCCTTGATAGAAAGAATCCATACCTTAATAATGTACTAATCTTTTTGGGTCGTCGTTAGCCATTGCAGCCGACCGAAGAGAAGAAAGATGAGGAGTTGCGTACCCACACAAAAAAAAGAGACGAGGAGGAAAATTATGGTTTCAATGTTGGATCCCAAAAACGTAGATATTTTATTAAGTCCACCGAACTAGGCCAAAATTCAGCCCATTCAAATAGGATTGATTTTTTTTTATATATATAATTTATCTAACACAACATCTAATGTTACATTAGATGGTCTAAAAACCTAATCCATAACAGCTCCCACAATGTGAAACCAGAAGCATCTGGCATTTAAACTTCATTATTCTCTCGCTGATAAGTTAAATTTCGTAAATGACAGAGAAACAACAGTATCTCTTCCTCTACTATTTTTGGGTTTTTTAATATTTCTTCTTCTATTATAATGTGTTTCGAAAGATATTAGTGTAGAGAACGAGAACAGAGATTTCAAAAATTGAAAACAAGTAACATATTTTCTGTTTTGTTATCTTAAAGAATTTCTAAAAACTAAAAACCTTTTTTTTTTTTTAGTTTCTCAATTGTCCTGAAATTTCTCCAAATCACCCTAAGATTTGTAACAAGAATTCTGCAAAATTTGCTCAAATCTCAATTTCCTTCAAAATTTCCTAAAATATAAAATCTCCTAGATCATCGATCCAATACACTTTCAAACAATATTATCTCTGAAGAAAGCAAATTTGCGAATAGAGTTTAGACTCAACAGAAAACAAAAACAGGTTCACCATGTTGGGGTCAAAACCCACCCAACTGTGATCAATGGGAAAATGGCTAAGTATGAAAATACGAAGAATCGGACAAGGCCAAAATTGTGCCTAAGTCATTTCTGTACGAGTCCGCTTAAGCACAAAAGAGGCCATTCTGGCCAAAGCAGCTCCATTTCCGGCCAAGGAAGCTTCACTTCAGCAGGGAGACTTCGGCAAAGAAGGGAGAGACTTAGGCAAGCCTTGCTCCACTTAGGCAAGCTTTGTCTCCACTTAGGCAAGCCATGTCTCCACTTAGGCAAGCCTTGTCTCCGCTTAGGCAAGCCTTGAAGGAAGCTTCGCTTTGGCATGGAGACTTCGGCAAGCTTGGTCGTCACTTCGGCATGAAGACTTCGGCAAGCTTGGTCGTCACTTAGGCAAGCCTTGTCTCCATTTAGGCAAGCCTTGTCTCCACTTAGGCAAGCCTTGTCTTCACTTAGGCAAGCTTTGTCTCCACTTAGGCGACCGAAGTCTTCACTTAGGCAAGTCTTGTCTTCACTTAGGCAAAGCTTTGTCTCCACTTAGGCAAGCTTTGTCTCACATCGGCAAGAAGCTCCACTTAGGCAAGGGGAGAAGTCGGCAAGCCCACATCGGCACAGGGAGCTCTACATCGGCAAGCTCCGTTCGGCAGCCCGCTTCGGCAGCCCACTTCGGCAGCCTCACTTCGGCAGCCCACTTCGGCAGCTCCGCTTCGGCAGCTCCCTTCGGCAGTTCACTTTGGCAGGGAGACTTCGGCAGGGAGACTTCGGCAGGCCCAGTGGCTTCGGCAAAGGAGACTTCGGCAAGCCTAGCTCACTTAGGCAAGCCTTGTCTCCACTTAGGCAAGCCTTGTCTTCACTTAGGCAAGCCTTGTCTCCACTTAGGCAAGCCTTGTCTCCACTTAGGCAAGCCTTGTCTTCACTTAGGCAAGCCTTGTCTCCACTTAGGCAAGCCTTGTCTTTACTTAGGCAAGCTTTGTCTCCACTTAGGCGACCGAAGTCTTCACTTAGGCAAGCCTTGTCTTCACTTAGGCAAAGCTTTGTCTCCACTTAGGCAAGCTTTGTCTCACATCGGCAAGAAGCTCCACTTAGGCAAGGGGAGAAGTCGGCAAGCCCACATCGGCACAAGGAGCTCCACATCGGCAAGCTCCGTTCGGCAGCCCGCTTCGGCAGCCCACTTCGGCAGCCTCACTTCTGCAGCCCACTTCGGCAGTTCCGCTTGGGCAGCTCCCTTCGGCAGTCCACTTCGGCAGCCCGCTTCGGCAGCCTCACTTCGGCAGCCCACTTCGGTAGCCCACTTCGGCAGCCTCACTTCGGCAGCCCACTTCGGCAGCCCGCTTCGGCAGCCCACTTCGGCAGCCTCACTTCGGCAGCCCACTTCGGCAGCTCCGCTTCGGCAGCTCCCTTCGGCAGCTCACTTCGGCAGCCTCACTTCGGCAGCCCACTTCGGCAGCCCACTTTGGCAGCCTCACTTTGGCAGCCCACTTCGGCAGCCCGCTTCGGCAGCCTACTTCGGCAGCCTCGCTTCGGCAGCCCACTTCGGCAGCCCGCTTCGGCAGCCCACTTCGGCAGCCTCACTTCGGCAGCCCACTTCGGCAGCTCCGCTTCGGCAGCTCCCTTCGGCAGCTCACTTTGGCAGCCTCACTTCGGCAGCCCACTTCGGCAGCCCACTTCGGCAGCCTCACTTCGGCAACCCACTTCGGCAGCCCGCTTCGGCAGCCCACTTCGGCAGCCTCGCTTCGGCAGCCCACTTCGGCAGCCTCACTTTGGCAGCCCACTTCGGCAGCTCCGCTTCGGCAGCTCCCTTCGGCAGCTCACTTCAGCAGCCTCACTTCGGCAGCCCACTTCGGCAGCTCCGCTTCGGCAGCTCACTTTGGCAGCCTCGCTTCGGCAGCTCACTTCGGCAGCTTCACTTCGGCAGCCCACTTCGGCAGCCTCACTTCGGCAGCTTCACTTCACTTCGGCAGCGTCACTTCGGCCACAATCCACTTAGGCACGATACGAGCTCGTTTCGGCCGAAGTCGATTTCTGTACGAAACTGTCTGGCCGAAGTCAAAGCTGCCGAAAACAATCCTGGCCGAAGTCATTTCTATACGAGACTCTCTGGCCGAAGTCAAAGCTGCCGAAGACAATCTTGGCCGAAGTCATTCTCATATGGAGCTGTGTTTCCAAGGTCAATTCTACACGAAGCTGGAAGACGACGCGGCCGAAGTCATTTCTATACGAGGACGACAAGCCCATCTTCGGTCCGCGATGGGTCAAAGGCCCACGAAGCCAAGACGACTTGCTAAAACGGAAATCCCAAAGGATTAGGAAGTTTTCCTAATCCCTTGGGGATTGACCTGGCCAACTCGAACGACTATATATATCTATGTACATTCCTTGAAAAAGGGATCCGCAATTTACTTAGCAAAATACCCTAGACTTTTTTGCTCTCGAATTCTTGTACGAAAGCTTTTCGACACAGCTTAATAAAAACCATCTTTGGATCTCTCCGTTCGTGGTTCATCCGCAGAAATTTCATCCCCCTTAACAAACCTCCGACAAATTCTAATTGTGTTGATTTCGACTCCCACAATTTGGTGCTAGAAGGAGGGGATATTGAAACTTTCTTACTCCAAGGAACCACCGCACGAACGATTCGAAGAAGATGACTAGCGACTGACGAACCGACGACCCGCAGGACACAGGGATCGACGGGTCTGGAACAACAGACGCACTAACGCCTGCAGTCTTGGAGACGAACCCAGAGGCCCTATCACAGATCAAGACAATGCTGGAAACGCTGCTCAAGAAGGCGGAGGAGCAGGATAAGCTAAACACATCGATGACCGATAAACTCGAAGTCCTCGCAACGGCGAGCCAAGCCCGTGGATGTGTTGGCCTAATGAGGCACCCTCTTTGACGTCTCAACCAAACGGCCCTCGATTTCTCAACACCCCACCCAACGACGAGAACCCAGAGCGGATTGCTCCCTACAAACCAACCAACCACGACCGCAGAGCTGAACGCGACACCGCAGGAGGCAAACACGCAGACTGTGGGCGGGATGAATCCAGTGATCAACCTGGAGGATAACCCAGAGGGTGAACACGACTCGGGACACCGCCGCGAATCTGAACTCACGGGTGCGACCCGAACTCGAAACGAACGAAGCGACACCAACCTTGGCCATGATCAGGATCTCACCGAAGAGGAGGAGAACATCCTCTGGGCCCAACGAGCCAAGATCGAGGAAGAGCGCAAAGCGATGATTCGAGCCCAGAAGGAGGAGATGGCCGAAATCCGGGCAGGCATGGAGCGAGCTGCCGCCGAGATGAAATTCGTTCGATCTCGGATGCATAGGACTACTAGCAAGGCTCCTGAACTTGACCGAGTGCTTGAAGAAGCACAGAACACCCCGTTCACGGCTCAAATCACTAAGGCAAGGGTTTCTGACCCAGGGAAGATGAAGATACCAGTCTACGAAGGTAAAACTGATCCGAAGGAGCACCTGACCGCCTTCGCAATAGCAATGGGACGAGCAAATTTCAGAGAGGGAGAAGAAGACGCTGGACAATGCCTCTTGTTCGTCGAGAACCTTAAAGGCCCAGCTCTCCAATGGTTCTCCAGACTGGGAAGAAATTCGATTGGCAATTTCAATCAGCTGTCGTCGGCTTTCCTTAGACATTATGCTATATTCATGGAACGCCGGACATCCGATGCGGATCTGTGGACCATGGGGCAAGGACAGAACGAGACGTTGCGAACTTTCATCGGACGGTTCAAGACAGTGCTGTCAAAGGTAGAAGGAATCAGTGACGAAGCCGCACTGCAAGCTTTAAAGAAGGCACTGTGGTTCGACTCCGATTTTCGGAAGGAAATTGCACTGAATGCGCCAACCATGATCCAAGACGCGTTGCACCGAGCAACGGACTGCACCTCCAACGAAGAAGAAGTGAAGATCCTAGCCCAGAAACATGGAAATGTGAAGTCCACAAACCACCCTCCCTCTGCTCCGAACCTACCAAACAACAGAAAGGGCAACCAAGGCCCTGGATACATCCAACACGAAGGGGGATTCAAAGGAGCCCATAACTACCTAGTCGATTCGCCAAGCTTTGGGCAAGGACGAGGTCAGGGCAGAGGAAGAGGTACGTGGAGTAGCACGTGGACTAGGGGCCAAGGAACTTACGACGAAACGGCTTATTGCGAACATCACCATATCTTCGGACACTCAACTGCAAATTGCCGCATCCTAGGTTTGAAACTCGCTGCAAAACTGGCGGCTGGCAAACTCAAAGGCGATATTAGCCTCAAAGATTTCGAAATGGATACCAATGCGAACCGCCCCGAACAGGCAGACGAAGATCTCCCTAAGCGAGGAAGGCAAGACGACGAAGCGCCACAATCTGGACCAAGGAGACGAATCAACATGATAATGGGTGGATCTCACTATTGTTCGGATACCGTCTCGTCGATTAAAGCTTTTCAACGACGAGCCGATGTTAGCGTTAACTGGTCCGCACCCTCCAAGTTTCCTGACGACGTAATCTCATTCGCAGAAAGGGAAACAACCGGAATCGACAAACCACACGATGACCCTCTCGTGATTGAGTTGATCATCAGCGGATATGACGTAGCCCGGGTGCTGGTGGATACGGGCAGCACAGTGGATATAATCTTCAGAGAAACTCTCAAAAGAATGGAGATCAATCCGACCGACATAGTGGCTTCCCCTAAACCATTGACTGGATTTTCCGGAGAAATGACGATGACAATCGGGACGATCAAGCTGCCTATAGAAGCTGGGGGTGTCATCAAGCTCGTTGAATTTTCGGTGGCCGATCACCCAGCGATCTACAACGTCATCGTCGGCACACCATGGTTAAACTCAATGCGCGCCGTAGCCTCGACCTACCACCTCTGCGTCAAATTCCCAACACCAAGTGGAATCAAAACAATTCTGGGAAATCAGAAAGAGTCCCGCGTATGCTTCCTCGCTGCACACAAGCTCAGGAATCCTGTCACCGATTCAATAGCCAAGTCAGAACGCAAGAAGATGAAGACAGACAGGGAGCCAGTAAAAGAGCTCTCCAAGCTCTTATAGCAATTACAGATTGCGGAGGATCGCGACGAAGAGCCGGTCGAACAGCCCTGCGACCCCGTAATATCAGTTTGCATCGACGACGAACACCCGGAACGATGCGTAGATATCGGATCCGCCCTCGACGAAAAAATCAAGGACGAACTGGTTTCTTTCTTAAAAGAAAACGTGGACACTTTCGCGTGGGCAGCAGAGGATATGCCCGGAATTGATATCGGCGTAACCAGTCACGAATTGAACATCGACCCAACCTTCAAACCAGTCAAGCAAAAACGGAGAAAGTTGGGTCCTGACAGGGCGAAAGCAGTGAACGACGAAGTCGAAAGACTCCTACGAGTCGGGTCGATAATAGATGTCAAGTACCCGGATTGGCTGGCGAATCCTGTTGTAGTCAAAAAGAAGAACGGAAAATGGCGGGTGTGTGTCGATTTCACCGATTTAAACAAGGCGTGCCCGAAGGACAGCTTCCCAATACCGCACATTGACCGATTGGTCGAAGCAACGGCCGGTAACAAGCTCTTATCTTTCATGGACGCATTCTCAGGATACAACCAGATTCTAATGAACCCCGACGATCGGGAAAAAACAGCTTTCATTACGGATCGTGGAATCTATTGCTACAAGGTGATGCCTTTCGGCCTCAAGAACACCGGAGCCACGTATCAGCGCTTAGTAAACAAGATGTTTGCCGATCAACTCGGAAGAACAATGGAAGTGTACATAGACGACATGCTGGTAAAATCACTAGAGGCAAAGGATCACGTGTTACATTTGGAAGAATGTTTCCAACAGCTCAACTCCCACAACATGAAGCTCAACCCGACAAAGTGCAGATTCGCAGTCACGTCCGGCGAGTTTCTTGGTTACTTAGTTACTCATCGCGGAATCAAAGCGAATCCAAAGCAGATCGATGCCCTCATCCAGATGGCTTCCCCAAAATCAAAACGTGAAGTACAGAGACTGACTGGCAGAGTGGCTGCACTCAACAGATTTATTTCGCGGTCCACCGATAAGTGCTTACCGTTCTACGACACTTTACGAGGAAACAAGAAGTTCGAATGGACAGAGAAGTGCGAAGAGGCTTTCCAGCAATTGAAGAAATATCTCGCCAGTCCCCCGGTGCTCGCAAAGCCAGTCGAGGGAGAGCCGCTCTTCCTGTACACCGCAATCTCCACCACAGCAGTAAGCGGAGTACTCATTCGCGATGAACGGGGCGAGCAAAAACCAATTTTTTACGTCAGTAAGACCCTCACCGACGCAGAGACAAGATATCCGCAGATGGAGAAATTGGCCCTATCGGTAGTCATGTCTGCCAGGAAACTAAGGCCGTACTTCCAGTCACACTCCATTGTGGTCCTTAGTCCTCTACCCCTACGATCGATTTTGCATAGCCCAAGCCAATCCGGGCGATTGGCCAAGTGGGCTATCGAGCTCAGCGAATACGACATCGAGTATCGCGGACGAACCTGCGTAAAATCGCAAGTACTTGCCGATTTTCTAATCGAACTTCCGGAGGAAAGCCTCGCCGAAGGAAACCCGAATTCGACTTGGCAACTTCACGTTGACGGCTCATCATCCAAAAATGGTTCAGGGGTCGGGATACGCCTGACATCGCCGATGGGCGAGATACTTGAACAATCCTTCCGCCTAGGTTTTCACGCCTCCAACAACGAAGCAGAATACGAAGACCTCATTGCCGGATTAAAGCTTGCGCAAGGACTCAAGATTGACTGCATTCACGCGTTCTGCGATTCACAGTTGGTCGCAAACCAGTTCAGCGGAGAATACGCAGCTAAAGACGATCGTATGGAGGCATATCTGAAAGTCGTCAGGGACTTGACTGCTCAATTCAAAGAGTTCACACTCACGCGGATTCCACGAGGAGAAAACACTTCGGCTGATGCACTGGCCGCCCTCGCATCCACTTCTGATCCAGCCTTGAAACGAGTTATTCCGGTGGAATTCATCGAGCGCCCTAGCATCACTCTCACGGAAACAGTGAGTGTAGTTACTCGATCCCAAGCCGCCAGGACTGCGCGGGAGAAAGCCTGTGCACCAGCCAATGCTGGAGATGACGCTGACGAACGAGAAGATGTAATCAACGGCTCGATAGTCCAGAATGAGACATACGCGGCAGACGAAGGACAGGCCTCTCGAATGGAAACAGATGCAGTCATCACAGACGAAGATCCTGCGACTGCTGTGGAGGAAGCAACGTCTATGGACGAGGACTTTACGACCCTCCCCTCCAACGTCGACCCCCGCCACGAAACTGGAGTCGTCGAGACGAATGGAGCGTGTGCGGACATACAGTATGGCTGCGACAAAGGGTGGCTCGATGACATCCGCGGATACATCTGCGATGGTCTCTTACCTACAGACAAATGGGCGGCCCGAAAACTTCGGGCGCAAGCAGCGCGCTACATCTTGCTCGACGGTAATGTGTTGAAATGGAGATTCTCAGGGCCATTACTCGCCTGCGTCGAAGGAAAGGAGGCAAGGGCAATCATGGAGGAGGTCCACGGCGGCTTCTGTGGTAACCACTCGGGAAGACGAGCTTTGGCAATAAAGATCAAACGACATGGCTATTACTGGCCGACCATGATACAAGATTGCGAGAAATACTCGTCCAGGTGCGAGAAATGTCAACGTCACGCACCGATGATTCATCAGCCGACCGAGATGCTCTCTTCGATATCATCACCCTATCCTTTCATGCGATGGTCCATGGATATCGTTTGACCTTTACATCCGTCAAAGCAGAAACGATTCTTATTGGTCCTGACTGACTATTTTTCAAAGTGGGTGGAGGCAGATTCGTATGCTAGCATCAGGGACGCCCAAGTCGAGAGTTTCGTATGGAGGAACATCATATGCCGTCATGGAGTCCCATACGAGATCGTCACCGATAATGGGTCACAGTTCATTTCCACAAGGTTCGAAGCTTTCTGCGAAAAGTGGAAGATCCGGCTAAGCAAATCAACCCCACGATATCCACAGGGCAACGGCCAGGCTGAAGCAATACACAAAACGATTCTCGACAGTCTCAAGACACGCCTCGACCAGAAGAAAGGCCGATGGGCCGACGAACTGGAAGGTGTATTGTGGTCTCATAGAACGACACCGCGGCGAGCAACCAATGAAACTCCTTTCGCTCTCGTCTATGGGATAGAATGCGTCATTCCACCAGAGATAAATTTTCCTGGAGTCCGCCGAAGACTACTCCCAGAACAAGAGGGCCGCAATCACTTGTTGATGCTTGACGAGCTGGACTTGATCGACGAAAGACGGGATCAAGCCTTGATCCGAATTCAGAATTACCAGAACGCAGCGGCAAAATACTACAACTCTTACGTACGAAATCGACCATTCTACGAAGGAGACCTGGTCCTACGAAAAGTTTTCCAGAATACTGCTGAGCTGAATGCCGGCAAACTCGGAGCGAACTGGGAAGGACCTTACAAAATCACGAAAGTAGTCCGACCAGGAGTGTACGAACTCGCCAACACGTCTGACGTTCCAATACCACGATCGTGGAACGCAATGCACCTCAAGAAGTACTATACTTAGGATACTTCACATGAACTACGGGGCGGCTTGATCCCTGCAAAGGGTACGTAGGCAGCTCATCTTCGAATGGGTTCAGCTGCCCCCCCTCCTAAAAAAAAAAGGTGGGGAGTGGGTACGTATACTCGTATACTCCCACCTTTGTAATAGGCGTCAAGTCTACTTAATACAGGCTTTTCGAAGCTAAGATCATCTCATTCGCATCCTTCACGGATTACTCAAAGTCCTAACTAAACAGGCACCTCATCTAACTCTCGTTGCTGCTGGCCACAGCAACGAACTACTACATCCTTTACGGATCTAACTATTACATCCTAGCGGATTAAAAGCGCGCGCTATATAAATGTATATGTCCATTGTCGGAGCGGATATGCTTACGGTAGTGTATCCGTAAACCGAAATGTTCATCTTAAACCCAACAAACGAATCGTTGGTCGCAACAGTACTACATGTCCATTGTCGGAGCGGATATGCTTACGGTAGCGTATCTGTAAACCGAAATGTTCATCTTAAACCCAACAAATAAATCGTTGGTCACAACAGTACTACGTGTCCATTGTCGGAGCAGATATGCTTACGGTAGCGTATCCGTAAACCGAAATGTTCATCTGAAAACCCAACAAACAAATCGTTGGTCGAAACACCTATGCTCATTATCGGAGCAGATATGTTTACATTAACATATCCGTGAATCCGAATGATCATTTTAAACCCAACAAACGAATCGTTGGCATTTACGTTAACACAAGATACAGTAAAACAGAACGATCCTCCTTGGATAAAAAGCATTCAGCAACGAGTTTCGGAAACAAAGAAACAATACAACAAAAAGCAAAAGCCACAAGGCAAACATAATAAGTTGATACGGATAAAGCCATCCAGGCACCATGTCCAAATAAAGTCAAGCACAACGACATAAAACGAGATAAGCCAAGCTGTAGTCTTCGGCACCTCCTTAGTAACGGGTTTGGCGTCGGAGGATTCGGTCATCGTCCTGGATTCGGAAGCCCTCTTCACCAAGCGAAGCCAAACCAGGAGTACCCCTGTTGGATCCATGAAAGCGCGAACCCTGACACTCGCCGCTAACGCTTTGACGGACTCGTTACCCAGCATAACAATGGCCGAACCCCCAGAAATCGGTGAAACCACCAAGCCGTTCTTCAACTCGGTAACCAACCTGTCGAACTCGTCGTCAGCACCATCATACCTAGCTTTCCACCATTGGAGTTTCTCAACTCCGGCCTCTAACGAGGGGGGTTCGTCACCACGAAGCAACGCAATCAGTTCAAGGTTACCATCGACTTGGGCGAGATCGACCATGCTATTTTTCGAAAACCCGCTTAAGCTCTGAATCTTCTCCTCGGCTCGATCATCCTTTGCCTGAAATTTCTTTGCCACTTCTGCGCCGAGCCGGAGACAAATTTGGTTGCCTAAGACCCAACACCCAGCTCCTTCGGCGAAAACACAAGAAGAGTCTTCGGCAAGAATTTTTTGGTGGTAAAGTTTTCTGCAAAATCACTTATGCGAGAATTTTTCGGCAAAAGAGTCTTAGGCAAAAACTACTTTGGCGAGAATTTTTCGGCAGAAAAGTTTTCGGCAAAAATCACTTCGGCAAGAATTTTTCGGCGAAAAAGTTTTCGGCAAAAGTCAGTTCGGCCAGAATTTTTCGGCGGAAGAGTTTTCGGCAAAAATCACTTAGGCGAGAATTTTTCGGCAAAAGAGTCTTAGGCAAAAACTACTTCGGTAAGAATTTTTCGGCGGAAAAGTTTTCGGCAAAAATCAGTTCGGCGAGAATTTTTCGGCGGAAGACTTTTCGGCAAAAATCACTTAGGCGAGAATTTTTCGGCAAAAGAGTCTTAGGCAAAAAATTACTTCGGCGAGAATTTTTCGGCGGAAAAGTTTTCGGCAAAAATCACTTCGGCAAGAATTTTTTGGCGGAAAAGTTTTCGGCAAAAATTAGTTCGGCCAGAATTTTTTCGGCAGAAGAGTTTTCGGCAAAAACCAATTCGGCCAGAATTTTTCGGCGGAAGAGTTTTCGGCAAAAAATCACTTCGGCAAGAATTTTTCTGTGGTAAAGTTTTCGGCAAAATCACTTCGGCGAGAATTTTTCCATGGAAAAGTTTTCGGCAAAAATCACTTTGGCGAGAATTTTTCGGCGGAAGAGTCTTGGGCAAAGATCACTTAGGCAAACAAGTTTCCGGCGAAAAATCTTCGGCAAAAAGGACTTTTTCAACAAAACATGAAGCTTCGGATCGGCAATTGGGAACCTGGCTCAGCAAATTCAACGTGATCAAGTTTTGCAGAATATCAAGAATGACGGACTCGGTGTCACATCGGCTCAGCCCGTACCGATCGGCACAGAACATTGATCCCAGCTCGGACTTCCTCTACCTCGGCACTATCATCACTGAAACTACCGAGCTGGGGGGCTAACTGTTGGGGTCAAAACCCACCCAACTGTGATCAATGGGAAAATGGCTAAGTATGAAAATACGAAGAATCGGACAAGGCCGAAATTGTGCCTAAGTCATTTCTGTACGAGTCCGCTTAAGCACAAAAGAGGCCATTCTGGCCAAAGCAGCTCCATTTCCGGCCAAGGAAGCTTCACTTCAGTAGGGAGACTTCGGCAAAGAAGGGAGAGACTTAGGCAAGCCTTGCTCCACTTAGGCAAGCTTTGTCTCCACTTAGGCAAGCCATGTCTCCACTTAGGCAAGCCTTGTCTCCGCTTAGGCAAGCCTTGAAGGAAGCTTCGCTTTGGCATGGAGACTTCGGCAAGCTTGGTCGTCACTTCGGCATGAAGACTTCGGCAAGCTTGGTCGTCACTTAGGCAAGCCTTGTCTCCATTTAGGCAAGCCTTGTCTCCACTTAGGCAAGCCTTGTCTTCACTTAGGCAAGCTTTGTCTCCACTTAGGCGACCGAAGTCTTCACTTAGGCAAGCCTTGTCTTCACTTAGGCAAAGCTTTGTCTCCACTTAGGCAAGCTTTGTCTCACATCGGCAAGAAGCTCCACTTAGGCAAGGGGAGAAGTCGGCAAGCCCACATCGGCACAGGGAGCTCTACATCGGCAAGCTCCGTTCGGCAGCCCGCTTCGGCAGCCCACTTCGGCAGCCTCACTTCGGCAGCCCACTTCGGCAGCTCCGCTTCGGCAGCTCCCTTCGGCAGTTCACTTCGGCAGGGAGACTTCGGCAGGCCCAGTGGCTTCGGCAAAGGAGACTTCGGCAAGCCTAGCTCACTTAGGCAAGCCTTGTCTCCACTTAGGCAAGCCTTGTCTTCACTTAGGCAAGCCTTGTCTCCACTTAGGCAAGCCTTGTCTCCACTTAGGCAAGCCTTGTCTCCACTTAGGCAAGCCTTGTCTTCACTTAGGCAAGCCTTGTCTTCACTTAGGCAAGCCTTGTCTCCACTTAGGCAAGTCTTGTCTTCACTTAGGCAAGCTTTGTCTCCACTTAGGCGACCGAAGTCTTCACTTAGGCAAGCCTTGTCTTCACTTAGGCAAAGCTTTGTCTCCACTTAGGCAAGCTTTGTCTCACATCGGCAAGAAGCTCCACTTAGGCAAGGGGAGAAGTCGGCAAGCCCACATCGGCACAGGGAGCTCCACATCGGCAAGCTCCGTTCGGCAGCCCGCTTCGGCAGCCCACTTCGGCAGCCTCACTTCGGCAGCTCCGCTTGGGCAGCTCCCTTCGGCAGTCCACTTCGGCAGCCCGCTTCGGCAGCCTCACTTCGGCAGCCCACTTCGGCAGCCCACTTCGGCAGCCCACTTCGGCAGCCCACTTCGGCAGCCCGCTTCGGCAGCCCACTTCGGCAGCCTCACTTCGGCAGCCCACTTCGGCAGCTCCGCTTCGGCAGCTCACTTCGGCAGCCTCACTTCGGCAGCCCACTTCGGCAGCCCACTTCGGCAGCCTCACTTCGGCAGCCCACTTCGGCAGCCCGCTTCGGCAGCCCACTTCGGCAGCCTCGCTTCGGTAGCCCACTTCGGCAGCCCGCTTCGGCAGCCCACTTCGGCAGCCTCACTTCGGCAGCCCACTTCGGCAGCTCCGCTTCGGCAGCTCCCTTCGGCAGCTCACTTCGGCAGCCTCACTTCGGCAGCCCACTTCGGCAGCCCACTTCGGCAGCCTCACTTCGGCAGCCCACTTCGGCAGCCCGCTTCGGCAGCCCACTTCGGCAGCCTCGCTTCGGCAGCCCACTTCGGCAGCCTCACTTCGGCAGCCCACTTCGGCAACTCCGCTTCGGCAGCTCCCTTCGGCAGCTCACTTCGGCAGCCTCACTTCGGCAGCCCACTTCGGCAGCCCACTTCGGCAGCTCCGCTTCGGCAGCTCACTTTGGCAGCCTCGCTTCGGCAGCTCACTTCGGCAGCTTCACTTCGGCAGCCCACTTCGGCAGCTTCACTTCACTTCGGCAGCGTCACTTCGGCCACAATCCACTTAGGCACGATACGAGCTCGTTTCGGCCGAAGTCGATTTCTGTACGAAACTGTCTGGCCGAAGTCAAAGCTGCCGAAAACAATCCTGGCCGAAGTCATTTCTATACGAGACTGTCTGGCCGAAGTCAAAGCTGCCGAAGACAATCTTGGCCGAAGTCATTCTCATACGGAGCTGTCTTTCCAAGGTCAATTCTACACGAAGCTGGAAGACGACGCGGCCGAAGTCATTTCTATACGAGGACGACAAGCCCATCTTCGGTCTGCGATGGGTCAAAGGCCCACAAAGCCAAGCCGACTTGCTAAAACGGAAATCCCAAAGGATTAGGAAGTTTTCCTAATCCCTTGGGGATTGACCTGGCCAACTCGAACGACTATATATATCTATGTACATTCCTTGAAAAAGGGATCCGCAATTTACTTAGCAAAAAACCCTAGACTTTTTTGCTCTCGAATTCTTGTACGAAAGCTTTTCGACACAGCTTAATAAAAACCATCTTTGGATCTCTCCGTTCGTGGTTCATCCGCAGAAATTTCATCCCCCTTAACAAACCTCCGACAAATTCTAATTGTGTTGATTTCGACTCCCACACACCACATGCTCTTGGTTTAAGAGTTGGTATTTCTTTTTTCTCAAAGAAAGAGAGTTGGTAATTCTTTTTCTCAAAGAAAAAGAGTTGGTATTTCCATTTTGAAAATTCTCCCAAAGCACCGTTGTCTTTGTTGACGTGTTAAACTCTTTGGATATTTCAGGGGTTGTGGGATAAGACAACCTTGAAACACATCCCTTGGACATTCAACAGTAGGCAGAAAATCGAAAATCACGAACATATTCCCCACTTCGTTGTTTTCATGCAAGCTACGATACACACATGATATTATTTCGGCTATCATTTTTTTATGTGCGAGTCTTTTCCAGGTAGTACTGAAACAAATTTCAATGTATATTGATTAGTACAAGCAAATTAATAGATAATAATATCAATGATTTAATTTTTTTACCATCAACAGTGACCATCAGGCGGATCCCTTGTCGGAGAAGGGATCTTTGTTTGGCCTTATTCAATGTATTTAGCTTGCTAATAGCATATATTGTAAGATCTCCCTTTAAATTAAGTTTTCCCAGTGCACTTTTGAAGTTATTTCTAATATTTGAAACATCTGTTGGTGCTTTGCATTTTTCAAAATCCCAAAAGGATAATGTATTCGCCCTTGAGGAGTCATAATTAAAGGCATGTAATCCATAGTTACACAAGAAAGGGAACCCTAATGACGGACCGGCATTTTCGCTATATAACATCTTACCAATTGCAAAAACAAGTTAACTTCACATACCGTTGAATGAAATCCGGAACTAATTAGCTCGGAGAGATAACTGTTCAGATCCAAATCTGATTAAGTAAAGGAAATTTTTAATAAATTGATTTTCAGATATATAAAGTAAGATAATAGTTAAACCAAACTTACGAGAATATCGAGTTGTTGGGACTATCTCGATTGATTTCTGAAAGTGATTGTATTCCCTTGATTTACAATGAATAGATTACAGTGTATATAAAGAGGAAATAGTTGCTATGATCCTATAATATAGGTAACAAAATCAAAATAGAAGAAGACTAGAGTACCAAGTCTTTAGGATGAATAAGTCATATTCGTTTACCCTCCCTCAGTGAAAGCGTTCGAGTGTTGGACGGTTAAATGATATATCATAGTTTTTACCGGTTTTCAACTATGATATTCGTTGTTTTATCGAGTCTTTTCTGTGTTTTTAGAGTCTTTTCAGGATTTGAACACGTTTGGATGGAATCTAAGGCATAAAGAGCAAGGAATGGAGCAAAGGAGCAGAAAATAAGTCAGATCGATCGATCCATCAAGCTGTAACATATCAGATCGACCATTCTACATAAGATCGACCATTCCATGCTCAGATCGATCGATCCACGCCCAATTCGACCAGAAAAAGAAAATTTCAGATTTCTTTATTTCATTGGGATTTGCCAACCAAAACATATTTTCAACCAAAACATGTTTAAACCTATATATTATAGTTTTGAGCCATTGTTTAGGCCACACACTTTTATGTTACATACAAGCTTTCTATTCTATTCAGACTTTTTGGGTTTCTGCAATTTGTAAGCTTTGTGGAGATGAAGCTCTGACTCTACATCTCTGAGAAGATTTCTGAACCCTTTTGGATATCTATTTTATTTGATTATAAGTTTTTCTTCATCTTCTTCTGCTTTGATTGTTTCCATGTCTGAGTAGTTTATAGTTAGGTTTAGGGTTTCAAGGGAATTTATGAATCACTGAATCATACATAGATAGGGATTTATCATCTTGTCTTCACCTATCGTTGTTCTTATTGCTTAGATTGAATTGATCACTTAATCTCCGATTTAAGGTTTAATCTATTCATCAAAAGTGCTATAGATTGCTTGATAGAACATAGGTGAGCGAATTGTCCTTAACCAACGAAAACTGATGTTAAGGCAATTCGTGAACATATCAAACATGCTCGTTAATGCTTGTTTAGAATTCTAAGATCAAACGACAGTTAGATTCTTAGGTTGCTAGATAAAGTAATTGATATCACGACGGTGGATTGGTTAAACAATCATGTCTGAGTTTAAGACTGCGCTTATTGTTCCCTGAATAATTGTCTGGTTCATGATCTCTGAATTCCTGCGAATTGCCCTTTGACCTAACGCTTGCTTTTAATGGATTTTTACACCGTTTAAATTGTTATTCTTGTTTTTCATTGCTACATACAACTATATTGCCATCTTAGCTTAGTTTCATTCACATATATTTGTAGTGTGATACTTGGTTATCGTGAATTCGATCCCTAAATACTACTTCGTTTGCTGTGCACTTGCAGTGATATTTTAGGGTTAAAATTATGTGTATCAAGTTTTTGGCGCCGTTGCCGGAGACCAATTGCGTTACCTTCGAATTTAAGTTTGAAATTTAGTCTAAGATTTACTAATTAGTTCTAACTTGCTTTCTTGTGTGTTTCAGGTGTATGCAGAGAAGAAAAAAAGATCTGACAACCTTTTCAACTTCAACAACCAGGAACTTGCAAGGCTAGAAAGGCTAGAAAAAATAAACAGGAGACAAAGTCAAATCAAATCACATTAGTTATTCTTCTTGTTTCCTTTATTTTATTTCCGATGTTGCTGATTTACATATTGAAGAAGCTTTGAGAAATGTTTACAATTTTGTTTCAGAAAAAATGGCTCCAACAAAAGTTTGCTTCCCAAATTTGTAGGAAAAAGTAGTCAATGTCCAAAGAGACATTTTCTCCGGTCTTCGCTGTTGTTTTTGTAATTGTTGAGGAAGCATTCTAATTATACTCGAATTTATTGTTAAGGGATTTCAAAATATTTTAAATTTGAAATCATAATTATTTTTGGAAGATCTAATTACAAATCAAATCAAACATTAAATTAGCATATTAATCATTAAATTCGGGATTTTTCTTTACCATTGGAAGAGGTGTGTTTGGATACATGAATAGTAGGAGATAAATGAAAGAGAATGTTTGGTTGCAAGGATAAGAATTCGAGTATTATGGCATAATTATCATTAATGAGCCTTTTTTTTAATACAAAGCAAAATGACATAAGTTGTAATATATGTCAACTTCGCAGGTTAAGTGCTACAAATGCTTTCTAATTAATAGTGTACTAGGGTAATATGTATAATCAAATTTACGATTATTTTGAATAAGAATATGCTTCACCAAGGGATAGACATAATACATAAACCAAATCAAACCAAATAAAAATTCACCAATCCAAAATCGAACCGAATTATTATTATTATTTTTTATCAACACTGAACCGAATTATATAATAGTCCAAAAGCGTACATAAATTTATATACTAAATTACCCAAACCAAACTCTAATTATACGAAACCGAACCGAAGTAAATGAACTAACCAAATATTACTAAAAACTATTACTTTATCTATATATTTTATTCTATTTTGTTAATTGATTATGTGATTTTTATCATATAGTTTTTGATTTTTTGTATTGACAAATTCCTTAAAATACCACACTTTGAAGTTTTGTTTCCAAAAATACCACCATTAATTTTATTTTCCAAAAATACTACTAAAAATTTATATTTCCAAAAATACCACAAATACTGAAAATAATTTTTAAGGGTTTATAATTTAAAATTTCGATTTGGATTAACTATTTTAGGTTTAAGGTTTATAGTTTAGTTTTTAGGGTTTATAGTTTAGTTTTTAATGTTTAAAGTTTCATTTTAGTTTTCTGGTATTTTTGGAAAACATAAACTTTTAGTCGTATTTTTGGAAAATAAAACTAATGGTGGTATTTTTTGAAACAAAACTTCCAAATATGATATTTTTTAGAATTTCTCTTTTGTATTTAACATTTAAAATTTTAATGTTTTATCAATGTCATAGAAATATCTACAAAATTAAACAATATTTCTCGAAAATAAATTAAACTTATACATCATCGTTCTCTAATCGCCACGATAAAACTT
Source organism: Pseudoturritis turrita (assembly GCA_900406555.1). NCBI lineage: Eukaryota > Viridiplantae > Streptophyta > Magnoliopsida > Brassicales > Brassicaceae > Pseudoturritis > Pseudoturritis turrita. The sequence continues at coordinate 84,489 of OVBL01000633.1, read as the reverse complement.
GATTTCTCCGACATGTTGAATTACGCCGACGATTAAAGAACATTATAAATAATAAATTCTCATACTTAGAACATTGGAAAATATAGGTATATCAATTTATTTTATTGTAATAGAATATACACAATAAATCTAATAATTTAAAAGAATATCTTCATAAATTTTTGTTGGCACTGCGTCATTCCAAGACTTTTTGGGAAACTGTTGTTTGAGTCAATTTTTATATTTTGAGTTATTATATTTTCTATTTAACATAATTTTGTTTTAAAAAAAAAATAAATAATCAAAATTACTCAAAATTGTGGACTTTTGTCGAAATATATATTCATTTTTGTTCAGATTTATTGGTAAGATTTAATATTAAATTTTTTGAAATAATTGTTTTAGGTAAGTTTAAAAATAGTCAAATGTGTTTGGCAATAGGAGTTAGAATAATATAAATAAGTAATAATTGGAAATAAATGTGTTTGGTAATGAGTATAGTAGAATTAAATAAATAAAAAAGAAAAAATGTAAAAAAAATTCGGGTGATGACACATAAGCAAAAGTAGCCTCCAATATTTGACTTTTAATATATAGAGGATATAATGGTAAGATTTAATATTAAATTGTTTTGAAGTAATTTTTTTGGTAAGTTTAGAAATATTCAAATATGTTTTGCAATAGGAGTTAGAGTAATATAAATAAGTAATAATTGGAAATAAATGTGTTTGCTAATCCTACCAACTAAAAGGGATTATTTGGGGCTTATGGATGTGTCCATGTCAGCAAACAAAAAAACTCTCTAACATGATGCCACGTAAGCCTCTCTGAATTTATTAAGCGAAGATGTAATTATGAATTCTCTATCTACGGTTTCTCATATAACTCACTTACAACATTATTTAAATAGGCCATATAATTTAAAAAATAGGAACCCAAATGAAATCCCAAGAAGCCCAAAAGTGGTGCCCAAATCTCTTACCATTGAAACTCATCACCGTCTCCCTTCTCTATATCTCAGAACGATCCCCCTTCCCAAACCTAACAAAATCAGTCACCGTTATCAAAATTTCTTATCTCCATTAGCCACGTTTTACCTTACGAAAATTCAACAATTCGGACACCGTAGTGCAATGGTTGAGTTTTGGTGGAGTAGTGGCGAGAACAAGAAGAAAATTACATGGGTTGCTTGGAAGAAGTTATGCCGTAAAAAAGAAGAGGGTGGACTTGGCTTTCGAGATATTGGAAGATTTAACCAGGCACTACTGTGTAAACAAGCATGGAGGATATTGGAAAATCCTCAATCGTTGTTGGCAAGAATCTTGAAGAGCCGTTACTTTAAACATGGTTCTATTATTGATTGTGGAGTGGGTACTCGACCATCATACGCTTGGAAGAGCGTTATCTTTGGCAGAGAGCTGCTGAACAGAGGTCTCTTGAAACATATTGGCGACGGCAAAAATACCTATGTGTGGTCAGAGAAGTGGATAATGGATGGGTCTCCAAGAGCACCGATAAGCCGTCAACCCCTAATGGATATCATGCTCAAAGTCTCTGATATTTAGGATGTCAACACAAGGAGGTGGAGAGAGGATAAGCTTAGGCAGAATTTTATCGATAAAGATGTAGAGTATATACTATGCCTCAAAGTATCGAGTGATCTCCGGGATACATATGTATGGGGCTTGTCGAAAGAAAGAACATACAATACACAAAGTGGGTACAAATTGGCAGAAAGTTTGTTGGAAAGTGGTGAGCTGCAAACAAACCCCCTTTCACCTCTGGAAAAAAGTTGATGGTCAAAGATATGGAAAGTGAAAACATTTCCTAAAATCAGACACTTCATGTGGAAGACTTTAGCAGGAGCACTCGCAGTAGCAGATCGTCTCCATAATCGAGGAATCTTATCAGCTTTTGTGAGAAACAGAACATACCAGAATCTGAAAGACAAAGGTTACCTTGGCTTCTTTGGCATATATGGAAAGCAAGAAATGCTTTGGTATTTGAAAGAACTCGCCTGGATACTGAAAGCTTAATGATTAAAGCAACTGATGAGGCACATGCCTGGTTTGAGGTCAAGAACACCAATCAAAGTGAGCCTGACATTCTTGCAGACCATGAACTAGCAAACCAAGCCACACTTTGGTCTCCACCAAGACAGCCATTTCTTAAATGCAACATTGGAAGCTCATGGGTTAGCACATGTAGCAATAGTGGAGCATCTTGGATCCTTAGAAACAATATGGGTGCACCTATATCCCACAGCCGTAGAGCATACTCTCATATTCCATCTATGACTGAAGCAGAGCTTTTGAGCATGTTATGGGAAGTGGAGAGCGTCACAAACCTACGTCACTTGCATGTCATTTTTGAGAGCTCATCAGATCAGATGGTTAAGGCGGTTTTAAACCACACAAGTTTTCCAAGGTACCGAGTCCTTCTTCACGAAATCAGAAGTTACATGCATAGATTCACAAGCTGTGAAATGATTTACACTCCAATACACCTCAACCGCCCAGCGCAAGCGATCGCGATGAGTGTTACGAAAGACAACCTATTCCAATCGTACATTGCTCTAGATGGCCCACCGTGGTTACGGAATATCCTTGCAGAGGAGGCAAGAAACATCAACTGATGATTAGATTTAGACTAATTTGAAATAGTCTTCTTCTTGAGCATCCCTTATTTATTTTTATACTCTGTTTTGGGATCCATGGATCCGTGAATTCTCTACTTCCCTATTGGTGAAGTTGTTAGCTGGGAATCCTCTCTATTGTTTGTTTTTGGGAAACGTTTAGCAATAAAAGAATTATTCAGTGGAAAACAAAAAACAAACAAAATCAATTAAAAGAGATATTATAGATTTTAATCAATTCTATAATTCAAAAACAAATTTATTCTAAAAGATTAATCTTTTGACCCATTTATTTTTTTGTCAAACTCCGAAACCCAAAAAAAAAATTTGGCCCGGATATCTCTTTTCTCCAATACACCAAACCAAAGTGTATGCAAAGTTTTTACCCTTGTTATGATTCCTCCACTTTATATCTTTGAAGATTTTCATCCAACCTTCTAATGTGGGACATTTGTTAGCTTTTACATTTAGCCAAATTTAACGTCACCCACTTTAAACCTCAATTTCTCATTCAGCCTAACTCCGATTTTGACAAATAAATATAGTGCCCACAATCTAGTTATTCCGATGAATGTCTCTACCGAAAAACTCACCGGACAGTGATCTAAAATTATTTTGTCAAAAACTAATTCCAACACATATTGTCATATTGATGATAGTGACATGCATTTTGTACGTTGAAACTTATGGGTGTAAATACTTTAATTAGAAGCTTAATACTTTTCGTATCTTTGTTTTTTTCTTTTCCTTTTTCCTTTTTAAAAAAATAAAATTTAGAGAAATTGACAAAAATAAACAAATTTTTTTTATAATTCTCCACGCAACATATTGTTGTCGTGGCTACGATATAACATGTATAATGTGCGTAAATGACTGAAATGCTTTTGAAGACACATGAATGAGAGAGTGACGTGATGTTTTTCTTTTTATTTGTTTGGTCAAAAGTGACGTGATGTCTATGTTCTACGTGGAAAACTGAGCCACGTGTGATAGAGTGAGGTGGCTTATGGTCACTGTGTAGAATCTGTGCCTGTCATTTTAAGTCCTAGGTCTCGCGCTCTAACTTGCAACACAAAAAATAGATCTGCACACATTGAAAAAGGAGAAAAGAGAGGTGAGTAACTAGGTTACTCAGTGAGGAATGGTCATTTCTGCCCACATGACCCCCAACACTACTAACCAACCTGCACACGCAAATACTAACCCTATAACATGCAACACACATTATGCTCAAACAACAAGCCACATTAACACAGCAAATATATCATCACATCACACATTAACACACATTAGCACATATCATATATTTCGACACGAATTCCATGACGCTTGGACTGGCCGTCACCTCGAAAGGTCGTACGCCACCTTTGGCTCGTCAGCCGGTTTACGGGCTTTAGTGGGATCACCATGTCCTCGCCCTCAGTCTGACATCACACACGAATCACAATCACTATCCAATCATAAACCAAGATAATCTTACTAACATCATTTCAACATATCATCATCACCTTTTAACCATCATCAATCAATCATGCTCAAACAATCATCAATCACTCATACTCAAACAATCATCAATCATCATTTAATCTCCTAGACTTAGCATTAATGACTACAAATTGACTAGGAGTGTTAAGAATCCACAGATCCCACCCTCACCTTAGCCACAAAGCTTTTGGAGTCTCTGAAATTGCATCCTTGCTCGACAGAGTTTCCAATCTTCAACTCCATTCTCTTTTGATACCACCTCATCCTATGAGTCCATAAGTTGCCTGCAAAGTTTCAACTCATTTCGAACTCGTTTGCCCACCCAAACAATGCAACTCAATAAACTTGTCGTCGAATAAATCTGCACATTTAACATACTTGGAAATTCGCAAATAGAAGACAAACTAACCGTCCAGTTGACGATCCAGCCGTTGGTTCTGCGGAAAGTAATTTTATGAACAACTCCACCAAATTTCAGCTCGATTGGACTTCATTTGATGCTCCGAATGGACCCTCAAAGCAGCTGCGTCGGAACTGCCTCTGGACTGACATAATCAGATTGCGTGGCCCAGACGAAACGTGTCCACACGGCGACTCAGGTGGAACTAGGCTTCCATCTTGATACCGTTAGAAAGATAACAACGTGCCGGTCAAGATGCCGCCAACGACAAAGCCATCCGATGCTCTAGTCGCCGCCGGTCAAGCCGTAAATTTACCCTCTCCAAACTATCCAGATTTCCTTTTCTTCTCCTTTGCTTGATTCTCCTCCCCACCACCTCTACCACCGAGCTCTACCTCCATCATATCGACATCAGAGCCTCTCTCTAGTCAACATGGCAACACCACAAGACTCCACGGTGCCGACACGGTGGTTCTTCTACACCGCCGTCGCCTCCGTTGCACCCACATGCGCAACTCTCATCGCGGACAGCCCCTGCCCCGACATCACGCCACCGTCGTACCCTCCTCTTGCCTCACCGTTTCTGTCACGACTCACCGGAGCCGTCACAATCTCCACACAAGTCGCTATAGCCTCCGCCGATGTTGTCTGTGACGTCTTCACCTCACGTTCACGTCTCTGCCTTCTCTCCTAACTTCTCTCTTCTCCTCCTCCTCTTCCTTGCTTCATCTTCTCTTCTTCCTCCCTTCCCTTTCACGAGATCTCTCCTCCTCTCTTCTCCTATCTCTCTTTTCTCTTCTCTTCCGCCGTTTTTCTCTTTCTTTCTCACGATCTCCCTCTCTGCCTCCCTTTCCTTCTTTTCTTCTTTATTCCTCTTTTCACGATCCGTAGAGTAGGTTTATTCCTATTTTCACGATCCGTAGAGTAGGTTTCGGCTAGGGTTTAGCATTATAATAAAGGTTGACTAAGCTTTGGCAATCCGATTAATGTTCGGTCCAATCCGAACAATTAAAATAAGGTTTTTACTCATCCCTCTTCTTCGGCCCAATTGAATCTTTTAGTTAAGACTATAATTCGACGATGTAGATTTCGTCGTGAAGTAGTCGCAAAGTGAGACTAATTTGCGATTCTTTATTTAGTCAGAAAGTTCAGTCGCAAAATAGTCACAAATTAGCGACTGCTTAGCCACTTGCATTGGTCGTCCCCGTTGAGTCACAAAACAGTCATTAAGGCAAGGGGGCTAGGTACCTACCTAATTTTGTGACTGTTTTGGTTAGTCAAAAAAGAGTGACAAAATTTCAACTATAAATATGCACATTCGCACCTTGTTATTCATTCATCAGAAAAAAAATATTAAAACGTGAGATTAGAAAAAAGAAAGAGAAAGAAAAAAAAGAGAAAAAAAAAGGGAAACAAAAGAGAAAAAAATATGTGGAATTCATCTCGAGAGTGGATGTATAATAGAATTGATCCACGCATAAATAATATCTCCAGTGAATTTTTGGAAGGGGTCGAGCACTTCATGAATTTTGCAAGTAGCCAGGCCAAAGCTCTAAGCAGTGGAGGTAAGTTTTACTGCCCTTGTGCTAAATGTCAAAATTCCAGAAATTTAAAACCAGCAATGACCGTTTCGAAACATTTGCATAGTAGAGAATTTATGCCTGGAATTATGTATGGTCTGAACATGGTGAAGATTATAATGTTGTTGGGGCAGGAACTAGTAGTCATTATGATAATGCAGATTTTACTAGTGGTAATCAACCAATAGATTATGATGGAGTGAATGTTTATGCCGGAATGGTTCATGATGCATTTCATGGTTCTACGCCATTTAATGAATATCATGAACATGATCAAAGTGGAAATGATCATGTTTATGAAGAACCTACCCATGAGACAAAACAGTTCTACAGCATGTTAGATGCGGCAAATACTCCACTTTATGATGGTTGTCATGATGGTCATTCGAAGTTATCATTAGCTTCTCGATTCATGAAAATTAAAGCAGACCATAATTTGGCAGAAACATGCATGGATTCATGGGCCGAATTGTTTATGAAGTATTTACCAGAGGGTAATCAGGTTCTCGGTTCATATTACGAGACAGAAACGTTGATGCGAAAGGTAGGATTGTCGTACCATACATTTGATGTATGTGTTGATAATTGTATGCTATTCTGGAAAAAAGATGAGGAGTTGGAGCATTGTAAGTTTTGTGAAAAACCAAGATATAAGGTCTTTTTTCTCTTCATTAACGTTTTCTTCCTCTTCATCACCTTCATTTGAAGAGGTACTCACTTCTTCCTCTTCATTCATGTTTTCGGCTTTTGTGGGAGCTTCTGTTGCTTCTGCTGCTTCTATGGGAGCTTCCGTTGGATCAATCTCGGCAGCATCTAGTGGTTCTGTTGGATCAATCTCGGCAGCCTCTGGGCCTTCTGTTGGATCCTTAGGAGCCACTTCTGTTGAATCATACACGCCACGACCGTCTCTTACACGAGCCATTACTGAGAAGGATCCCCTACTACTCGAGAACAACAACAACAACAATACAATTTAAGACTATTCAATATCGCAACTAACCCTAAGAACTATTCAATTTCGCGATGAGGATGCCAATTCGAACTCGAACAGATACTAACCAAACGATGGAGAAGGGAGACGAAGGAACTTACGAAGAAGAAGAAGACGAGTTCGCGAGGAGGAGGAAAGGCAGCGGCGACAATAGTGACGACGGCGAGGAAGGAGGCGAGGGAACTTACGGAGAAGAAGAAGACGAGTTCGCGAGGAGGAGGAAAGGCGGCAAGAGTAACGACGGCGAAGAAAGAAGCCGGCGATGGTTTGAAACAGATTTAGGTTTTTCAATTTTACTTTTTACTGATTTTGGAATTAGGGTAAGTCCAATTGTGTGTGGGTCGGGTTGATCCATTTTATTGGGTTTGGATCGAATATTTCATGTTGGGTTTGTTATTGTTGATTTTTTGTAAGGTTTTTTCGACATTTCGTTCATTTTTTATTTAAAAAAAATTGTAAACGAAATTGCAAAATATAACAGTGGTATTTGAGAATATTTTTCTTCGGTGAATGGCATTTGAGCTATCGATCCAGCTATTTATCCAAAACTTTTTGACAGGAAAAAAAAAAGAAACGAGGGGAAAAAAAAAATTGGCGTACTGATGACGTAAGATGAGGGAAACACCGCGGGATCCTTCCGGCGTCCCTGGAGGAGGCGACGTCGCATCTGACGTCACTCAACACGTTCACCACACATATTCTTATTCCTTCCTAGGCGACAACCTTAACCTAGGCGACTACTTTCTACACCGGTCTCTATATATACATATATACATGTATATGTCAATCTCTGAAATTAATTATTAATTGGTAAGAAAGCAATCGGAGAACATTTGGAAAACCTTTTACGATATTTGGAGTCTGAATCGCGACAATGGAATCTGAATCAGGAAAGGGTCGGAGGGTGGTGGTGATCGGCGGTGGAGTCGCCGGCTCCTTAGCCTCGAAATATCTCCAGTTCGATTCCGATGTCACCCTCATCGATCCGTAAGTTTTTTACATATTTGGTTACCATTTTGTTTCCTGGTTTGATCTTGATAATGAGTTTTTGGTGGGCAATAGGAAGGAGTACTTTGAGATCACCTGGGCAAGTTTGAGGTCCATGGTGGAGCCTTGTTTTGCTGAAAGAAGTGTAATCAACCACAAGAAGTACCTACAAAACGGCCGTGTTGTGACTTCTCCAGCGGTCAATATCACCGACACGGATGTACTGACCGCAGATGGGCTTGTCTTTGGATATGATTATCTTGTGATTGCTACGGGTCACAACGATTTGCTTCCCAAAACCAGGCAAGAGAAGCTGTCGCAATACCAAGCGGGTAAGATCTTTATGTGTAGTTTTGTACACTTTCTGTGTTGCTTTTCTTGAATTGTTTGAGAGGGCACATTAGGCCTTTTTATTTATATCTTGGTGGGATTTGAGAATCCGGGCATGGACCTTTTGGATTTTTTTTTGTTTTCTTACACTTCAACTATTTGGTTGCAGAATATGAGAAGATCAAGTCTTCTGAGTCTATTCTGATTGTTGGTGGAGGTCCGTCGGGTGTCGAGCTTGCTGCAGAGATAGCTGTCGATTTCCCAGAGAAGAAGGTTACTCTAGTACACAATGGACCGAGATTGCTTGGATTTGTTGGTCAAAAAGCTGCAGACAAGGCATTTGACTGGCTGAAATCAAAGAATGTGGAAATCATATTGAACCAAAGGGTGGATCTGAATTCAGCATCAGACGGAAATAAAACATACCGAACTTCAGGGGGAGAAACCATACACGCAGATTGCCACTTCCTCTGCACCGGAAAACCTTTGTCTTCAGAATGGCTAAAAGGAACTGGTCTGAAAGATAACTTGGATGGTAAAGGAAGGCTGATGGTCGATGAGTACTTGAGAGTTAAGGACCGCAAGAATGTATTCGCAATTGGCGATATTACTGATATCCCTGTAAGTTTTATAAATATCAGCTTGATACTTGAAAAATTTAGTAATATCGGTTTCTTCTTTTCCTGTGGTTACTATAATATCAGCTTGGGTTTATGATTCTTATGACAGGAGATGAAACAAGGCTACATTGCTGAGAAACACGCCTCTGTGGCTACAAAGAACATAAAGCAGTTGATGTCTGGTGGGAACGAGAAGAAGATGTCGACCTACAAGCCCGGTTCGGACATAGCCATTATATCTTTAGGACGAAAGGACTCGGTGGCTCAGTTCCCATTCATGACAATCTCGGGTTGCGTACCTGGTTTGATCAAATCTAAGGATCTGTTTGTGGGGAAGACGAGGAAGGCAAGAGGGCTGGATCCTAACCTTGGGGAGCCTTGAGAGATAATGTTTTCAGTTTTCAGTTTTCGTCATGATGAGACTCTTGTGCAGATTGGTGTTTAATTTAATTTCATGTTTGTTGTGTGTTGATTTGGTTCACTCCCTGTTTCTCATTGTAGAGTGTTGTTTTCCTTTTGTTGTAATATATTGTGTAATATATAACGATATGGTTGAGTTTGTCCCTACAAAATTTCATTTTCTGGTAAAGTGTTTCCAATTGCCATCCGCACTTGAAAGTTTTCTACCTTGATTACGTGGTGAATACTGAATAAGAGTGGTAGAAAATAATCTGATTTCTTCAGTTAAATCTGATTGTGTTACTCACCGCTGCTCGTGTCTCTTGTAATCCCTGGTTCCATATTTCACTGCGTCTGGTATGAACGTTTCTTAGCCACAAGCCCACAACTAGCTTCTTTGGTTTAGGATACGTTTTAGAAGAGTAGACTATGAATTCCAAAGTGATACAAGAGTATGAGCAGCTTGAATATCACACTGCAGAAAAAATGCTCAATAAGTCATTTTTTGGAGTTTGAGCATCTCAAATTTTCTATTGAAGATTTGCTTGTTGGTTTGATTATCCGTACTACTACTCTGTAATGGTATGGTTCCTCATTCAATACCAACAATTGGAACCTGTGACTGTGAGCTTATTGTTAGTGCCTTGAAACTGTTGATCATTTATATCTCTTACGACAAGTATACATCTGTCGTGGTATTTGAACCTTTTTTTGGTTGAGCTGTATCAAGCTGAAATGGGAAGGCTTGTTATGTATACCTATATATCTGGATCCGTGTTCACACACATTGGCTTATATGGATTAGAACTACATATATCAGAATGCAAAGATGCAAACCATTTTTTTTTGGGAGCCACTAGAAAATTTATGCTAAGCCAAGCAATGTAATAAACAATCATTCCCTGAAAGGATAATCAAATTCACATTCATATCGGGGAAAAAAAGATGCATACAAATTGATTAGGGTTCAAGAAAGTGAGAGTAAAGACGTGCTCCTAACTAATTAAGGTAAAGTTGAAATCCCATCAGCTTTGTACTGAGGCTTTGAATGACTGTAAAGGCGAGCAAAAACCCTAGAGAGAGTTACACCAAGTGTATTCATTAGTCGCGGATCACTCTCTTTCAATTTTTCCAAACCTTCCTTCAAATTTTGCATTATTTCCAATTAAGCTCCAAATCATACAAAAAAGCATCATTGTTTGTTCTCTAAAATTTAGGATCAATTTGGCCAGTAACTATATTGGATTGATTAATTAACAAAATAGCCATGCTAATGGACTAATGAGGCAAATAAACATGTCATGGATTGGTTGTATTAGAGGATATCTTTTGATATTTACATATTTACATATTTGTATAAATTCTTTTTTATGTAATTATCTTTTTCTAATTAGGTTAAACTTATGTACTCTTATAAATATGCCTCTTTAGCTTGTGAAACACTACAAGAATACAGCGATATTGCTAGGGAAGAATTCCTAGCAATTCCCTCGCAAATCACGTTTTGCGAGAGATTTGCGATGGAGGCGAGTTCCTCGCAATACGAGCCTCGCAAAATACATTTCCTCGCAAATCCCTCGCAAATTTGCGAGGGTAAAGATTTTCTAGCATTTCCGTCGCAAAATGTCTCTCGCAAAATCGTAGCAGTAATTGCGAGGGAATTGCGAGAAAAATTTAAATGTAGCAATTCTGTTAGAAAAATATAGCTAATCCCTAGCAATTTTGCGAGGGCATTGCTAGCATCTATTTCCTTTCCTCGCAGTTCCCTAGCAAATTTGCGAGGGACTTGCTAGCGCCAAAATTGTATTCCCTCGCAAATCTCTAGCAAATGTGCGAGGGATTTGCGAGGTCGGAAATTTTTTTTTAACAAATTAATTATTGTATTTATTTATATGAAAAACTATTAATATTATAAAATTTCGAAATAAAAATTAAAAAACTGATATAATAATAATATAAAAATTGCGAAATTAAAATTAAAAATCTGAAAATATAATTATTTAAAAAAAAATAGTTCGATACATTACAAAAAAAAAGAAATTACACATCAAATTAATCGGATGGATCGGATTCGCCATTGTACATAGTTCTGAACTCTGGAAATTTGTCGGCGAAGAAGCTAAAGTAGTTTTCGTAACAATGAAGCTTCTTCTCAGTATTCTTCATTTGAGTCGCTTGGATTGCAATACACTCCTCAGCTGCAGCTAGCTTCTCGGCAAGAACAATCGGATCTTGACGGGAAGGAAGTGGACCAGAAGATGTGGCGGATGCCTCACCTTGCAAACATCCAACTCCGTAAATCCTCCCCTTTTTACAGGGAGCGAACTGAAACGAAAATGATTATTATACATTTAATTGAAAAGTAAGTTAAATAATAGGAAAAAAATATTAAAATGTAAAGTAAATTTAAATAATACGAATCTTTACCTCACGATATATTGCGTTTTTGTCATACACTGTAAGCTCACAAGATGCTGCGCTCTCAGGATCATCACCGACGGATTGTTGAGTCATATCTTGCATCTTCGATGTGACGTCTTTGTAAAGCTTCTCCGACCGTCCATCAACAAACGAGCCGTCAGGTTTCCGATGAGTCTCCTCAAGAACCGCGATCAAGTCGGGAATGGGATCGCCGGTCTTTTCAGACTGGGAAAAAAATAAAAAGCAAAACACTAATTTAACTAAATCTTTAAAAATATTGAATATTCAAAAATAAAATACTTACAATTATCCGGGCACGGGCTCTAAATGAAGTCTGGCCAGACCGATGCTTATAGATTCCTTGGCCTAGCGGATCAGAGTATCGAGCCTTGCGACTATTGGAACTCCTACGTGCAGTCATGGGATCAAGCCAATATCTGACAAGCCCCGACCAAACTAGACCGTCTATCCATGTAGGCTTCGCATCATCGCCCTTTTTCCTCCACTTGGACTTCCACCGTCCAACTTGGTCACACATGCGATCCTTCAATTTCTTTTCGAACTCCATGCGAACTCTTCCGCTAATCGCGGGATCCCAGCTATATGTTTGCTGACAAAAAAAAATAAAAAATAAAAGTGTTAATGACTAACAAAAACACATTAAATTTAAACTAACTTTAAAATATAATTAACTTACTGCGAAAGTATGAAACCAACGCGTAAGCACTTCGGCCGGTGTCTGCGTCCAATTGGCATGAGGTTCTTTGAAATCTCGTTCAAAAATCGATCGGACAGTTGCCGCAACGCCTCCGTCATAATCAAACCTACAAAAATAATTATTATGTTTAATTTTAATTTATCATAAATTTAAAGTCAATTTAAAAAAAACTTAAAATTATACCAAAAAGTTCTCGGAGGACGCGCTGGATCGAGCCTTGGTAAATCCGCTCGTCCGGGACTGACAAGTAACTCGTCTAACGTCATATCCGAGAGACGGCGAGGTGGTGCAGCTGGAGCCGGCGATGTGGCTGGAGGTGTAGGCGTAGCATCAGTCGGCGTCTCCGGAATAGCTGAGGCAGTCGCATCTGATTGCGAAGCACTAGTCCCATGAGATGGAGGAGATATGCCGGAATTCGATAAATATCGACTATAATCGTTTGTCCCCGACATCTACAAAAAAAGTAAAACAATTTATAATACTATAACCAATTTATAACCAGTTTCTAAATCGAAAGTCAAAAATAAAAAATCAAGAGTATTTCCAATTAAACTCACAATATAGATTTGTAGAAATATTGAGGAAAAAAATGAAGTGATCTTGCAGGTGTCCTAATCTAGAGGTTCTATGTGTCCAGCCACTTGTTACAGATGCATCGATGACAAAGATAGCCTCAAACTGTCTAAAGCTTAGGGAACTTGATATAAGCTACTCTTATAATATATCCCACAAGTCTCTGACATTGGTGGGAAAGAATTGCCAAATCATGGAGATCCTAAAACGTAATCTATATGTCTTGAGAGATCATTGAAATGGAAACATGGAGGCTGAAGTAATTGGGAGATTTTGATGATAACCAAAATCACGTCAGAGTATAAGTGAACACACACACAAAAAAAAAGTTCTTCAATTTTCTCAATACTTTATCACTAACAGAGCAACACAAACGGAGAAGAAGTAAGAAATAAAAATCTAGAAAGAGACACTTAAACCATCTCTAGTTAAGCACCTAACTGTGTTTTAATCTAGAAAGAGGCAACTAAAGGTAAGATTATCGACAAAATTGTGTTTTAATCTCTTTTAACATTTTAGGAATTCTAGTGAGTGCTTTGTGAGTTCATAATCTTTAACAGAAGCTCGATGGCCTCAAAAACTAAGTGAAATTGACAGAAAAAATTGGCTGGTCATACTGCTCTACATAAAAATATATTATATAGAAATGTCTGTAATAAGAATTCTACAATGATAGTGAGAGAGACGGACCAGAGACGGTGAAGGAGGACGACGATTGCAACGATGAGAGAGAGACGGCGGCGGCTGAAGGAAAAGAGAGAGATTGTGAGACAGAGATCGTGAGAGAGATGGTGAGAGAGAGACGGTGAGAGTGAGAGAGATGGACCAGAGATAGCGGCGATGGAGGACAGCGGTGATTGCAACGGTGAGAGACAGCGGCGGTGAGACAGAGATCGTGAGAGAGAGATAGTGAGACAGAGACGGTGAGAGTAAGAGAGACGGTCCAGAGACAGCGGCGATTGCAACGGTGAGAGACAGCGGCGGTGAGACAGAGTCGTGAGAGAGATAGTGAGACAGAGACGGTGAGAGTAAGAGAGACGGCCCAGAGACAGCGGCGACGGAGGACGGCGGCGATTGCAACGGTGAGAGAGAGAGAGACGGCGATGGCTGGAGAAAAAGAGAGACGTTGAGACAGCGGCGATGGAGGACGGCGATGATTGCAACGGCGAAGAGGTATTGAGGCTAAGGATTCGACAGAGAGAACCCTAGGCAACGGCGAAGGGTTTGTTTATAATCTGCCTAAGGGATAAATTTTAGCCAAAAAATATTTTAAAAATTTCGCCAAAAATTCTAAAATACTTTAAAAATTTTAGCCAAAAAATCAAATTTTTTCGCCAAATGTTTTAAACTTACCGCAAAATTTTTTTTTTTTTTCATTTGCAACGGATTTGCTAGGGATCCCTCGCAATTCTCTAGCAATGCGCTAATAATTTTAGAGTATAGAGTTTAGGGGTTCGATTTTAAAATTTGCCTATTTGTCGATTTGCGAGGGATTTGCTAGGGATCCATCGCAAATCCCTAGCAAATTGAATAAATAATAATTAAAAAAAAAACAAAATACTTATTTTATTTAATCCGATTCATTTTCAGATACATTTGAATGTTCATTACCCTCATCTGACTCTTCTCCATCACCGGATTCTCCGAATTCGTCCGATTCTACATCTTCTTCATCTCCATCAAAGATGTCTTCAGCTTCTCCATTAAGTGGATCAATATGCATAACATCTTCCGTCGATTCCACTGGGATAGAGACTTGTCCATCTCTTTCATGTTGCATTGCCACGTCATCAACAAGTCCGACTATACGGCCTCTTGGATTCACTTTGATAACCGATAACCATTTTTCACGTCTTTGACGTATCCTAGGATAAAGAAGAAAGCTCACTTGTTCCGCTTGCGATGCTAGAATAAAAGGTTCAAACTTGCCATAATTTCTGTTTGCATTGACATCAACAACTCCTAAGTTGTTTGCTCGTACCCCTCGACCAATTGTTGGATCGTACCAATCACACTTGAAAAGAATGCATCTCAAATTCACAAGTCCGGGATATGAAACTTCTATAATTTCCTGCAAAACACCATAAAAATCGTTTTCGCCTTGTACGTAGATACCATAATTTGCTGTTGCTCTTCGGCTTCCGTATTGATACGTATGGAATGTGTAACCACGTGTAAAGTACATCGGAGCAGTAGTGATCTTCGCAAGCGGTTCTTGAACAAGCTCATGAAGCCAAAGTGGTAAAGGTTCATTTCCACATCCATTGATTACCTATATATATGTGTGTGTGCAAGTATAATAAATAATTTAAAACAAAAATTAGTTGAAAATTGGTATGTATATATATATACTTACATAGTATTTTAACCATCCAGCAAAATCACGTTCCTTGTACTTTTCATATTCTTTTTCTGGTAAACCAGGATAGGCTTCTCGGATCTGTATATCGAACAAACTGCAATACATATATATTGGATAATAACGTTAAATGTTTATTATGAATTAAAAAGTACTATAATTTAATTGTAATACCTCTCAAATGGTTGAACATAATCACAGTTTTGCAGGATATAATTATGAGCAGCACGACAATGTTCATGGTCTTCCCACCAAACTTCCTTCAACTTTCCAGCAAGTCTCCCAATTTGGGCGAAGATATCTGGGACATCTGGAATATTATACGTTGGTGCAACGCCTCCATCGTCATATCGTCTAGGAGCGGTTTTTTTTGTTCTGACCGTGGGGCTAAAATAGTATGACGTGAAGTGTGATGTTTCCTCTGTTAAACTTCCTGCAACAATCGATCCTTCAACTTTTGCAAGATTTTTGGCCTTTCCTTTCAAATGTTTCATGAACCGCTCAAATGGATACATCCACCGAAATTGCACTGGACCAGCAAGACCTGCTTCATGTGGTAGATGGATTGGGAGATGTTCCATAACGTCAAAAAATGCGGGGGGAAATAGTTTTTCCAAGTTACAAAGCAACACCGGGATATTATTGTTTAACTGCTCGATGCCGTCTGCTGTCAATGTTCGTGTGCACAGATCTCTGAAAAATGCGCCGATGCCTACCAATAATTAATGTGTTCATTTAAACAGTTATTACAAAAAAATTATACATTAAATTATTATCAGTCATATATAAAATTATATTTACCTACAATAGCTTCATGTACAGCGGTTGGTAAGAGCTCAAGTAATGCAAAAGGTAGTAGCCTTTGCATGAATACATGGCAATCGTGGCTCTTCATACCGGAGAATTTTTGGCCTTGTTCTACACATCTAGAGAATTTTGATACGTATCCATCCGGGAACTTCACTTCTGATGCAACCCACTCCAATAATATTTTCTTCGCCTCGACGGATAATCGAAAGTTTGGAATTGGTAATTTGCCGTCTCTTGTAATATGCAACTCGTTTCTTCCACATATATCGGCCAAGTCCAACCTGGATTTGAAACTGTCTTTAGTCTTCCCCTGCACATTCAAAATCGTATTCATGATGTTATCGAAAAAAAATTTCTCGATGTGCATAACATCAAGGTTGTGCCGCAATAGGTGATCCTTCCAATATGGGAGTTCCCAAAAAATACTCTGCTTGTGCCAATTGTGAGTCTCGCCATATCCGTCAGCCATGTTTGCTTTAGTGTGCCAATTACCACCACGTTTTGTTGTTTCTTGAGCACCGTAATACTCAATCTGCTCAAGTAAATCATTCCCAGAAACATATACAGGGGCAGGAACACGCACAACTTTGTTCTTCGTAAACAACTTCTTGTTCTTTCGATACGGATGACTCATGGGAAGAAACCGACGATGACAATCAAACCAACATGATTTTCGACCATGCTTTAGCTGAAATGCATCAGAACGATGAAGACAATATGGACACGATAATCTTCCATGCGTAGTCCACCCAGATAACATTCCGTACGCCGGAAAATCGCTAATAGTCCACATTAGAACAGCCCGCATATTGAAGTTTTGTTGTTGCGAATAATCAAACGTACGTACACCTGTATACCACAACTGCTTTAACTCATGAATCAACGGCTGCAGAAAAATATCAAGGGACCGCTTTGGATGCTTAGGGCCCGGCACTAGAATACTCATGAACAAAAATTCTCTTTGCATGCACATATCAGGAGGAAGATTGTATGGTGTCAATATGACTGGCCATAGAGAATATTGCCTTCCAGACATACCAAATGGACTAAATCCATCTGTACATAATCCAAGATACACATTCCGACACTCGTCAGCAAAGTTTGGATGTACCGTATGAAAGTGTTTCCACGCCTTTGCATCTGACGGATGGGTAACCTCCCCATCTGCAGTGGAATGTTGTGCATGCCATCTCATTGCCGCTGATGTCCTTTCCGATTGGTATAAGCGTTTCAATCTATCGGTGATTGGCAAGTACCACATCCGTTGGTATGGGACACGCGTTCGTCCAGTAGTAGGTTGATATCTCGGTTTTCCACAAAATCGACATTCCTGCAGCTTATCATCATCTTTCCAAAAAATCATGCAATTATCAATGCATACATCAATCATTTCTGATGGTAACCCAAGACTCGCAACCAACCTTTGTATTTCATAGTAATTCTCAGCAGAAAGATTATCTGCTGGCAAATACTCTTTTAATAGTTCAGCCCATGAATCCATGCAAATCTCAGTTAAGTTATGATCACTTTTAATTGTCATCATCCGAGATGCCAATGACAACTTAGACTGTCCTTCTCTACATCCATCGTAGAGAGGCTGTTTTGCGGCGTCTAACATATCATAAAATCTTTTCGCATCTACGTTGGGTTCTTCACTAGCATTATCAACAAATGTGGTTGTCGTTTCATGAAATGCATCTGTAACCATATCATGAAATCTATTTTCCTGATTATACTCATTCCCAACTTGATCAGTACTGTAATTACCATAATTTGGTTGATCTACCCCATGACTCGTACTACTACTTCCTGCATCACCACCGATACATTCCCCATGCGAAAACCATACATAGTAGTTCTGCTTAAATCCTCTATTAAATAGATGCCTCCTCACAGTATCAAATTCTTTATATTGTTCGTTTACACACTTACGACATGGGCAGAATATTTTACCGTGTTGAAGAGCCATTGGTTGGTTTGTCACTTGGGACATGAATGCACGCAGACCATCGCGATACTCTTTCGTCACTTCACCGCTACTTGGATCTCTATGATTGTACATCCATCCCCGTAATGCGTATATTTCATGCTCCGAAGACATTTTTTTTTTTTTGTAAATCAAACATAATATATTAAAAAAAAAATTCTTTCTTTAGAAATTTTTGGTGTTTTTTTTGTTGTGAATTTCGCATCTCCTTGAAGTTCTATTTATAGGATTTTGAAAATATTTGCAACGGATTTGCTAGGGAAACTTGCGAGGGATTTGCTAGGGAAAGAGAAATTGTTAGGGATTTGCTAGGGAATACCGAGAAAATTGCGAGGAAACATTACTCGCAACACGGTTACCCCATATGTAAAACGTGATTTACCTAACTCAAAAGTCCTAGCAAAACCGCCGTAAATTAGGTACCGACATGTCCCTCGCAAATATCTCGCAATTTGCGAGGAATTTGCGAGGTATTACCGCCCAATAGCAAAGCCCTCGCATATATCTCGCAAATTTGCGAGGAATGTGCTACGAGATTCTTCCTCGCACATTTGCGAGGGATTTGCGAGGAATGTACTTTCCGTAGCACTTCTCTCGCAAATCCCTCGCAAATTTGCGAGGAATGTGCTATGAGTTGCTCCCTCGCAAATTTGCGAGGGATTTGCGAGGAATGTACTTTCCGCAGCACTTCTCTCGCAAGTCCCTCGCAAATTTGCGAGAGATATTTTCCCTAGCAATTTTTCCTAGCAATTTCTATGTTTTCTTGTAGTGAAATAAAGAACTTCAGCTAATACTTTGACATGGTATCAGAGCTCTAAGTTTTCTCTTCAAAAATCGATACTCTACGATCACCCCATAATTCAATTGGTAAAGACGTCTGAAATCGTAAGGATCGAGCCACATTCAAAATATGTCTGTGTTTCCGTTTCACACGACCATTTGTTGTGGTGTTCCAACACATGAAGTCTGATGTTGAATACCATGAGAGGCAAAATATGACTTTAGACACATGAATTATGTTCCATTATCACTTTCTAACCACACGAACTTTAGTGTCGAATTGGCGTTCTACCATAGCACAAAAATTATGTAAGTGTGTTGCAGCTTTACTCTTAAAACGCATGAGAAACACCCAAACTACACGAGAACAATCATCCACTATAGTAAAAAAATAAACAAATCCACAAGTCGTCGATGTGTTGTATGGACCCCAAATATCGCAATGAATAAGATCGAAAATTGCATCAGCTTTATTATCACTATCAATAAAAGCACATCGAGGTTGTTTAGCCCGCATACAAATGTCACAAGGACCACTCGCTTCTTGACTAACATCTCCTAAATCAACAAAACTTGATAAACTAGAAAGCACAGACTTCGCAGGGTGATCAAGACCGTGTAGCAGGACACGGTGGGATGTTAAAGACATCAAACAACAACTCCAATCTACCTGTAAGGTGATGTGAAGCACCA
This sequence comes from Pseudoturritis turrita, assembly GCA_900406555.1. Classification (NCBI taxonomy): domain Eukaryota; kingdom Viridiplantae; phylum Streptophyta; class Magnoliopsida; order Brassicales; family Brassicaceae; genus Pseudoturritis; species Pseudoturritis turrita. Next base: position 64,742 of record OVBL01000633.1, on the reverse strand, counting down.
ATATCAATAACCATACCAGAAAGACGATCTGAGCCAGATGGTTTGGCACAGAAAGTAGCTCAGCCAGATTTGTCCACTGATCCTTGTTCAACGTAATTCCTTGTCCATCCTCGTTGGAGATGATGTAAGCAACACCAGCAGAATTTGCATGAAGAGAAGCATTGTTGACACTTCCTCTGCCTCCTCTACCACGCCCATTTGAAATATTCCAGCCACCACTACCTCTACCATTATTGCCATTCCAATTACCACGACCATAAGTTCCTCTTCTGCGGCCACCCACTTTATTTCTTGCTTCTGGAAAACCATGTAATTGATAACAATCATGAACTGGATGCCCCGTTCTACCACAATAAGTGCAAGTCACCACCGTACGAATTAGATTCTGGGGTACAGATTGTGCCTGAACAGAAAATCCAACTGCATCAGCATGTGACCCATGATTAGCAGCAACGCATTGATGTCGTTCCTCTTAAACTACCATTGAGAAATCCGTGTTGAGAGACGGCATTGGTTTCATACACAAGATATTCGACCTTGCTGTGCCGAAACATGTATTATCAAGAACAAAGAGAAACTGGTAACGTTGTTCTCTCTCACATTTTGCTACAAGCTCTTTGTTTACTTTGCAGTCAAAATCATCACAACAACATACGGTGAGAGGTTCATACTCCACCAAATTATCCCATATCGACTTTAGAGGAGCGAAGTAGTCTTGAACAGAGAGATTACCCTGTTTCAAAGAAGCCACATCCGCTTTCAACTCGTAGATGCGTGGTTCGTTGCCAACAGGAAAATGATCATGAAGTTGTTCCCAAAATTCAAACACAGTCTCCGCACATGAAATACTGCTCCGCAATTTCGGCTCGACCACATTCAAAATCCAAGCCACCAACATCGAATTCACCACGCCCCACAGTTTGAGTTCATCATCACCACTTTTCAGCTTCTTCACCACTCCATTGGGTTTATTCTTAGCTTTGAGAGCGTTTCTCATAAGCGTAGTCCACCTTTCGTAGTTGTTATCAGTTAACAACATAGTACAAATCACCTGTGCTGGATCCGCAGAAGCATGGAGATAATAATCAGAGAGGATATTCCTTTCTTTCACACCACCAATCATGGCCGAGGACTTTCCAGTCGATCCATGAACACCACTCGTATCATCACCCATCGTAGTCATAGAGATGACTCACAAAAAACACCACCAAAGTATAAAAGAAAAGAAAAAGAGAAAAACAAACAAAACTGAACACGATATAAAGTCTTGAAGGTTTGAAAGAGGATGATTTTTGAAGAGTTCTGGTAAAGATCTTATGTTTTCTTCTACGAGTGACTTACACCTCACTGGTTAATGTAATTCCGATTGGGCGGCTTGTCCGCTTACTAGACGGTCAGTCTCTGCTTATGTTTTCCTTCTTGGTGATTCGACTCTTTGTTGGAAAACACAGAAACAACAAACTATGTCACGATCTTCTGCAGAAGCAGAGTATCGATCTATGGCTGATGCAACAAGTGAACTTAAATGGTTACGCAGTCTGATGAAATTCTTTGGTGTACCTCAAACTAAGGCTGTTCCTCTCTATTGTGATAGTCAATCAGCGTTACATCTTGTGGCTAGTCCGGTCTTCGTCAGCGTACAAAGCACATTGAGAATGACTGTCATTTCGTGCGTAATGCTGCACGTGATGGTCTGATTGCTCCAACTACGATTTCTACACATGATCAACCGGCTGATGTACTTACCAAGGCACTAGGACGTGAACAATTTGAAACTCTTATTGTCAAATTGGACATTCGTGATCTTCATGCTCTAATTTGAAGAAGAGTATTAGATGATATCTTTGATATTTACATATTTACATATTTGTATAAATTCCTTCACTACAAGTAAACAGAGAGCGAGTGACTACTAAAATGGTCACAAAATAGTCGCAAAATACCAATTTACGACTAATTAGTGACTAAAATAAGTAGTCACAAAATTTTCGTCGCAAAATAAAACAGTCGCAAAATAGTCTCAAATGGGGGACGTGACGATTTATTTTAGTCGTACATATACGACTACTTTGGGACGAAATGTAGGAGTCGTATATTAAAGACTAAAAAGTGACGAGGCATATTTTGCGACTGATGTACGACATATCTTGCGACGAGTGGATTGAAGCTGTTCCTGGATCTCCAACAGTTCAGTCGAAGACGAGCTTGCATGACATTCTTTTCTTTTCCCCTTGTTGACCAGCTCTCGGAGTTGGCCAAGTCCAAAAGGTTACTTTTTGGGTCTGTTTCAGTACATTAAAACAAGAAAAAATAGTTAGTATGAGTTACGTTGACATCAAGCCTAAATACATACAATGCCTAAGAAGAACCTAAAAAACAAGTAAATATAGCAGACTCATTCAAAACAGAATGAATCATAACCAAAAACAGAAATATTGAAAACAAAAAAACAAGAATAAACTTAAACATCACCACAAAAAAGCATGGCAGTAGAACAATCTATTCTTTTCTTTTCCCCTTGTTGACCAGCTCTCGGAGTTGGCCAAGTCCAAAAGGTTACTTTTTGGGTCTGTTTCAGTACATTAAAACAAGAAAAAATAGTTAGTATGAGTTACGTTGACATCAAGCCTAAATACATACAATGCCTAAGAAGAACCTAAAAAACAAGTAAATATAGCAGACTCATTCAAAACAGAATGAATCATAACCAAAAACAGAAATATTGAAAACAAAAAAACAAGAATAAACTTAAACATCACCACAAAAAAGCATGGCAGTAGAACAATCTATTCAGAAGACACAAATGATGCATGTACAGACCATACACTTTGAATCAATCAATCCATATAGAGTATTTCTAACTATGCTAACAAATCGTGCTCACCAAACAAAGACATGAAGTATTCAAGCTCATAATGGACAAGTTGAGGAGAAAGAGAAACAGAAGATGAAACAAAAATCAGAACAAAAGAGAAGAGAAACTTATACATAACTCAATACCAGCCATGATAACACAAACACACAGACAATCCTATCATAAAAAAGCATAAGATAAAGGAGATTACCTTAAGGAAGATCTGATTCTTTTCTTCAAGGGTGTGGGTGCGGTGAGTAGATTCCTCAGACGAAGTCCCTGATGTTTCTGGACCATCAGCATCCTTTAAAGACATTTATTCTTCTAGGCTCTTCTCGTAAGCCTCAGCTACTGCTTTGGCCTTTTGATCAACAAAACTTCCATCCGCCCTTGTATGTGTTCTCATAAAAGCTTCTCCAAAAGTAACATGTCGCCCCAGTTCCTCCTCCAGTAATAATAGAAAACACATATTAAGTAGAGTCAAAATGTAATTCAAAAGGAAGGACAGACTTTTTACCATTTCTTGTTTAATGGTCAAGTATGATTTCTGCCCGGATACGTGCTTGTGGACCCCAAGACCGCCATGATCAGAGTTACGGGACTGTGAAGCAGTAATGCTCCTGTCCACTGCATATGGAGTTTTCCAATGAACCCACATTGCTTCCCAAAGCGTCTCGCCAATCCAAGGTGGCCTTTCACCACAGTTCTTGGCCTGAGATACTATTCCTTTCATCCTGTTTTTTGCAATCTTCAAGAAATGCTGCTTCACAAGGTCTGTAATCCCTATATCCCAATTGTAGCTCCGCTACACAGTACAATAAAGGAATGAGTATTGATGATACTTATGTATTAAAAATGAAATAGAACACAGAAAAAACCAGAAAGCATTACCGCAAACGTTCTGAAGTATCTTTCTTGGATGTGTACAGGCATAACCTTCCAGCTATAGTATGGCCCATCAAACTTTCGCTGAAATATTCCAGCAATGACACGAGTCAATTTGCCTTTGTCCCGGGTAAACCTAGTACATGAATACAAACAAAGAATAAGACATAAGAAATCAGAAGAAGCGACTTCAAACAGACCATGCTCAGTTGAGAAGAAGCAGTATGTACCATAATAAAGTGACCCATATCTACAATTTAAGACTTCACAAGAATATGACTGTGCCTAAAAGAATCAACTTAAACTGATATACGTTGATAACACGAGTGGTACAAACAGATTCAATGATGAAAACAAATGCAACATATACAAACTCTTAGTTCTAAAACTGACCCTATATGCATATACAATACAACCACTGAACTTAAACTTCCATGTGGCTAAAACTTATGCAGTAAACTTATACAATCACTGACCCTTATGCATATACAATACAGAGATGAAATAAAAATGAAAGCAAACTTACCACGTTGTCTTACCGCCGGAGATAGGATGCTCACTCAAGCGTGGGAGATTTTCTCGACTAGGAAGAGCCAGCAGATCATCCAACATATGATCGAAGTCCGCCATATCTTCATCGGGATCATTATTCTCTTCTGCATCCTCAAGTGGTTGTTCATAATCGGGAAGCTGAACTTGATGGTTTTGTTCCTGGAAAATCTGAAATACTGGAGGCTCTGGTTGAGGATTTGGATAAGGAGGTTGTTGTGGGCAGGGAATCTGTTGAGAAAGATGGGAGGGTCGCGGTTGAGTAGACGGTGCATACTGTCGTGGAAGAGAGTTCCTGTTAACCGAGACTGTGGCCTGAGAAGACGGGTTCGAGGAGTAAGAAGAGGCTCCTTTGGGATCTACCAACTCCGACCGTCGGCGTACCCAGTCCGCCGTTGGATCTCGCAACTGAGCCTGACGGCAAACCCTCTCCAACATTGGCTCTCGAACCTCCGTCTGGGGGTGAACCATCTTCGGCGTTGGGTAGATGACCTCCGCCTGAGGTTCCACCTTTTCCGGCGTTGGCTAGAAGACCTCCGTCTGAGGTTCCACCTTTTCTGGCGTTGGCTCGAAGAGCTCCGTCTGAGGTTCCACCTTTTCCGGTGTTGGTTCGAAGAGCTCCGCGTGCGGTCGAACCAACTTCGCCGGTTGGTCTACTCCCTCCGTGAGAGTTAGTCCCTCGACCTCTACTGGATTTTTCTTTTCCAGCCATGGATTTGTCGAGTTTAGGAAGGAAAGCGAGAGAGATAGACAGATGAACTGATTCTGTCTGTTGAAAGCGATAAAGAGATAGACCCAAATCGGGAGATAGAGAAATAGACCCAAATCGAGAGAGAGACAAAGAGATGAACAGATTGTAGGAAGAAAATCTGGTGAGAGAGAGAGAGAGAGAGAGAGAGAGAGATGAAGATTCAGACCCAAATCGAGAGATAGAGAAAGAGATGAACAGATTCTCGCTAGAGAGAAAAACAGATATAGGGTTTGGAAAATAGAATGGAGAATCAGATCTATTTGGGTACTTCTTTTGACTAAGAGTCCCTTAAGAGTGGGTAATTAGTCGCAAACTAATTTTGGGGAGGATTTATTCGCGCCCTAAAGCCCAAATAATTTCACCAAAAGCCCAAATAATTTTAAAACCAAACCTATTAGAAAATTAAAATTAGACACAAATTAGTCGCAAATTTGGGACTAACATAGAAAAGTAGTCACAGATTGTGACTATTTTGTGACGCTATTTAGTGAGTCATAAGTCTATACCCTAAACCCTAAACTTGTATACCCCTAAAATTGATACACATACTTAATCAATAATTGCTATTATATTTCTTAACGTTATACTTCAGTATATAATGTTAATTAAGCCTAACTAAGTAAAGTTTGAATTTTTATACACTTTAAGAATCATTAGTTTGCAAATAACTAAGTAAAATGTTATTTAAGATGCAAATATAAGATAAGTAGGAGTTTATAAAAATTGTTAGTTAGAAGTTTTGACCATTAGATAATATATTTAGCGTAACTTGCAATTGAATCTCGGAATAAATACTTAAAATTAATCTATTTACAATAAACTTTTGGTGAATTTCCAAAAATTATACTGGTTAGTCGCTAATCAGTTGGAAAGTAGTGACACTTTCAGAATGTAGTCGCAAAAGTAGTGGGTAATTCATAACCCTTTTGTGATATTTTGAAAAATGTGAAAATTTCCACACCTGCGAGTTAAACTTGAGACTTGTAAGTGATATATGTGTTGCAAACTAGCTGAGCTAATGAAATATACACGTTTGGTATCATATGATATGGAAAATAAGTTTTAACGTATGTCCTCTTACTCGAACCTAAGACCTATGGGTCATATGAATGATGCATTTCCACTGAACTGTAGTCACTATTCGGTTTTTGAATACATTATGTTTTATATATACCGATATTTATCAAATTGGAAAATAAAACCTGTTTAAAGATTTTTTAACAATACAAATCACACAAATATTTTACAAACTTTAGTTAAAAATATCATACGTATTATTCAAATTTTATTATCATCATCATCTGAAGATGATAAATTACAAAGAAATTCATCTTCTAGTTCAGCGTCTTCAATTTCAAAATCAATTTCTTGTACTGGATGATTTTCGTCGACTAAACTATTGACAATTATTTCTTCAACCGGATCCATCATTCCATCATCATCTGTTTGTTGCAAAATGACCAGCTCTTTCTCGTTAAACTTTCCTTGAACACGATTTCTCGGATTTACTTTCAGAACTGTATGCCACAATTTCCGAGGGCGTTTAGTATATGGGTATGGAAGATAACAAACCTGATCCGCTTGAGACCCTGCAACAAATTAAATTTTAAATTAGAAGTTTATATATAAATATACATATATATATAGAAGTTTATATATATATATATACACACACACAAGTGAAAACATGAAATTCATACCCAAAATAAATGGTTCGTAGTTTTGATATCTCCGTGATGAGAGCACGTCAACAATGCCTCCCTCACTTTTCCGAGTACCTTTTCCAATCGTCGGGTCAAACCATTGACAGTAGAAAAATATGATCTTTAAATTCACAAATCCGGGATATTAAAGCTTCATGATAGTTTCAACGGTCCCATAGAAATCATCTTCTTCAGAGGCTTCAGAATAATTTTGGCCTCAGACACATACCCCATAATTCATTGTTTTTCTCGTCATTCCGTGATCATGCGTGTGAAATAAATACCCTCGTGTAAAATACATGGGCCACGAGGTGAATTTATTTTCAGGACCTTCCACTATTTCATGAACCCAAGTAGGAAAACTTTCTTGACTTTTCATTGCCTTCACCTATACAATAGAAAATATGTCACTTATAATTAATTAGCATGGTTAATTACTATATAATAATGAAATTCATAGGAAATACATACATATTGGTTGACCCATATATGAAAATCTTCATCTCTTTTCGCTGTGACCTCCTCATCAGATAGTCCTGGGTAATCGAATCGAATTTGCGTATCAAACACTCTGTATTGCCAATATTAAGATATATAATTATGACAAAGTGTATAAAATTTAGACAAAATTATGTTAAAATAATGTCGAAAGCATAGTTACCTTTCAAGCGGCCTAAAATAATCACAATTCCGTAAAACATATGAATGTGCGCACTTATAATCTTTCTCGCTTAACCAAAATTCACTGCTTTTGCCACTTGGATGACCCATTTCAGTAAATATATCTGGTACCGATACACTATATACGGGGACTTCACCTTCATCATACCGACCTGTCCTGCAATTGACCCTTATGTATTTGAAACAAATCACTCATTAACAATAACTTAACATACATATAAGTAAATTATTACCTTCTTCTGCTAGCTGTAGAAATGTGTGACGCAAAGTAGTGTTCTAAGAAATAAGATATCTCATCATTCATGTATGATTGAACAATTGATCCCGCTGGATAGCTTTTGTTCTTCGCTTTGCCTTTCAAATGTTTAAGAAACCTTTCGAACGGATACATCCACCTATATTGCACAGGACCACCAAGCTCTGCTTCGTATGTTAGATGGATAGGTAGGTGCTCCATCACATCAAAGAAAGAAGGTGGGAAGATTTTTTCCAAATTACACAAAATCATGACAATGTTATCCTTCAGAAGTTGGACGCGAGTTTGATCTAATGATCTATGCTTAGGTCACAAAAAATGCTCCAATCCCTACAAAAAAATCATGAAGTTATAGATAATAAGCTGTAAAGCAGACATAGATACGTTATATATATATACCTGATAATGCTTGGTGCATATTACGCGGCAAAAGGTCGGCAAAGACAAACGGAAGCAACCGTTCCATAAATACATGGCAGTCGTGACTTTTTATTCCAGAAAACTTTCCACCATTGATGTCTGCACAACTGGCTAAATCTGCTACATTGCCATCTGGAAATTTAACCTCAGTCTTGACCCATTGTAGTAAGGCTTCTTTCGCTTTTGAAGTCAATCTCCAAATAGGAAATGGAGCTCTCCCTCGATCATCGACATGCAATTCTTTTCGAGAATAAAATCTTGCGATATCTAATCTTGACTTGACTGTGTCTTTTGATCTGTCTTTAACATTCATAATAGTATACATGATGTTGTCGAAAAAATTCTTCTCGATATGCATCACATCAGGAATTGTGTCGTAGATTGAGATAGGTCCAGTACGACAGCTCCCAGAAAATGCTTTCTTTATGCCAATTATGCCAATCCCCATAGCCGGCCGGTTTTTTTGTATGTCCATTTCTGCCACAATCTGATGTTTAGGTTGTTCGACATGCCGTATACGCTCATTTAACACTTGTTCACCAGTCAACGATTGAGGCGGGTAGTTGTCGTTAATTGCGTTCTTTCCCTTCAAAAAGTTAACTTTATTCTTCCGTAACGGATGATTGTTGGGCAAAAATCTTCTGTGACAGTCCAACCAGCTTGTCTTTCTACCAGCCGGCAATTGAAAAGCATTTGTCTCATCCATACAAATTGGACAAGATAATCTTCCATGTGTTGTCCATCCTGACAACATACCATTTGCCAAAAAATCGCTTATCGTCCACAACAAAATAGCTTTAAGGTTAAAGGTTTGATCTAATGACACATCATACGCCTCAACTCCGTTATTCCATAACTACTTTAACTCGTTGATCAGTGGTTGGAGGAAGACATCAAGACTGGCTCGTGGATGATTTGGTCCCGAATTCAAAACCGTAGAAAACAAATACTCACTTTTCATGCACATATTCGGGGGTAAGTTGTAGGGTGTCATGATCACAGGCCACAACAATTAATGGTTTTTTGACATACCAAAAGGATTAAAATCGTTTGTACATAATCCAAGATAAACATTTCGCGTTTCCGCTGCAAAACTCGACTGCATTTGATTGAAATTCTTCCACTCTGCCGCATCAGATGGATGACACATTACTCCGTCTTCTGACACATGCTCAGCATGACATCTCATCGATGATGCAGTCTTTTCTGATTGGTACATCCTCTTCAATCTGTCAGTGATAGGTAAATACCACATACGACTGAACGGTATTTTTGTTCATCCCTCACTAGACCTTGCTGCTCAGGTATATACATTAGTTTGAGAATGAGTGCGAATGGTTTTAAAACAAATTAGAAATGGTGGTTTAGAAACAACTAGTATAACTTAGTGGTCTTGGTACAATTCCGGATAACTGGAACAACTAAGTCTATGTGTTTGAATTTGCAGGATTCAGATGATGATGATGATGATGATGCTGATGATGATGCTGATGATGATGTTGATGCTGATGATGATGATTCCCAACCACTGCAGCCAGGGAATATGTTCTTTGGTCCAACTGAATACACCAAGGGTTGTAAGATAGGAACTAGGTGTAGTGTGACCCAGACAGTGGAATACATAGAGAAATTTTCAGCAGAACTGAATTGGTTCAGAAAGCATTCTCAATTTAAGCATATATTCCACATGCCTAAGGAGCAAAACCACATGACTCAAGGCATGTGGATGCTTCTGCTTCGCACAGCTTGTACGGAGATGGTAAGAGAGTGCTGGTTTGTGGTGAATGGAGTGCCTATTAGGTATTCCATAAAAGAGCACGCGCTGTTAACCGGATTTGACTGCCATGAATACCCCAACAACTATGAGAAATTGGGGGATTCGAAGTTTGTACAAAGGATGTTTGGAAGGACTAAACAAATTAAAATAAAAGATGTAGAAGATAAGCTGGAGGGAATGAAGAGTAGGAGCTCTATAGACAGGAAGAAGATGATTATCTTGTATTTCTTATGCAAGGTAGTGAAAGCAAATTCTAAGGCTGATGGAAACATAGAGTCCTTCCTTCTAAGTGTTGTTGATGATTTGAATGCTTGTGAGAAATTTCCCTGGGGGCGTTATTCATTTAATGAGTGTATGAAAGGGATCCGGAGCGTGATGAAGAACTTGAAAGGCTCCGTGAAACCAAAAGCGCAAACTACCTTTTCTGGATTCATTCTTCCTCTTGAGGTAACTCTTTATGATTATTTTATGATTTTAAGTTTTAAAGTAGTAGTTTTATGATTTTAACACTAAGATATTGTAACTCTACGTGTAGATTCTGGCATTTGAGTGTATTCCACATCTTGGACGCACATTTCGAGAAGCTGTACCAACAGAGAAGGACTGTCCAAGGATGTGCAAGCACAAGTTCACAGAAAGTTGCATGAAAGGTTTCTCATTGGAAGAAATAAATGAAGCGCTTGGAAGTATTACGGTTAGAGTTTGTGAACTTACTTGTTAATATTTGTATATATTATGAGTTTGATTCTAAGTTAAATTTATTTATATTCATAGGATATTACTAGCATCTTGGAACCGGACTCGGATGAGAAATCTCTTTTGGCGCGCATCGTAGACGATGATGTTGATGATGGGATAGGTTATATTGATCCAATCGTTGATAGTTGGAGAGAGCGTCTAACCGTACAGAAGAAGAAGATATGGTGGAAAGATCTGTATGAATTGGACTTGGATTTTCGATGTATCCTTGAAAATGTTGAAGAAGTTCCTGAACCTGCAAATGAAGTCCCTGAACCTGCAAATGAAGTCCCTGAACCTGTAAATGCATCTATTCGCTCACTAAAGGAAGCGATGGTCAAAGGGTTTGAGAAAATCATGGAGAAGTTTGATGCCATGGATGTGAGAGTGCAAGCTCTTGAAATGTATGTGTCAGAGCAGCTACAGAAAGAAGCTGACAATGATATGCATTATGGGACACCAATGGATTTTCAACCAAGGGAATTGCAACCAAGGGATCTGGTTCTTTATAGTGGAGTCTCTGATCCAATTTCTCCAAATGCCGAGGATATAAGTGAGTATTTTGGTTAATTTTTATGGAGTTATTGATTTTTATGTTGGTCTTAAATATAGTTTGTTTTAATTTTTATAAAGATGGTGAGGAGAAGCACAAGAACGAGAAAGAAAAGAAGAAGAAGGAGAAAGAGAAGAAGAAGAAGCAGAAAGCAAAAAAGAAGGACAGTGGAACTCCAATAGAAACTGGGAAGAAGCGAATAAGAGAACCATCCAGGTTGGTAAGGACACCATATATGGCAGGGGAGCAGAAGCGACAGAGAAAGTAGGAGTAAGGGTGATGTGTTTATGTACTTTGGTGGTATTTTGGGGTGATGTTGTTTGGTGAAAGAAACCTGTTTTGTTTGGTGGTACCTGTTTATTTTCTGCTGATCCATTCCTATTTCGGTTGTATGGTGAAAGAAACATGTTTATCTTTACTAATTTCAGTATTAGGTACAATTGGGTTTAAATTAGGTACAACTGAGTTTAAATTAGGTACAACTGGGTTTAAATTAGGTACAACTGGGTTTAAACACAACACAGACAAATTTTGGAAATAAACTGGTTTTAAGTTTTAGAATACATAATTAGAAGATCATCCGGAAAAAGAATACAACAAGATCTTCAACCGCATATTGTTTCTAAACAGAGAAAACACGAAGAGGTAATTTCTTAAACCCACATACTACCCCTTAGCAAGTAACTCCTCCAGCCTACCAATCTCGACCTCTTTATGTGCTAAGCACTCTTTAAGGTCATCAATTTCAATACGTATTAGACGCATTGACTCACGAATTGACTCCAAAGCAGGATTAGCACCACCTCCATATCGGTAAGCGTTTAGAACCGATTCTTTCTGATCTTCAAAGGTGTGCCTTATGATTGAAAGCTCCTCCTCAACTGCATCATCCCACCACTTAAATATGTGTTCTTCACGCGCACCATCCTACGCATAGTTCCTCACACAATTATATGGGCCGGCAAACAATACACAAACATTCTTCACACAATTGTATCATAAACCTTACCTTACTCATTGGACATGTGTAGTATTTTCTTCCTTGGTTCTCCACAGTAGTACACACTTCAATTTTGACACCTTTACCACAGAAACAACGTGACGGAACACCATAATTGCCATCCGCTCTTCGGCAGCCACTATCAAAACTTGCTTCCGATTCTGAACTTTGAGTGTAACTGATTGGCATTATGACTGGTTCAACAAAAATGAAATTAAAAAGTACAAATGATTTCAGAAACCCATAGTGAACCCTAGATCTAAAAAAAATTGCGAAATTATAAACCATAGGAGTGGTGATTTACCTTGTTCTTGTCGAACCCAGAAATCACCGCCGCTATGTCTCCCTTCTCTCTCTCTCTCAAACCCTAGATCTCGTTTTTTCTCTCTCTCTCTCTCTCTTGAGAAAAGGGAAAAAGAAAAATTGATTCGCTTGAGAAATGAGGAAAAGAAACGAATTAGCCCAACGTGGCCCAATGTGTGGTATAGTGGGCCCCGGGAAGAAGGTGTTCCTTTGGTTTTGGCGGCGGAATATTAATAAAAAATGGTGTGTTATAAACATAGTTGTCCCTAAGTGTACAGTTGTACGTTTATCCTCATAGTTGTACTTTGGCGATTTTTGCGTATTTGTAGTTGGACTTTGATGTAAATTAGTACGTTGTAGTTGGCCACGTGATTTTCCACTATTAATTATCATTTACGAGGTTTTCATAACACAATGTGTACCAAATCATAGTTTTCACCTCTTTTGCATCATAAGAGGGTGACCACTTACAAGTCTTCCTTATACTATAAGGAGTGTTTTATGTGAAAACAAGAATATGTGTTAGGAAAATGATAAATTATTGTTAAATTGATTTGAAATTATTTATATATATATTTCAAAATATTTTTGGGGCAATCCTTATAAGCCTTATTTATCGTTTTTTCTCAGTTGAATTTAATTTAAGTTGTACAAATACAGACATGTTCTCAGTTGTACCGAGTTGAACCTGGTTTTACAAATCTGAAAAATACAAATACAGATACAAACACACAAATTAAGTTTCCTCATCAGGACATTCGGGCTGCAACCACCTCTCCAAGTTTATGCCAGGCGTAGACTTGTTCCTCCTCTTTCGGCGACGTTCTCCAGTGGATGGAAACCGCGTTTCTTGATTTCTTCCCGCTTTTTTGGTGTAATCCGGCGGTAAGGCGAACAATTCTTGAATTTCAGGAGGAATACTCCACTTAGACTCATGCAGCACTACATAAATTGTTCTGTAATATGCCAATGCCCACGTCTCAATCAAGTAATATTCCGAGCAGAGATCATAGATTTGGATATTCGCTGATCTCACTTCCTTACTCATGAGGTTCCTCGCTGCGGCTATCGCATAGACACACGGATACTTGTCTATATCAAAACATCTGCAAGAACAACTTTTCATTTTCAAGTCCGCCAAATAAGTCTTCCCATCTAGTCCAATAACGCTGTATTCAAGCTGGAAGCTGTTTAACTCAGTCACCGGTAAATGTGATGCAATTGCACATCGTGTGTGCAATTCGTTCTCCACATAAGGCACCACTTTCTTTGTGTCCGATGCACGAGCAGATTCTTTCCTATGTTTGTTGAACCATTCAGAAAATTTTTCAACAATCGCATCAATCATAGGTAATAGGGAGTACTTCCTTGCACTCTTAAACACACTGTTCATTGATTCTGCAGAGTTGCTAGTGTCTATGTTATACTTGTCTCCTTCAAAATGGCACCTTGCCCACTTCTCCAGCCCTATACTCTTATCCAAATATGCACCGGCTTTAGGAAACCTTCTCCTAAAATCACTATATTCTCTGTTGAACTCACTCTTAGTATAAACATGAGCGCAATCCCTGAATTTCATCGCAGCTTGATCCTTGTCATTCGTTACCTTTCCTCTCACGTTTTGAGACAAATGCCAGATACAATGTCCATGCAGTGCGCTCGGGTACACATGACATACTGCCTTGATGATGCTTGCATGTCTGTCGCTTATAAAAACCAATTTAGGAACATCCGGTATAATGGTTTTCAGCGTTTTGAAAAACCAGGTCCAACTAACATCTTTCTCACTATCAATTACACCAAACGCAATGGGGTAATGGTGATGATTAGGATCTTGAGCTGTTGCAAAAACTAACATACCACCATATACAGTCTTAAGAAAAGTTGCATCCACAACTATCACTTTCCTCATTGCCCTGAACCCTTCAATGCTAGCGCCCAAAACAATGAATAAGTACTTGAACCTTCTTTCTGCATCCAATTCCACACTTGTTACTGTCCCATGATTGACTTTCTCTAACATGTATAGATAAGAATACAACATCATGTAGCTTTTTTCAGGACTCCCCCGCACCTCACTAACATGTAGTTTTTTCCCTCTCAAGGCGGTGGAGTAAGAACATTGGAAACCAAGTCTTCCTTGAACAATACTCATGATGTTTTTAGGAGTCGGGGTCTCCAATTGACCTGGATAGTCTTCATGCAAAACAGATGCTACTAATCATCGTGTGCCTTTCTGTTTACTATTGCTTGTACTCTCAACAGCCCGAGAGCATGTATGCATCTTTCTGTGTACTCTGACACTCCAAAAATCTGATTTCTGAATTTTCGCAACTCGTAAATACCATTTACAACCTTGTGAAGCTTGACGGCATCGTAGCATAACTCGCTCCTGGTCTGAGCTAACAGTTTTGACCCCAAAACAGTTCTTCTTTGCAGCTCTGTGAACTAAATCTTGCACTGCCTCCTTAGAACTAAATTCTTGATCTATTTCAAGACCAGTACCATCTTCCCATTCTTTAACATACTGACTTTCTTCTACAGGATGTGGAAGCTCAACATATTCATGTCTAGCATCCAAACCGTCATCCACATGGTTATCCATCGGGATATCCACAGCTGCAATTTCGTTACGTGATACATTATCACAATCTTCATTAACAGGATTTTCATTATCAGCATTTTCCATCGGCTCTTCAATAATCGGCTCGTTATGTTGTTCTGCTGTTTCACCCTCTCTGAAAATAGTAAGGATTCCTGCATTATCTACATCATCAACTCTGCCATTTGAAACCAAGTCGGACTCCCCATAATTCACACCAAATGAACTTCGATCCGCTCTTAAAAGTTGCTCGACCCTCTCATTATTTTCCAAATCATTGAATAACTCCACATGCAAAACAGGTTTAAGTCCCTCTTTATCCAATGACGTTATAAAAACATATACGTCCTCGTCATCTACAATATATGACTCTCTCCGAGCTTTAGATAGACTGTAACTCAATTTCAGCTTCCCCGTGGTTTCATCCATCGCAATCTTCCTGCATA
Source organism: Pseudoturritis turrita (assembly GCA_900406555.1). Lineage (NCBI taxonomy): Eukaryota > Viridiplantae > Streptophyta > Magnoliopsida > Brassicales > Brassicaceae > Pseudoturritis > Pseudoturritis turrita. The sequence continues at coordinate 49,224 of OVBL01000633.1, read as the reverse complement.
TCTTATCTACTAACACCGAATAAGTTATCTTCTCCAAAGATGAGGTCTTAAACAATATAGCGTATATAAAATTTCTTGAAATCCATTCATGCTCTTCTGAATAGTACCCTCCATAGTCAAAATGTACGTTTGTGTGGATGTTCTTCTTCATCGCCTCCTGGAAATAGAAATAAAACACAATTACGAATTACAAAACTTATCACAGTTATACCATTTGTACCAGTTGTCTTATGCCTGCATATTTCGTTAACTCGGATTCTAATGCCTGCAGATTTTGTTAACTCGATTCAACACGATTCCAACAACTACATTCGAAAAATTACCAATCCAAATACCTTATCGGCCCATTACACATGATTACAACCAAATGTGCATACCCGAACGAGAAATTTTCATATCAAATCCCTAAATTTATGAAATCTCCAATCCTCTAAGAAGAACAAATAAAGAACTCACTATGTTTCAACTCACTCTGTTTCAGCAATGGCGGAGGAGAGAGAAGAAGAAATCGATTGCAAGCATGAGGAGTCACCGCCCGGCGCGATTGACAGGGCGAGCTGAGCTGTTTGTGCGGCCGGCGGAGGAGGAAAAGAGAAAAGAAGGATCGGGGAGGATAGATCAATTGGATTGGATTTTAATTTTTTGTTTAATTTTTTGTTTAATTTTTTGTTTTTCTTTTATTTCTCTTTCAACTAAATAAACATATTTCATTAAGGGTATAAATGAATTTTAACATTGAGAGTGGTATAGAGATTATTCAGTGGCACAACAGATTTTTTTTTTCGTTTTGTGGTATTTGGGACGTGCGCCCATAGCTGGATCAATGGCTCAAATGAGGGACCCTCGTCTCAATTGCCCCTCCAGCTAAAAATGTAATCTCAAATGCCCCTCTTCTAAATAAGAATTTCTTTGGGTCAAAATCTGAAATGACCTTATGCATTAAAAAAAAATCTCAACTAACCTTCCCTAATCTATATAACCCTCTTCTTTAATGAAATATTGATTTGCCGATTATACCCTTTATTCAATTGATTTTTTTTAAAAATAATTTTATTAATAATAATTTTTTTTCAAAAAATCCAGAAATTCAGAAATTCCGGTATAAATGGGACAACTAGTGGGGTATAACTAAGATAAATGGTATAACTAGGACAACTGTTAGCAGTTGTACGTTACCAGTTTTACTAGTTGCACGAGTTTGAGTAGTTGTTGTGAGTTTTACTAGTTATACTGAGTTTTACTAGTTATACTGAGTTTTACTAGTTGTACTAGTTTTACTAGTTGTACTATTTGTACTAGTTGTACTATTTGTACTAGTTGTACGAGTTGTACGAGTTCTTCTTCTTCTTTGTCGGAGAATGATATGCAGCGAGACGGAGAGAGAAGAATAAGTGAGGCCGAGAGAGGGAGGCAGCGAAAGAAGATGAAGCGAAGCGGAGAAGATGAAGCCGAGGCGGAGAGAGCGAGGCGGAGAGAACGAGGCGGAGAGAACGAAACAGAGAGCGAGGCGGAGAGAACGAAACAGAGAGCGAGGCGGAGAGAGCGAGACAGAGAATCGGAGAAGATGAAGCGAGTTGCAGAGAAAAAGAGGCAGAGAGAAAAAGAGGCGGAGATAGAGAGGAGAAGAAGCGAGAGAAGAGGTGACAAAGAGAGGAGAGATATATTTTTTTGTTTTTAGGATTAGGTTTAGTGGTAGAGATTGTAAAAATAGTATTTCATTAGGGATAGAAGAGTAATGAGCCACTTTTTTATTTAAAAAAAAAAATAAAAACGAAATGGTTTTTTAGAAAGGGTCATTTGGGATCATTTTTTGGTGGAGAAGGTTATATGAGCCATTGATCCAATTTCTTTTTGAACTTTTTTTTAATGAAAACATGGAAAAAGACAAATAAACCCTTAATGAATCACAGAAACTACAAATCCAACCATGATATAATCGGGTTATCCACCCAAACCCAAATCAAATATGGATCCACACCAATTTTAATCAATTTATTATAAAAAAAAAATCAAAAAATCCCCAAAAATCTATATCTCCCCTCGTTTCTTCTCCCCTCGCCGACATCTTCAGAATCTCTCCCCTCGTTTCTTCTTCATGATTCTTCAGAATCTCTCCCCTCATTTCTCCTCCCCTAGCCTCGCCTCGCCGACATCTTCCTCTCTCCAAAGAAACACGCTTGCATCTCCTCCTCCTCTTACTTTCTCTTATTAGCGACGATGAGGGAGCTCCGTTCGAATTAAAGTACAGCTACACGGAGACACCTAAAGTCAAGCCATTGAAGCTTCTTGAGCCTGCTTATGCGCCTTTTGGACCCACGATGATGAGAAGGCCATGGACTGGTCGTGCTCCACTTCCTCAGTCGCAGAAGACGCCGAGGGAATTCGATTCTTTCCGATTGCCTCCGGCGGGAAAGGAAGGAGTGAAGCCGGAGCAGAAACCGCATCCTTTTCGACATGGGGTGTGTCCTTTGTATGTTTACACGAAGGAGGAGATTTTGGGAGACCTATTGACAAGGAACATATTAGAGAGTTTATTACTTCATGCTTGAAGACAACAAGAAAATTGAATATGGGTAAAACTCAATACTTTTTTGTTGAATTTGCTTGGTTCTGTAAAAATTATGATCGAATTTCTTGGAAATAGTATTCGCAGAAGCTAAGACATTGTTGGTTAGGTACGATTGAGGTGTTGATTCTCAAATTTGAATTGATTGAGAGTAGAGAAATACTTTTGTTGATGATCAATACTTTTGTTGAATTTGGCTTAGTTCACAAGATCAATAGTTTCCTTTTAGATCTCTTGGCAAAGTTTTGATACTACATCTTTTTCAAAAAACTACCAGTGGTAAGCTTGCGAAGTCAAAAGTTTTTTTATTGGTTTCAGGTAAACAAATATTGATTACTGTGTTTGATATATGTATGTTTAGGTGTTGAAGGCATTTGTGCATGGAGATGGGAACTTGTTAAACAATTATCCTGAGTGGCTGCTTCAACGTGACGTGCACAGTGGTTGAAGTAGACGAAGCTACGAAGCTTGCAGTATCTACAGATGCGACTGTCTTAGTAATGGGAGCCGATCAATCAATTGAGAAGGAGACATTAGATCGAACCGACCTTAATCTCCCCGTAAAACAACAAGAGCTTGTGACTCAAGTGGCGAAAGAACCGCTGGTGCTAGTCATAATGTCTGGTGGATAAGCTTAGTAAAGCTCATATGCTAAATGTGCATAATGTCCAGTGGACAAACTTAATAATATAAATTTGATCAGATGCTAGATTTGTGTATTTGGAATGCTTTTGTAATGTTAAATTCATGTTTCAGGTACTGATAGTTTTATTAGGTAATACTATGGCCTAACTAGTTTTTTGGTACTACTATGACTTGTTGGTATAACTATTCGTATAACTTATCTTGTATTCTGGTACTATTGGTATAACTACTAAATTTACTTGTTAAAAAAAAGGTTAAAAATATGTGTATTTAGCATTAAAAATTAATAAAAAAATACCACATTTAACACATGCGTTGTAAAATGAATTAAAAATATTAAAATTTTACTAATAGTTATACTTAGTTTTCTAGTAGTACCGTTTTACACAGTTGTATTTTGACAGTTTTCATGTATAATTAGTTATACCGTGTTAAAATTCTAATTTTTGTAGTAGTATTGATGAAATTGTTCCATTAAAATATATTTACTATAGTTTCGTATATTAACATGTCTGAAAACACCATGTTTGTTTGTTTGACATAACAATGAGTGATTCTACTCATACATTAACATATGTATAATGTATAGTTTTAGGTTAAAAATATGTTTTACTATAAGATCAATATTTATAATCATATGTACCTAGTGGTACCTAAGTATCAAGTAGACACAAATGTCCCAATAAGTAAAAGGTACATAAATTAACTAATAAGTAAAGAAAATATAGAAAGAAAGAACACACAAAATAAGCAACACAGTCATACTTAGTTATACGTAGTTATACCACACAGAGAGAACATACAACATAAGGCTCACAGTTATACCAAGTAGTACACAGTAATACTAGACAGAGAAAATTACCAAAATAAAAAGCACACAGTCATACGTAGTTATACATAGTTATACCAGACAGAGAGAATTACCAAAATAAGAATCACACAGTCATACGTAGTTATACCAGACAGAGATTATTACCAAAATAAGAAGCACACAGTCTTTACGTAGTGGTTGGACATAATAATGAGGTTTGTATTCACACATTAACCATATGTATAAGGTAGTTTTAGTAAAAAAATATGTTTTACTATAAGATCAGTATTTATAAACATGTGTACCCAGTGGTACCTAAGTAGCAAGTCGAAACAAAATATACCAATAAGTAATATGTACAAAAATTAACTAATAAGTAAACAAACCATAAACAGAAAGAACACACAAAACAAGCACAGTCATGCTTAGTTATACGTAGTTATACCAGACAGAGAGAAAACACAAAATAGGTCTCACAGTTATACATAGTTATACCTAATAATACCTGCGAGAGAACAAACAAAACAAGAATTACACAGTTATACTTAGTTACACCTAGTAATACTTGACAGAGAGAACTCACAAAATTGAAGTACACCATTTGTACCTAGTTGGGATCGTGCACATTGGGGTCGTTGTATATAAAATCAAAAAAAAAGTCCAATCGAATGTCGTATAGGGTTAGGTGCGTTGTAGTTTCATCTATCATGATCATTCAATTCGCGGAGGCAAGCCAATCGAATATCGTATACGTTCGGGTAATTTCCGTTTAGAAACTCAAAACCGAAAACCAAAATTCACCGACAGCCGAACCGAACTGAATTTATTTTTGGTTAATTTCAGTAGCTTCCAAAAATATTTTAGTTGACCAATACCCAAAAACCCCAGCTTGGTTCAGTTCGATTAAACCGAAGTCATATATTTAGTAATAATAATTGTCTCAGTAATACCATATTTCCTAGTTATACTAGTTGATCTTAGTAATAATAGTTGTCTCAGTAAAACCTAGAAAATATTTTGGTCCACGTTTTTGGTTTAGAGAGGAGAAAAAGTGGGTCCAGGTAGAATAGATTTTTTTTTTTAATGTTTTAATTAATTGGTGAGATTTATTATGATATTTTATACTGTTGGCAAAATAATATTAAAATAATGAAATGGTAAAGTAGAGAAAGAAGGGGTTTTGAAATAAAAGGGGTAGTTAGATTTGAGAGGGGTAATTAGATTAATTTTGTATGGGAAGGGGTGTATGAGATTTTGATCTCTCAAATGACCTTTCCTCTAAACAAAATCTCAAATAACCCTGTCATAAAAAATCATGGAATAATTGGCCCCATGAAAAAAAACCAAATTAATAATCTAACAAAACTTCAAAAGAAGGCAAAGACATATACAAGACAGAAAATTACCATTAGACATCTCATTATCGTCTTCAAAAGAAGCCAAAAACTCACTAACTCAATCATAAACTGTAGATTTATATGTCTGGTTCATACTCTAGACTACAAAATCGAACTAAGAAAAGTAGAATCAGAATACTATAGACTAACTCAATCATGTTACGAAGCACAAGAAAAATAATAACACAAAAACAAGATAAGAACTCTTACCAATTTCCTGTTTTTGAAAAAAAAAACAAATATACAATGATTTTTCAAGATAAAAGCAAACACTTCACATAACTTCTCAATCACATAAGCTTCACATGAGATTATCAAAGCAAGCTCATCTCAACGCAAAATTCTGGTTCTACCTCTTCACTAACGAATCCGTAAGGTACCTCTTCACTTACATATCCGTAAGGTATAAACTAGAAATATTTTTCTTACAATCTAATTATTCTTATTAAGACAAACTTGAACCACCTAGTCAAACTTGAACAAATCATAGCATAATCACCACCTACTGAAACTAGTCTCGGCTCAAATAAACAAACAACAACTAGCATTGACATGAGGCGACTCATATCGAATCAAGGCAACATCAAGTGTGACTCGTTCGTACTCACATCAAACGAAATCAAGAAGACTTACCTCTCGATCATCGGGTCTAGGACTGAATTGATCTAGGGTTTAATCGATTGTGAATTTTGTGTTTTTTAATGAGCCGCCGTCGAGATTTTCAGACCACAGAGTTGGAAGAAAGAAAGGGGAAGGGAAACTATATATACTAGGGTTTAGTTTTCTATTGAAACCGATCGGTTTATCAGTACCGACCCGGACCGAACCGAAAACCGAACTAATTACAATAAGTTGCACATCGGTTTTAATTTGTTAAATGAAATCAAACCGAATTGGCTAATCTCCGGTTCGGTTCGGTTCGGCCAATTCGGTTTGTATTTCTGCCTAGGCCTAATCATGACCAACCGCTGTGAGCAATATACCTTTGGCATCAACCTTTAGAAAAGTGCCATCGAGCCCGATAATTAGCTGACAATATCCCCTCCAATAACTTCAGAGGCTTTCAAATCATAGATAAAACTGATTAAAGACATCTTGACCAGATGCGTTAGGAATATTTTCAAATCCTCTTCTTTATTCAGTGTTTTTGTTTAGTTTTAGCCGGGTCGGATTTAGGTTCAAATCGAATCCTTCTAATTACAAACACGATTTACATCTAATTAAACACAATTTCAAATTTTATTTATATTTGTTAAATTAATTAGAATTACGAAGTTTGGATGGTATAGTGATGAAATTCATTAGTACTAAGGTTTAGCGATAATATTAAAAAATAGGGAAATTTTTTTGAAATATTATATGAAAAGATTTACCGAAGTCAACCTTACAATTAATTTTATGTCCATTTTTCTCCCAAGAGTATACCATCTTTTTTTTTTGTCACTGAAAGTATATTGATGATGGAAGTGTTACACAGTAGAGAAAGGAACCAAAATTAAACGATAAAGAGAACACAATGAGCAATCTCAAACCTACAAAGAGATGAGGATGAGTTTTGTGAAGACACATTATTTCATATTATCTAAATCGCATTTTTAATTTTCCATATTATTTCAAATATTATGTTATGTAAACTTATATATCAATTCAAAAGTTTTCATTAATAAATGACTAATATATGAGGTTGACAAAAAATGATTAATGTATGAGTTGACATATAAGGTTAACCCACATGAATCAATTTTCATAAGCTATAAACCTCTATGATTTGACCCGAAACTTAATAAATCTCGACCCAAAGACATCCTAAAATGAGACGAACTAGTGATCAAACTTCAGGTTTCAATCACCATTGACATCTCTCCGTATTATCAAGCTGGATTTAAAAGAAAAACCGATTCAAAGCTCTAATTCATAATTAATTAATTTAAAGTTAAAAGGATTTTGTCACGTTCAGGGATCGGCCACGTCATCACTTGAAATAAATAATATCCTATCATTGTTATTATTAATAGTAACAGTGGTATAAAGCGACAAGAAGATGAGCAGGTATCGTTTCCATTAAAACAGCTGGATTTGTCGGCACTCAAAGTATTTATTTATTTCACAATATATGTTTTATGGCCAAAACAAAAATAAAAACACAGTACAATTACGCAAGTAACATGTTCAATACGAAAGCCAACACAATACCTTTGCAAATAAAACAAATAATCATCTCCATTTCAATTTCAATATTGCCTTGCATTTTCTGTTTTTCAACCCAAAAAATACCTGTCATTCAAATTTTAATGCTATATTTATTGAATATTACTCCCTCCATTTCTAAAAAATAGATTTTCTAGGATTTTTTCTTGTTTTATAAATAAATTTTTATTTTTTATGCATTTTTTATGAAATAATGATGATGAATCATAAATTTCAAAACATATTAGTTGGAAATAATTAATTTTATTTAATTATTATTAATTTAAAGTTATGAAAAATTGTTTAGTGCAAAAAAAATTTTGCATTTATAGTTAAGCATTGATTTGTTTTCTTAATATTTGTAAAAACTCTAAAACATATAACAATTAGAAACGGAAGGAGGAGTATAATTTAATTCTAAATTTGAGAGTATCCTTTTTAATCTAAAAGTATTAAATTGATCACAACTGAAAATATCATTTATTATTTTTAGAAGTACTCAAAATACCACCATATTTTTTCTTCCAAAAACATCATAACATTTTTCTAGGAAACCTTCCTAAATTGTTTGAATATCTGCTTAGAGCAGATTTAGGGAAAAAAGATTTCATAAATATTGTAGTATTTTTGAAAAAAAAAATTAATTTTTAGAAAGTCTTTTATGTAATCTGCAAGATTACTATTTTGAGCTAAAATACACTAGTTTTTATAGTTTATACATAAACAAGATCTTTAAACTTGATCTGTTTAGCTAGTTAATATTTATTGTGGAATAAATGAATCTAATTAGTAGTAAAAGACGTTGGTTAATGACTTTAACTAGTCGCCTGTTGAGTTGACAAAAGAAATAAAAACGACTTTAACTAGTCGCCTAATCTCGCCAAACCAGAAACCCAAATACTATTTGCTTGGAATCACTTTTCTCTGTGCAAGTGAACTAAACACAGAGAAGGAAAAAAAACGAATCTAGAGAGAGATTTGGTATTCTTCCTGTATAGTCAATCTCTTTCTCATGTTAATCTGCAAGGATTTTGTGTTTGTCAGTCTGGATCTGAAATTTGATTTGGCGGCTCTTGGAATTCAATGCTAACATCATCGAGGAGTTTGACGACGACGACGATGGAGTCGAGGATGGATCAGTATGAGATCATGGAGCAGATCGGACGTGGAGCGTTCGGCGCCGCCATTCTCGTTCATCACAAAGCCGAGAAAAAAAAGTAAATGCTTCTTTCTCCGTTGTCTCTCTATATTTCCTCCTTATTGCCAATTGGGTTTTGTAATAGGTATGTTCTGAAGAAGATCAGATTAGCTAGGCAAACGGAACGTTGCCGGAGATCTGCTCATCAAGAGGTAAATTTGAACATCATTTTCCAGACCTGTTCCTCCAATTTGTTTCTCACCTCATTAGTGAAATTTCCAGATGGCTTTAATTGCGCGAGTCCAACATCCTTACATTGTGGAGTTTAAAGAAGCCTGGGTTGAGAAAGTAAGTTAATAGGACTTGGATTTACTGGATTCAACCAGATTTTCTTGTTTTTTATAATTTGAAAATGCAGGGTTGCTATGTCTGTATTGTCACTGGATACTGTGAAGGAGGAGACATGTGAGTTTACTTTCTCAAAAATATTTTCTAGTTAAGGTCTACCTTTTTCTTCTTTAGCTCACTCAAGTCAAAGACTATCTTTAAACCTATTGCCAGGGCTGAGCTGATGAAAAAGTCAAATGGTGTGTATTTTCCTGAGGAGGTACCCACTTACTTTTCACCTGAAACCTTCTCTAATTAACAGGATTTACTGATTGATTATGTTTTTTTTTTTTTTTTCAAGAAACTCTGCAAGTGGTTTACTCAATTATTATTAGCTGTTGAGTATCTACATTCTAACTATGTTCTACATCGTGATCTAAAGGTAAAAACATCGGCACTACTACTTGTATGAATCATTCTTTCATGCTTATTTTTTGTTTTTATGGACTTATTCCTGCTCTTTACAGTGCTCCAACATTTTCCTTACAAAAGATCACGACGTCCGCCTTGGTAAGTTTAGATTTATGATCCACCCAATTTGACCTGCAATAGAATGTAACCGGTAGTTAAAAAAAATGTTTCATCTTGTGTTGTATACAGGGGACTTTGGACTCGCCAAAACTTTGAAGGCGGATGACCTAACTTCCTCGGTATGTCGTAAAAATCTCTGTAATTTTTGCATTTAAGAGAAAAAATTAGTCCTGGCAGGTTGCGAATCTATAAGTATACAGCTTGTATATATGACACATTAGCAATTCAGCGTATTTGACATGTTATGCCAACAAACTTCGATACATGAAGATATCCATTGCCTCATTTCAACAAATGATTATTAGAAATTTATACATCGAAAAGAGATAATATCTTACCAAGGGTTATAACTGTCATGGGTTACTCCTCTCAATGCCAATTGGTTATGAGATGGAACACCATAACCGTCACAATGATTATGCTTAGGATTGCTCATAAGCTTTTAAACTGATGCTAGTGTGACAAAGACTCTGGTGTTTATGACTCGTGACATTTTATATGTAGGTTGTTGGAACTCCAAACTACATGTGCCCGGAACTGCTTGCTGATATCCCTTATGGTTTTAAATCAGATATCTGGTCCCTAGGTATGTGTAACTCCATCCTTTGTAAAGCTTAAGAATCTTGTTACTGCCACTGAAGCTAAGACTTTATGCTGTTAAACAGGCTGCTGTATATATGAGATGGCTGCATATCGGCCTGCTTTCAAAGCTTTTGTAAGTTATTTATTTCACTTAGGTGGTCTTAATGTTTCCTGCTGTAATTTCATGTATTTGTTTTTGTTCTCTAAGTCATAAGAGAAGAAAATGTTAAAAGAGCTATATATATGTAGACTTGCGTGTATCATTGAAGTTTATGGATGGAGCATTCTTGGTTCCCCTGCATTCTATCTCTTCAAAGTACCTTATGGCATTTGATTTTATGTTATGTATGGTTTCAGGATATGGCAGGACTTATAAGCAAGGTTAATCGCTCCTCAATTGGTCCGTTGCCTTCGTGCTATTCACCATCTTTGTAAGATTCTTTTTCTAATCTGAAGCCTAATCTGCTATATTATATATATACATATTGATTTGACACTTCGCCTTGTCCATAAATACCATGCCTAGGCTATGGGCTTGTGTTTTTTGTAATTTTGTACGCCGATGTTTATCTATAACATGCCAGCGATACAATATATAAGGAAAAATTACTCTCAATAGAAGCTCTGTTGGAGAAAACAGAACATTTTTCAATCAGCGAAAAGGATGATTAATGCATCCATAAATGATCGATTTTTTCAGTAAGTATAATGTGTTGAAAGGCCTATTTTATATAACATTTCTCTCCCTCCTTTTTTGTTTGTTTTGAGTATTGCAGAAAAGCACTCATCAAGGGGATGTTACGGAAGAACCCCGAGTATCGGCCAAACGTATGGCTTTTCCAGGACCAAAAACTGTCTGCTTTAAGGGCCTTCACCCTCCGGAATGAATGAACTAATCATATATTTTTCTTCTCTTTCTGTTCAGGCCTCCGAGATTTTGAAGCATCCTTATTTGCAGCCATATGTTGAGCAGTACCGTCCAGCCATTTCTGCATCCTCTATAACTCCAGAAAAGCCTCTTAATTCTCGTGAGGGCCGGAGGAGTATGGCTGAAAGCCAGAACAGCAATAGTTCAAGCGAAAAAGATAACTTTTACGTGAGTGAAAAAAATATCCGATCTGTGGTTCCAAGTAATGGTAATAAAGTCACTGAGACCGATTCAGTTTTTGTCGATGAAGAAGACATGCTTGACCATGTGCAACAACCGGCTGAAAATGAAAATGTGCAGAGTGTTTCAGCAACAAAAACAGATGGCCATGGGATCTTAAAGCCCTCACACAGTGAACAGCGACAAGACATTATTCAACCAAGGCACCCAAAAACTATCAGAAACATCATGATGGTTTTGAAAGAAGAGACAGCTAGAGAAAATGGTTCACCCATGAGAGCTAATCGAGGGAGAACTTCTGGTGTTCCGACACAGAAGAATAATATTGAAACTCCTTCAAAGATTCCCAAACTCGGTGACATTGCTCATAGCTCCAAGACTAACGCAAGTACACCTATCCCACTGTCAAAGCTAGCCTCTGATTTCGCAAGGACTCCAGGATCAATACCACCGAAGCATCACGTACACTCTCCCTTCCTCTCTCTCTCTCTCTCCAATTCCCAAATTTAGTAGATATTCTAAATTTTTCTTATGACAAATTTATCTTGCAGATACCAGTGATTGACTCTTCTCCAAAACTTAAGCCTAGAAACGACAGAATTCCCCTTGCTCCTGCCGCTAAACACGAGGCCGAAGAGGCAATGTCAGTTAAGCGAAGGCAAAGAACACCACCTACTTTGCCAAGAAGAATGTCTTTGATAGCACAGCAGTCGAGACAATTAGGAGCAGATATACCAAATATGGTGGCCAAGGACACCATGAACCTTCATCTGTCTGTGCCATCAGAGCCTGAAACTAATTCTCATCAATCTCGTGTCCATGCCTCCACTGTGATTATGCCAGAGCCAAAAAGAATCTCTGTAGGATCTTCCAAAGGAATGCAGAGTGAAAGCAGCAATAACTCTATCTCGTCTTCGTTGTCCATGCAGGCATTTGAGCTCTGTGATGATGCGTCCACCCCATACATCGACATGACAGAACACACTACTCCTGATGACCACAGAAGATCCTGTCACAGTGAATACTCGTCTTCATTTCCAGAAATCTCTTCGGAGATGATGCTCCGCAGAGAAGAACACAACACCAGTATGCGGCTGACTGAAATTCCCGACACGGTTTCTGATGTTCAAAACAACATCTCCCGTCACCAGCCACAAGGAAGCTCTCCTACTGTGCCTAAAGAGGGTAGCCCTGCAACAATACAGAGCTACGAGCTCAACGCATTGCAACGACAACTCGGTGATGACAAATTCACAGTCAAAGAATTTGTCTCCTCTGTTCCCGAAGCTACACCAATGCCTTTGCATGTTGGACCTTCACACCAAGTGAATTCCCACTCGGATAACAAAACAAGCATTGTGTCTCAGAACTCAGCTCTTGAGAAGAACAACAGTCCTTCCCATCTTCATCCGGTGGTTGACGATGTCATACATGTAATATGCCACAGCAGTTTCCGAGTAGGGAGCGACCAGCCGGTCATGGAAAGTGTTGAAGTCGGTGTCCAGAACGTTGATGTTGGGAAACTCATAAACGTTGTGAGAGATGAAATGGAAGTCAGAAAAGTTGCCACTCCCTCTGAATCAACCACCACGAGATCGATCAACTCAGTGCCTACTGAGTCAAGAACCGAGACCCGTCCTGATGAACCTGACCCCATCACCAATTACTCAGAAACAAAGAGCTTTAACTCGTGCTCTGATTCGTCACCAGCTGAGACCAGACCCAACTCATTCATGCCAGAAGAGGAAACAACTCCGGTTCCAGCTGTGAAAGAGACGTTGGACATCAAGTCGTTCAGACAGAGAGCAGAGGCGCTTGAAGGTCTCTTGGAACTATCCGCAGATTTGCTGGAACAGAGCAGGCTCGAAGAGCTAGCCATCGTGTTGCAGCCGTTTGGGAAGAACAAAGTTTCACCCAGAGAAACCGCTATTTGGTTGGCAAAGAGTTTAAAAGGAATGATGATAGAAGACATCAATAATAACAACAGTGGCAGCTCCAGGAATTGTTAATGAACATACGTACCATACCAGTATTTTCAACCAAACTCTCTTCTCTGTTACTTTTTTCCTATAACGTTTATATTGGCACAAAGTAACAATTCTTTCATTAAAAAAAAAAAAACCTCCTTTGTTTCGAAATTTTGAAAGTATAGCCACCGTTGTTAGGTGTAAGTTGTAACCATCTCTACACTGCGTCTCCATTATTGTATATAAAGACTCTGTGAATATTGCTTGGTTCTTTTTTCTTCTCCATGTTTCTATTTCTGGATTCTAATCCATTTATTTATCTTTTCAACATATTGATTTAAATCAACAAAATTTATATGGCCACTGTGGAGAACCAAATTAGGTTTGTTCATCAAAGTAATCTGATTTACACTTTCTCAATTGGTAACTTGAACCTGCCATTGTTGGATTTGTTGGCATGGTGGTCTCTATTTCCTTCCTTTCGATAAATATTTTATTTTGGATGATGATTCAACCTACATCCTCGGATCTTCTCAAATCAGTCAGCAAATACACTAACAATCTCCCTCTTAATGACTGAGTTTTAGAACTGAAGAACTCAACAAATACCTCACATGATACAACACACAACAAGATACTTTGATGATCTTTAAAATCCCCTTCAGTCCAATATCATCAAACTTATGAGCTTTCTCTGAATCTCACTCTTTAACTTGACTTACCCTGCATCTGAATCATCTATTTATTTTTCAGCTCAACGAATCATCGTTTGGTGAACCAGCTCACAAGATATAACATCTTCAATCTCCCCATTTTTGGCTTAGTTTGATACTCAAGCCCCGTGTTTTGCAACAACCATAACCATACAGAAAGAATCAAGGAACATGCAACCCACAACCATGACTTTCCATGTTGGCTTCAACTTCATCATCCAAATAACTTAATTATGCATCATGACCTTCATCTCCCCCTACTTGAGTGCACAAATAAGTTAAAACCATAGACCAAACGAGCATTCTCTCCAGAAAAATAACGCAAAGTTCAAATTCCCATGTTCTTGGACTAAAAATTTCACATCTCAATCTTCATATTCTTCCCCTGCTTGGTTGATACAACTTGGTGAAATTTTTCTTGTTGTTGCGTCAAAGCATTTTTTTGTGCCAGATTGTGTTTCAACATCCAACCCAAAACTTTCTGCCAAACTGTGCTCATACCTCTGTTTTAGCCTATGTTGCAGACTTTGTTACAGCCGTTGTTACAGTTTATGTTCCATCAGATTCTTTATCACCCAGACCCGAACTCATATCGGTGTGAGTCTTCACTTTACATCAGCGTCAAGATAATTTTTGCAATCCAATCCAAAACCATCTTGCTACAACCTCTGAAATATCTTCCTTACCCGTTCTCACCGGTAAAAATGTCACACAGATTACACTATTCCGACCAGGCTTAGAAATGCATAGATAAATATTAAACTGACCGTTTGCATTTTGATCCGACCGTTTGCATTTTGATCCGACCGTTGATTCTGAAGACAGTAGTACCATGAACCTCCACACCAATACCATGGCACAAGAGAAAGGTGCTCCGGCTACTATGCCTGAGCTCTGGGAGAAGACCCACCGACGCAAGGATGGGACGTGGTTGATCGACGGATGGAGCAGTTTCACGACAATGTGATTGCCCGAGTGGAAGAAATCACATCGCAGCTCTCTCCCGATGGTCAACCCACTAAGGTTACCCCAGTAGACGTAAACCGCATCGCTTCTCAGGTAACACAATTCTCAAACAAACTTTAAATACTAATTTATTATATAAACATTGTTTAATTACTAATTTTTTCTCTATTCAATTTTAATTACAGCTTGCTTCCCGTAACAGAAAGGGGAAGCTTGCTTTCATGAGATCGATTCCGACGGATACCGAGGAAGTTCCGTATTGCTCGGTTTCGACGTACGCTTCAGATCCGCTTAAAGATCAAAAACTAGCGAATGCGAAACATGAGATCAGATCGCTCAAGGAGGACCAAAGATCGATGAGGGAGGAGCAGAACGCCTTCAATTTGATGTTTGAGTTGCTTGGGGATATGAATTCCGCGATTCGTGAGATGATTGTTAAACTGGCAGAACAGAAGGTTAACTTCAGCAGACTTCTGACAGAGTAACTTTAGCAGACTTCTGGCAGAGTAACTTCAACAGACTTCAGGCAGACTTCTGGCAGAGTAACTTCAGCACAGACTTCTGGCAGAGTAACTTCAGCAGACTTCTGGCAGAGTAACTTCAGCAGACTTCAGGTAGAGTAAAAACCAGATTCCTAGAGAAGATTCAACAAAGCTTCCCCTACAAGACTCAATGAACGAAATAGATTAGTTAATTGTCTATATAAGTGTATTCTCATGGAAAAAAAAAATATACAGAAATATAAGAAATATTCAGATACTCTCTCCCTATACTCTCTGATCTCCATCCATTCTCTAAATTCCTATATGGTATCAGAGCATTAAGCTCCTTTAAGACCATTTTCTGCAAATTTTTCACTCTGTTTTTCTCTTTGGTGTCTCTGTTTTTTTCTCAAAAAACACAAAAATGGAGAATCAAAAGCAAATCACTCTACCGGTTGTTCTCAAAGGAGACAACTATATCTTGTGGTCAAGAACCACAAGAACTGCTCTACGCAGTCGTGGCTTGTGGGAGCACATTGTTGGCTCTCAAGAAGTGTCTACGGACAAGAAAGAAGCTGTAGCAGTCCAGGGAGAAGCTGTAGCAGTCCAGGGAGACGCTGCAGCAGATAAGGGAGCAGTGAAGTCTCCTATCAGATCTGGAACCAGCAAAGAGGATCCCAAGTGGATCCAGGAAGATCAGCTTGTTTTGGCTGTTCTTCAGAGCTCCTTGGAGCATTCAATCCTTGCAGCTTACTCATATGTTGAAACTGCAAAGGAACTGTGGGACACTCTCATGAGTATTTATGGTAACACCTCTAATCTCAGTCGTATTTTTGAGGTGAAGAAAGCTTTGAATGATCTCCAACAAGGGGAGAAGTCATTCAAGACATTGTTTGGGGACTTCAGAACACTTTGGGCAGAGCTGGAGATGCTTAGACCTCCTACCACCAATGTTCTGGAGATAATGGAGAGGCACGAGCAGGATCAGGTCTTTGGACTCCTCCTCACTCTCAATGGATCGTTCAAAGGACTGATCCACCACATTCTAAGGTTTGAGAAGCTGCCAACCTTGAATGAAGTTAGTATGATGATCCAGAAGGAAGAAGGATCAAAAGATCTCTTCCAAGGGATTAGTGAAACTGCTCATATAAGCCGTGGAGCTTATCAACAGGCAGAAAGAAGAAACTTGTGGGTGTGTGAGCATTGCAAGATGAAGGGACACACCAAAGACAAGTGCTGGACTCTTCATCCACATTTGAAACCCAAGGGGTTGAGAGGAATGGGTCAGACCTCTAGAAGATCAGCTGGATATGCAGCAAACCTTTCTACAACTGGTGATGATAAAGTTGTGAGAAAGTCTGACTTGGATGCTCTCATCAAGAGCATTGCCAAGCTAACCGAATCTGGTAAGAGTTTTACTACCTCTAAGACTCAGAAACCGATCATTGTTGATTCTGGTGCTTCCCATCACATGATTAGTGATAGCAAGCTACTGTCCAATGTTAAACCTCAGTCTGGTAGGGTTACCATAGCAAATGGACAGGATGTTTTAATTAGAGGAATTAGAGATTTAGAGCTGTTTAGGAAGAACACTAAAGCTCTGTACATCCCAGAATTCACCTCTAACTTGTTGTCTGTCCAAAAGGCAACCAAAGACCTTGATTGTTTGGCTGTCTTTAGTCCTGATGATGTATGGTTTCAGGACACTAAGTCAGGGAAGACTATTGGAGAAGGTTGCTCCAAGGATGGTCTCTATATTTTGGATTTTTTGGACAACAAGCAACCTGTTGTGGATGGTGCGGCTACTCACTCTGCTCTAAGCTCCAGTTGTACGAGCTCTGTTTGGCATGCTAGGCTTGGTCACCCTCATCTCAAGGCTCTTCAACTCCTTTTACCGAACCTGACTCAAGATCATCAAGAATGTGAAGCATGTATTCTAGGAAAACATTGTAGGACTGTTTTTCCAGAATTCACTACTTTGTATGATGATTGCTTTGATCTGGTTCACTTTGATGTATGGACAGCACCTTGTGCCACTCGTGATCAATACAAATATTTTGTTTCCTTCATTGATGAGAGGTCCAAATACACATGGGTTACTCTTCTGCGATCAAAGAGTCATGTCCTTGAGGCATTTTCTAAGTTCCATAACTATGTCTCTACTCAGTTTGGGGCTAAGGTTAAGGTCTTCAGAAGTGATAATGGAGGGGAATACACAAGCAATGGGTTTAAAGAGCTGTTGGGAAAACATGGGATTGTACATTAGACTTCTTGTGCTTACACTCCTCAACAAAATGGGGGTGGCAGAACGCAAGAATAGGCATCTGATGGAGGTTGCTAGATCACTGCTATTTGACAAATGTGTTCCAAAGCAGTATTGGGGAGACGCAGTGATGACTGCTTGTTATCTTATCAACAGGCTGCCAACTAAACACCTTGGTGGTGTGTCTCCATATGAGGTACTTAACAAAGTCATACCAAACATAGATCATCTCAAAATCTTTGGTTGTGTCTGCTATGTCTTTGTACCAGAAGCGCAGAGGAATAAGTTGGAGCCCAAAAGCACCAAATGTATGTTCATTGGGTACTCATCTACTCAAAAAGGGTACAAATGCTACAACCCAAACACCCAGCGTGTCTATGTCTATAGAGAGGTCAAGTTTGATGAAGAGAAGGGATATTTTGATGCAAATAATTGGGACAGTTTGGAAGACCTTGCATCCTCCATTGATCATGCCTCCAAACGAAAGCAGATCATTGATGATTTAGTTACTCTTGCTGGTCCACAAGAGGTGCCAAACGCTTGTGAAGAGAATGTTCAAGGGACTCCAACTCAAGATGATGGTAATACGGTTCTGAGTGGTGAGAATAACCTTGAAGTAGAGGTGCCTACACCAGATTCAGATGGAACTACGGTAGAGGGGGAATCTCTAGATGAGGATTCCGATTCAGACTTTCTGGAAAATGATGTAGTTAATGATTCAGAAGAAACAGAATCTGATAAGGAATCAGCTCCTCCTCTAAGAAGAAGTGAGAGATTGAAGGTTGGGCCTGAGAATTGGACGAATACAAGAGTGTACTACAACAACAAGGCTGTTGCTCATCCTATCCAAGGTTATTGCTCTGTTGCACATCTTCCAGAAGAGCACCAAGGATTCCTTAGCAAAATTAACAAGGAAGCTGTGCCAAGTACGTATGAAGAAACATGCACGAGCAAAGTATGGGTTCAGGCCATGAATGAGGAAATTGATTGACAGAAGAGGAATGGTAGTTGGGACATGGCTGATCTACCTGATGACAAGAAGTTGGTAGGTAGCAGATGGGTGTATACAATAAAGTATACAAGCAGCGGAGAGATTGAGAGGTACAAAGCACGGCTAGTTGCCCAAGGATATACTCAGAAATATGGAGAGGACTATAAAGAAACGTTTGCTCCAGTAGCAAAGCTTCACTCAGTACGTGTTCTTCTCTCTATTGCTACTAATCTCTCATGGGATCTATGGCAGATGGATGTTAAGAATGCTTTTCTCCAAGGGGACTTGGAAGAAGAAGTCTATATGATGCCTCCTGAAGGGTTTCATGATGCAGCCAACAGTAGCAAGGTGTGTAAACTCAAGAAAGCAATCTATGGTCTCAAACAATCTCCGAGAGCTTGGTACCAAAGATTGAGTAGGTGTCTTCTTGGGAATGGCTTCCACAGGTCTGAGGCAGATCATACATTGTTCACAACTCAGGGGGAGAAAGGTATTGTCGTTGTGCTCATATATGTTGATGACATTATCGTTACTGGTGATAATGTAGATGGGGTGAAGCAAACTAAAGAGCTCCTCAAAGCGTCTTTTGATATCAAAGGGGAACTGAAGTACTTCCTTGGGATTGAAGTTTGCAAACTTGATTATGGGTTGTTCCTATCTCAAAGGAAGTATGCATTGGATCTCTTATCAGAAACAGGGAAACTAGGTTCAAGGCCAGCTAAAACACCTATTGAGGAGAGCTATAAGGAGGTGCCAGAGGGGGAACCGTTTGTGGATATAAAGCAGTATCAAAGAATGGTGGGGAAACTGATATATCTTACCATCACTAGACCAGACATCTGTTTTGCGGTTAATCGAGTAAGCCAAGATATGCAAGCTCCTACTAGACACCATTGGCGAATGGTTGAGAGAATCCTAAGGTACATAAAAGGTACACCAGGGAAAGGTATAATGATGGGTCGCAACTCTAGCACAGATATCGTTGGATATTGTGATGCAGATTGGGCAGGTGATAGGGTTGATAGAAAGTCTACAACCGGCTATTGCACTTTCGTTGGAGGTAACTTGGTTACTTGGAAGAGCAAGAAGCAGAAAGTCATTGCAAGATCAAGTGTTGAGGCTGAGTATAGAGAATGGCAAACATCACCGGAGAACTTGTTTGGCTGAAGAATCTTCTCAAAGACCTTGGGGTGAAGTCACTTGAACTTATCTTACTTAATTGTGATAATCAAGCTGCAATTCACATTGCTTCCAACTTTGTGTTTCATGAGAGAACAAAGCACATAGAGGTGGACTGTCACTACATTAGGGAGAAAGTTCAAGCAGGAGTAATCTCTCCAACATATGTGAAGAGCTCGGAGCAATTGGCAGACATCTTCACAAAAGCGACTACTTCAAAAGTGTGTGATGAGCTACATTGCAAGATAGACTTATTGGATCTCCACCAGCCAATCTTGAGGGGGAATGTTAAACTGGCAGAACAGAAGGTTAACTTCAGCAGACTTCTGGCAGAGTAACTTCAGCAGACTTCTGGCAGAGTAACTTCAGCGCAGACTTCTGGCAGAGTAACTTCAGCAGACTTCTGGCAGAGTAACTTCAGCAGACTTCAGGCAGAGTAAAAACCAGCTTCCTAGAGAAGATTCAACAAAGCTTCCCCTACAAGACTCAATGAACGAAATATATTAGTTTTTTTTTTTTTTTTTTTTTTTTTGACATCAAAAGGAAATTCTATTACTCAGACTCGAGGTGGTGTGGCTAGCCACACCGGAATAGAAAGTCCAACAAAGTTTACATTAAAGAGACTAAGTCTAGCTAAACGGGCTAGATGGTCTGCTTGAAAAGTGATTGTCCGAGGGTAGTAGGTGACGGAGAAACTTGGGAAGCGGGTCCTTAGGCGCGCCAATTCTCGTAGCTCAGTAGAGAAACTCGGCCATTCTTCAGGGTTCGCGATCATCCTGAGAATATCTTGACAGTCGGTACCGAAATTTGGTTTTTCGCCCGAGTTGCGTAGACACTCCATTGCCCAAATCAAAGCCTCTAGCTCCGCATGTAGGGGCGATAGTCTCCGTGTGTGGTTTTTTGCCCCCTGCAGGTGAAAAACTCCATTTGAATCGTACCAACTCCACCCTACTCCACTATTTTGGTCGGTCGGGGACCACGATCCATCGACAAGGCAAATATTCCTCAACCTCTGTGGTTGGGCCCTCATTGATCTTCCTGTATAAGGTAGGAGACTTGTCTTTGTATTTGCCTCAAACCATGCAAAGCATTCGGCTTTGGCATGGCGTACAATGTCTGGGGCCTCTCGTGAGATACCGCGGAAGAGTTTATCATTCCTTGCTTTCCAAATGAACCATATTAACCATGGATATAGATCTTGGTCTTCCAACGAAATATATTAGTTAATTGTCTATATAAGTGTATTCTCATGAAAAAAAAAATATACAGAAATATAAGAAATATTCAGATACTCTCTCCCTATACTCTCTGATCTTCATCCATTCTCTAAATTCCTACAATGATGAGGAAGAAGAAGGAAGCCGCAGCTGCAGCTCCAGGAACATATCGAATAACAATTTTGTATTTTATTTTATTTTCGTTGTAAAAATACTCGGTTGATGTATAATATTAATTAAAAATAAATTTTTTTTTCTTATTTTTTTTATTTACGAAAAAATCAATTTTTAATAAATAAATTAAATACTTTATTTTTCTATTTTGTTTATTTACGAAAAATAAAAAAAAAATCAACTTTTAATAAATAAATTAAATATCTTTGCGAGGCATTTGCGACTTCAATAACCACGCAAATGTCTAGCAAATTAGACGCAAATACCTCGCAAAATTTTAGTCGCAACAAAGCCGCAAATAAGATCCACGCAAACGCCTCGCAAAACTACATCCTCGCAAATTAGTCACAAATAAGATCCACGCAAAGGCCTCACAAAATTATGTCCTCGCAAATTGGTCGCAAATCAGATCCACGCAAACGCCTCGCAAAACTAATTCCTCGCAAATTGGTCGCAATATTTTGCGAGGTTTTTGCGACGAATTTTTTTCGCCTCGCAAATTTGCGACGCTGTTGCGGGGATTTTACATTTGCGGCCGACTACTTGCGACGATACAGGTTCCTCGCAAAGCCTCGCAATTTGCCATTTGCGAGGCATTTGCGACCAAAAGAGTAGTCGCAAATAGGCTTGTATTCTTGTAGTGAGACTCCATATTATCCTTCAAATGAACTCTCAGAGTAACTACATCAGAACTGTTTCTGAAAATTGGTAGGTTCGGATGATTCTTGGCGAGGTTGCAATGCAATTTGCGGGTGCACATTAGCGTCAATTGACCAAAAAAAAAACCTCTAGTGGATTCCTTGCAGCATGCTCTTTCCAGAGACATCTTGAACGTGACCTAATTCTCTTTGGTTTGCCGGGGAATCACCTCGCAAAACCCCAAAATCACCAACTTGAAACTGAAAACAGATTTGATATACTTGAGATTTTTGGATTCAGCAAACAGTGAGTTTTTGTCAACTTTGAACGTGGATTGCGGTTGGAGCTTACCTCGGAATCGATATCTAAGAAATGCTAACAGTGAGATCTATTCAGACTTATAATAATTGCCACCTAAATTCTCCAAAACTAACCAGAAACACCTATCCAAAACTCCAAATCATAACTGTTTTTCCCTTTCTTCTTCCCCATTTTCTTCTCTTTTCTGTTTTCTTGAACACACTAGCTGCTACACATAATGTGTCAACCTCCACTCATCATTGATTTCTTATTTCTTCACACACAGCCTTTTAGTGATTGATAATCACCCTCGATTCTTCTGCAATGTTCATTTAGAGCCAGCATTTTGATTTTACTCATGTGCACTGAGCCTTGACTCAAATCTTAGTGAGAATCAATTGCAGAAAACTGAATGATACGTGCCGCAACCAGCAATCCCTAACTAAAAACACTTTTCTGTTTAACCAACACAGTCTTGGAGTCCTCTTTGTGCTGATGTTATTCGTGATACGAAATTTCCAGCCATGGAATAAAATTTTATGCTACCACCTGGTTAGAAGGACTATCGAAACTTCACCTTTTCTCTGCAAACTGATAAACGTCACCAACAAATTTTGGCCACTCCTAACTCATTTAATCAGTGTCAGACAATCAGTCCTCATGATATACTTCTTAGATACTTGCAACTAACCACCAAATGTACTTAACATCAACAAGCATCTATCCCTTCTTGAATCCTAAACATGTGTTGCTGTTTTTCTCTATGTATGTTTAAACAGAAGACATAAACACAAGCAACTTTGCAGCCTTGCTTCAATTCACTTGCCACAACATTAGCGTAAGTCTTTTAACAAACCTTGAACCTTACTGCATCTTTCTGAATTGTTTCAGAAACCTTAAACTAGTCTTGTTTTCTTTATAACTGTATTCAAGGCCAACTCTAAGCTCCATTCATATTGATCTTCTTATCCTCTTTAACTCTTCTTTAGGCCCTTTTAAAATCCTGATATGAGATACATTATGACCTTCATAGCTGTACATGAACTAGAATCATTCAAAATTATTTTGTCTCTGAAAGCTTAGCTTCACTTCTCTGAGTTAAAACCTTGAGGCACCATCCTTCTGATCAACTCACATGATCCTTCTGCAACAGATTTGTCAAACAAGTCTTCTGGCGATACTCTTTGTTTTCTTTCTTTTGAATTTCAGAAAACCTGCAGCTTAAATGGACCCAATTCTATTGTTAGAACTCTGCTTGCTTCACCCACTTTCTTAGCTAAACGAATGATTCTTCAGCAGTACTCTCATATGAAATTTTGAATTTCCTCAAATCATGAACATGTTCTGTGTCAACAGATTACTTGATCCAGATTTTTGAATTCCTGCAAATTTCCTCTTTTTCCCAAGACACTTCTGTATGAAACAAGACAACTTATTCTCAAGGTCAGTTCATATGACCTGCTTGTTCATGTGTTACCTTCCATGGAGATGTCTCAGCAAGTTCCAGTACAATGGTGATACTCCAATAATCAGTTGTAGGTCTCTGTTGATCTGATTACCTTGACGCTTCTTCCTCGGTGTAAAGGGAAATAAAACTCCTCCTCTTTGATCTCATATGACAATCATCGATGCAATTCCGACCACCAGTTTACACATCCTCCGATGGATTCTTTGTCGTCGATCCGAACGCCTCTATCTCTGATTAATTGCAGCAACTCTCAAATTTCAACTCAATGCTGATAGATATGCGTTACGGATCGAATCTTGAAATAGATTTTTTCTCAACCCAAAATCAGAACCCATCATCGGTGAACAACTCTTCCTTGTGATTTCAAATAGTTGAAGTCACTTCATCTCACAACTAAAACCATCCTGTAATTCTACTAGTTGCTTTTAACAAGCTCCCAAAGGCTCATATTCTTTGCCTTTTAGCGAGATTAACAAACTACTCCATAGATGATGATGATCTTCACCAAAAGTCTTTCTTCGTTCAACAAAAACAACTACTTTAGTCTCGTTGCTTTATTTTTCCAGTGAGTTCCTACGTTGTGAATCGATCTCTCTCGTGGTGGTTAAGACCAGCCGTCAAAAGTTCTTCTTTCAAGCTCAATGTTGTGTCTAATTCTTCTTCCTTCAGGTTCGTTTAAGCTGCATACCCAAAACTCCCTCTCCGAATCTAAAACAGCTTTCGTCGGTGAACTTCTCCACTGTAAATCTCCTCTCGGTCAGATCAAAAGAGCGCCTATTGCTACCGCCTCTGATTTCTTATTTGGGAAATTAGCTCTAATAACCAACGAAAAAAAATATTATAATTAGAGAAATAACCAAAAAATATAAATTATAACAATATTCTCTATATAAGTTAGAGTATACTAGTGTTACTACGTACGGGCCAAAGAGATATATATGACAAAGTTATTGCAAATGTAAGTGATGTTATTAATGCAAAATACCAATTGTTTTTTACAAAATATTCATTTCTAACTAATATAATAAAACATCAACAAACCAATATCGGTGTGTTTGTTCTCTTTTGGTGTTTTGTTTCATTTGTCTTCCCATAGTCAATCTTCTCTTTGATTTTTCTTTTCATTATCCGGATGATAACAAAGCATGCAAATCAGTTTGTAAATGCTTTACTAAAATGCTCATTACAAAGAAAAAAAAACACAAAAACTTGAATGAAAATTGTGATTGGATATATCCTTAAGCCAATCAAATAATGGGAAATCTCAGTTTTTATCAAGACACAATTCTCAAAACATGTATATGTAAAAAAGTTTTTTTTTTATTTTGAATACAATTTTACATTCAATTAAAAAAAAAAAAAGAAATCTCTAGGACGGAAAATAAAACTATATCGTTAAGAACATCACAGAGATACAAAGCATGGAAACAATCAATTACGTTGAAGCTAATTTCAAAAGTTATATAAAACTTTTAAGAAAGATATACCTAGCAAACACTTCAACAAAGAAGTAATTAAGCGAAGCATCATGTATTCTTGAGAGCTTTCGAGATCGAAAGGAACAAACAATCTGAAAAAGGTACGTTTGTAAATCACATCAAGAAAATATAGAAAAAGTAGTACTATTAGTTTTAGAAGAAATAGTCTAAAATAGTACATTTTCTGACTTTAATGTCAAACGGGGTACATTTGTGGGAAAATTATAGAACTAATACACTTTTTTGGAAATACCAGCGCTACCCCTTAAGACCAGCAGAGTTAACGCGGACCGGTGGCACACTGTCTGCATGTTGACATTGGCAACGCAAGTAAATGTAGACTACGCAGAGTACAAGTAGAGAGAGAAAAGAGTATGCGCAGTCTCTGCTTTTACTCGCAGAAGAAAAACAAAGCGTTCTCAGTCTCTGCCGTTGGAAGCAGAGTATACGCAAACACTGTTTATATTCTACTTGTATTATGCAAAAATTTGGTATACACTGCTGTGCTTTTTTACAGTTAGGGTTTCACAGACCAAACCACCTAACGGTAGACCAAAGCCAGACTGGTATCAGACTTTAGGATAATTCATTACAAAAAGAGCTGAACATTGACTCCTTCCAATTAGCTTTGCACTTATGTTTCTTCATAATAAAACATAAACTCCCGACAAAAAAAAACAAACAAACATAAACTCATAAACAATTTTATTAGAAGTGATCAAAGTTGTAATCTTGAAGGGGTGGAAGAAACAACACAAAGGCGTCTCGTCCTCATCCATGAAGCGCTATGCGAGCGTGTTGTTAGGGAAACGGGCCGAAAGTGAGTGAGTATTGGTTAGGCCCAACCATGAAGTAGACATATCCATGTCCATTCGCTTCATCCTCAATGAACTTCACCGTGGCAAGGAAATGCATGGTTGGCGCGGGGTAGGTCAAGTAGTCCATATATCCTCCAACTCCTTCAAGTGTTTGAACCCTTCTTGTGTCCACTCCTCAAAATCGCAGGTGCCTTGAAAAGAATGGTGACTGATTCTTGTTGAAGTGCTCGTGGTTGTGAAATAATATCAGCGCTACCCCTTAAGGTCACCAACGGCAGAAGACAATCACCAGTAGTACATTAACCGGTATAAGCCGAAACCAGAAAACTCGAGAAACTCGGTGAAAACCGAGTGGGTAGGGTATGAAAACCGAGTGGGTAGGGTTTCGCAGACTGACTGAATATCACCAACGACAGACCGAATGCAGATCGCAATCGGAGAATTCGTTTGTAGAGAGTTTTTGTTGATGTATATTTGTATATACTTCCACTTCCTTTATACATTATTTCATTAATTTCTAACTGTTGTCAAAGTACAACTTATGTTAAAACGAAAAATTCCAAAGTGAAAACCGAGTGGTTAGGGTATCGCAGACTGAATGAATGTCACCAACGGCAGACCGAATGCAGATTGATATAGGAGAATTCGTTTGTAGTGATTTTTTGTTGTTGTATGTTTGTATATACTTCCACTACCTTTATACATTATTTCTTACTGGTTTCAAAGTAAAACTTATGTTAAAAAGAACAACTCAGACAAAAAAAATCGTTATCATATGTTTCTTCGTGTATCTTTGTTCAACACGACACTATGTGAAACATTTCCTTGGTATTTACCATGGTTATCGATTTTTCTTCCATTTTGTGTTTTCAATGTAAATAAGCTTTTAAACACTTAGATTGAAGATCACTTTGGAGTTATGACGGCTAAACAAATGTTAATCGAATTTTTTGAAGAGTTTTGAGTGGTTTAGGGTTTCGCAGACTGTATGCCGATGTAGCGCAGCGTTTTTGAAGAGTTTCAACTAAAAGAAAAAGGCGGCGCTGACTTAATTGTACGACAAAAGGGGGCGCCGTCTTAATTAGGTAATATTAGTTTAAAAATATTTCCACAATATATATTCGGGCCTCAAAGCAGTTGTTTCAGGCCCATGAAGCCCAGAAAGCTTGGAAAACACAACATTGACTCTTCTTCTACTTCCCCTCGGCAACCCTAGAGCAGGGGAGCGTATCTTCAATTTTGTCGATCTCTTTATTCATTTTCTTCATTTCTCCGATATTTCTCCGATCTCTTCATTTTTCCGATATTTCTCCTTCGAATATATCATGTATATGAATGATTACGAGATGGATTTTCCTGCCATTATTTTTTCCAAAGGAAACGAGCCAGATCCAAATACCAGAATAAACTATAGTTCGAAGTTCAATCATCTTTCACTGGTGGAAAGTGTAGTGGGTGAGGAAGTGTGGTATTATGTCCGCAAGTCACAGCTAGGAGTTATTTGTAAGTTTGAGAAGTTGGGTTTCAGATGGAGTGCGAAATTAGTGCATCACCATCTTATTTGCAAACAATTGGAGTGTGAAAGCCCATTTGAGTTGTGGTTTTTGATTGCGGGGCAGCTAGCACGGTTCTCGCTCTTCGAGTTTGAAGAGATCACAGGTCTTAACTGTAATGAAATTACGCAGTTGGATGGGTTGGAATCTTCTGAAGCTAATCACCAAACCTGGAATCGCTTTCGGGGTCTTCTCAAAATACGCCGTCCTAGCCCTTGTATTGAGGACATAGTGAAATTGTGTATGAAGCATGGTGGAGATATAAGCAAATCTTGGTCCAGGGAAGATAAAATTAGGCTTAGTTACCTAGCTATTCTGTCTAACGGTCTGTTGGCTGTTGATCGGCGTACAAAAATCCCCCTTAACCTAGCTAGGTTGGTGATAGATTTGGCAACTTTTGAAGGGTATCCCTGGGGGAGGGTTGCTTACAAAGATCTTGTTGAGCAGGTTAAGTTAGTAACTAAAGAGAAGATATGGCAAGACTCTTATGTTTTGAAGGGGTTCGTGCAAGTTCTACAGGTCTGGGCGTATGCTTATGTGCCCAAAGTGGGAGAAAATTTGGGAACACCTATAGCTTTTGAAGGTACACATCTGCTAAGATACAAGGGAAAAGTTGGCAGACCCGATATGGAGAAGATCTTCTCGAGTGAAGAGGTATGCATATCTTTGGCATAGTTTGTAAAAATGTAGAGTTTTGGCAGAGTAAGCCACAGTGGCAGCGTCTGCAAAAAGACTCTGCCACAAGTTTACATATATCATCGCTAGACTTCTGGCTGACTTTTGGCTGACATTTATGTAACCATATGTTGTTTTGTAGGTGGTTGTAACTACTATGTGTGAGAGATCCCGGGCAGAAATCTATCCACGTTGGAAACGTAACAACGTAATAGATGTCAAGCTTGATAATCTCATCAAATACATTCTCTCTGGCCAGCCGTTGTCGGACATCAAATGGAGGGTCTCAAAAGCGCCGCCAGTCCCAGAAAACCGCACTGGAAAAAAAGGAAAGTTGATAATGAAGGAAAGAGAGGAAAAGGGAAAAAGAGGAAGGGAATTGAAGAGCGAGATGGGGAAAAGAGGAAGAGGAAGCGGAAGGGAATTGAAGAAGAAGAAGAAGAAGAAGAAGAAGAAGAAAAAAAAGAAGAAGAAGAAGAAGAAGAAGATGACGGACGGTATGTCATGAAACCGAAGTTCTCTGTAGCTAAAATCCCATGTACTGGTTCAACATATTTCGTCGACATCATTGAATTTGTCCTGGATAAACAGCAGACCAAGTTTGACGCAGTTGTAGCTAGAATTGAACACGCCAGACTTGAGCAGCAACGAGTAAATTTGGAACAGCAACGAACCAGCATGGAACAGCATACTGTTTTGGGTTTAACCTTAAAAAAGTTGGCATAGGTCGTGGAAAAGCTGATGGAGAGGATGACTTGTTTCGAGCAAGATACTTGCTTCTCTAACAACAAACTAAAATCTGACAATCGCATGGTATGTCCAACTCAGCAATTGTTGAAATAAAAGAGAACTTCGGTTTCATGACGGACGGTATGTCATGAAACCGAAGTTCTCTGTAGCTAAAATCCCATCTACTGGTTCAACATATTTCGTCGACATCATTGAATTTGTCCTGGATAAACAGCAGACCAAGTTTGATGCAGTTGTAGCTAGAATTGAAAACGCCAGACTTGAGCAGCAACGAGTAAATTTGGAACAGCAACGAACCAGCATGGAACAGCATACTGTTTTGGGTTTAACCTTAAAAAAGTTGGCACAGGTCGTGGAAAAGCTGATGGAGAGGATGACTTGTTTCGAGCAAGATACTTGCTTCTCTAACAACAAACTAAAATCTGACAATCGCATGGTATGTCCAACTCAGCAATTGTTGAAATAAAAGCACTGGCATGATATGCGATATCATGCTCTATCAGATGTGGTAAAACAATAGAGGGGCAAGGCATACTCTACTTGCCTAGGTTGTATCATTCATTTATGTGAGACATGTAATTGTTACGGCAGACTAATAATGGCATTCAATTCTATTCATCATTGGCATCCCTTAATATCCTATACGGCAGAGTATGCCCTTAAGGTGTAAGAGGTTGAAGCTGAGTTCATGTAACAGTCACTACTTTGAAATTTTGCAGAATGACGAAGAAGAGACGACGGTGGATAACAAAGGAGATGGCAAAGACAACGAAGGAGAAGGAATCAAGGTTGTTGCCTCTGGCTCCTTTTCAAAGGAGAAAGTAAGAGATGGCAAAGAAAAAGTAACTGTTAATGGCATCGAGGCAGAGGATGCCAAACAAGAACAAGTATGAGATGATGCAAAAATATATTACAGTGAAAAGGCAGATGGCATCGAGGTAAAGGATGCCAAACAAGAACATCTTCAAGATATGTTACATGGGGAAAAAATATACAAATGTGAAAAGGCAGAGGATACCAAAGAAGAACATCTTTAAGATGATGGTAGAGTTGGAGATGTTGAAAAAAGTGATGGGAGTGAAAAGGCAGAGGATGCCAAAGAAGAACATCTTCAAGATGATGGTAGAGTTGGAGATGTTGAAAAAAGTGATGGGAGTGAAAAGGCAGAGGATGCCAAAGAAGAACATCTTCAAGATGATGGTAGAGTTGGAGATGTTGAAAAAAGTGATGGGAGTGAAAAGGCAGAGGATGCCAAAGAAGAAAAATGAGATAATGATCCCAAAGCATGCCTTCAGGCAGAGGATGCTACTCCCGCATATGAAAGCAATGTCTGCATTAAGGATGCCGCTGCAGCAGATGAAACTAATGTATGCATTAAGGATCCCATTACGGCATTGATAACCAACGTCTGCATGGAGACAGTTGCTTCGACTGCTGAAGATGGTAAAGGCTCAGTGATTGACACTGAAATCATTGAAGAAAGAGGAAGAGAAAGAGGAAGAGGAAGAGGAAGAGGAAGAGGGAGAGGAAAAGGAAACTCCCAGCTAGTTAATATCATTGAACCATCAGTGGATTCAGTCCACCCAACTACATCTCAAATCGAAATATACGAAAGCTCCAGAAATCTTCGCCAGACCAACAAGCTAACAACAAGAAGGAGTGAAAGGTTAAGCAAATCGACTGCGCTTCCTATTGTACATAGCAACAACGCAAAACCAGTGGCCCAAAAATCTGCTTACGAAATTGTATTTGGAGATGTTGACAAAACACTGGTGGACAAGATGAACGTATTCAGAGCCGATGAGTAAGTACACACAGCATATAAGATCGTCTATTTTATCTTGCAGTCTAACTTGAATGTTGATTTTCTTCGACAGAACAAATATTTATCCATTTGGAGGGAAAACAACGGCCCGTGAATTCTTAAACTTACTTTTGAAGCCTAGGGAATGGTTACACGATATGGTAAGTACATTCTTCCTCGTCAACAGTGGATCTGGCAAAAGTATTTATTTCATGTTTAGCTGGCAGACCATTGTTGTTGTGTGTCTAGTAGACTCTGCTTTGGTGCCTAACATTTGTCCTTCTTTTATTATCAGCACCTTGACGCAGCACTGAACTTGTATAGACTAAGGCTAAAGAGAAATCCTAGTTCTTTCAAGAGTCCGCGGATTGCTATATTGGATGCAGCATTTCAAATGCTTTGGAAGAATCGGTACAAGGACTGGCGTAAGCTTGAAAGATGGCCTGGTGGTACTTACGAGAATGTACACGGTGAGCTTCCAGCTTATGCCGCAACAAATTTGGCCTGGGGCAAAGACGTTGATACGTTATACTTCGTTCTACACGTGAGCTCGAATCATTGGGTTGGGACGGTCATATCATTGGTTGACCGGGTTGTCTACATATATGATTCCTTAAATACTTCAGAATCAGATATTGTGGCAGCGGCGAGGGCTTTTGCTGAAATGGTTCCTGCCGCAATTCATATGTTCTTTGCTCAAGATTACGATCAAGCAGCTTTTACAATCACAATTGTAAAAGACATTCCCAAAATGCATCCACTAGCAGGTGATTGTGGAGTATACGCACTCAAATACATTGAGTGTCACATGTTAGGATTGCCGCTATCAGGAAGAGAACTGTGTAATGCCAAAATGATGACCTGGAGGACGAAGCTCGCTGCGGAGGTGTTGGATGAGACATCTTCGTATACCGATCAACGCATGTGTGATGAGTCAATTATGGCAAATATCTACGATCCCTACGACGTTCAAATTTAATTGCATGGTTAGTAAATATATGTATATAGTAAATAGGGAGATTTGTTCTAGTAAATATTACATTAACCAAACTCTGCGGCGTACAAGCAGAATTTAAGTTTTTCCTTCCTTAGTAGAAGAGAACTTATTCTACTTATTCTTCGTTTACACGCATCATCATAAACTACGCTGATAGATTGTAAACTGAGAATACGCAGCACCTGCTCATACTCTGCATCTGATTTGCTTACACTCAGCATAAACTCTGCGGCGTACTCTGTGGCGT
Organism: Pseudoturritis turrita; assembly: GCA_900406555.1. Classification (NCBI taxonomy): domain Eukaryota; kingdom Viridiplantae; phylum Streptophyta; class Magnoliopsida; order Brassicales; family Brassicaceae; genus Pseudoturritis; species Pseudoturritis turrita. Next base: position 17,191 of record OVBL01000633.1, on the reverse strand, counting down.
ACAAGCAGAATTTAAGTTTTTCCTTCCTTAGTAGAAGAGAACTTATTCTGCCCATGTTTGTGCTGAGTGTAAGCAAAGCAGATGCAGAGTTTCATTGAAGTTGGAATATCTAGCATCATCACTCTTGTAATTAATTTTAAGTTGATTTCGTCAACCACTCTTGTATTTATGAAGTGGGTCCACTCTTGTATTTCGTAACTCGGTCCACTCTTGTATTTATGACGTGGGTTATCTTCAACACTTCTTCTTTATTTGCAGAGCACATATAGCCGACTGTTAATGGAGCCATCTGTAGCCTCTGTCTTCAATCCGATGAACGATAATGAATCTTCCGCGAGTTCAACAACTGTATTTGAACGATCCGGATTGAAGATTCCTTCAGTTTTACTAATGAACCATAACCCGAGATGTTTTCAGCAATCCACGGAGTTCATAACTAAGGTAAAGGTGTTGCATGTTTTTCAAGAGTTTTCCATTGCTGTTCCTTATGTATCTATAAGTTATTTTATGCAGCTTAACGAGAAGTACCGGCGAGCAATCAAGAGTCACGAGAAAATCTTGAAGAAACAGGCTAAACTTCACAAGAAACAGAAGAGAATCGAGAAGATTATAAAACGGTTCGAGGCCCATCCTTCAGAATGGGAACAGCTTGGATTTGACAAAATATCCCCTATCCCGGAAATTATCCGCGAGGTATTTCACAATGATCAAGACGAATAAGAACATGTACCAGTTTTTGCTCGAATTTTTTTGTAATAAATTTAGAAAAGGAATATGAAGAATCATCCCATTTTCCAGCAGAGAAGTTGATGTTTATTATAAATGCAGAGTTGATGTCAAAAAAAAAAAAAAATTATAAATGCAGGGAAGAAGAAGTAGTAAATGCAGAATTTGCAGAAACATACATGGTACGTAGATAAACATAAGTTCAAAATCTGCCTAAAATATGCTCCAAACCTAGGTCCTCTGCTTCACATACTTTTTCGGTACTCTGCTTCTATATTTGAGTCTATTTGTACTCTGCACCCAAATTTGGCCGTAGTTTGCATCCAAAACGAGATGTAGGTTACTCTGCACCAACCGTAGTTTGCATCCAAAAGGAGATGTAGTTTGAAAGTTTTGAATACACACAGAAACACAAGTCGAAGAAAAGAGTACAAAAAACAAATCCAAGAAAAGATAAACAACATCAAATAAACTAAATGTTGTTGAAATTTTAAGAAAAGTAAAATAATTAGGATAAAAAGAGTTCTACATAACTTTATTCCTCCATAAACGAAAGACCAAGTTTTAACCAATCAATACGAGGAACTGTAATTCCTCTCAGCTCCTCCTCAGCAATCATTTCTTTCTCTGCTAACTACTGCCGCCTAGCATCCATGACCACTTGTTCTTCATGCATCATCTTCTCCAACATAGAGCGTTTACCGGCTATTCTTTCCAACTTGAGTTTGACGCGGTGAGCTTCGTCCTTCGCTCTCATTTGAGATCGCACCAGCAGAAGAATTCCCCTCAGGCGATCCTTTCCTTCCTTTTCCGCCTCCATAACTGCATCATTCCGCTTCTCTTCTGCTTCCAACTCCAGGTCTGACATTGGTGCTTTTCTTTTCTTCGAATGATCTGCGGCCATGATGTCTTGAATATGTGCCTGTAAAAGAGTTAAATGCAGAGAATGTGTTGAGGGTTCTTCTTTCTTTTATAGACGAGAGGGATAAAGCAAAACCACGTACGTTAGTTTTTTCCGCTTAGCTGTCATTTCAACGGTCCACCTTCCCATCATTTCAGCGGTCCACCTTCCCATCATTTAACCCGTTATTTCGTAGAGTATATGTAGAGAAGGTGCCTAAGCAGAGTACTATTAAATTTATTGCAGAATATAAACAGAGTAGTCGTAATCACTGCCATTCCTTACTTAACGTGTTCTATCATGTATGATCGACACGTGGCGTATGTCGTATTGTAGTATAACAATTAATAATGTACCTTGTTTCTCGTGTTCAATAATGCGATGATCGACACGTGGCCCTTGGAATGGAGCAGCATCATCTCAGAGGCGTCCAGTAATAGCTGCAGAGAATGACTAATTAGGGCTTCCATACCGATACGGTTTCCCTTCAACGAGTATAAAAGATCTCTTCTTTATTTGGGTGTAAAAACTAAGATAATTTATCCTTTCCTCCATCAGTCTCAAACAAACAAAACAAAGATAATCCAAAAGCTACAGAACGCAAGCGTATCTTTTATTCTTCTTTTCTACCCATCAGTCTCACCAAGCTTCTTTGAATCCGATGTCTGCCTTTTCTTCATCTTCTTCTTCCTCTGGCGGGAGCGAACCCAACAGTGTGATTCCTGCTCTGCCAAGGAATTCGGATTGGTTCAAATATCCAGAGGTACAAGATGTGCCCGGGATTCTTCCGGTAGGCTATATCACCGTCTATTGGTCTTCCTTTTGGGCAGGTTTCCGCCATCGCCTGTCTTTTTTGATGATGGAGTTTTGTAAAGAACTTTGGATTGCACCCAGCCAGTTTAATGCCCGCTCATGGGGGTTGATAAACGCCCTCGAAATACTGTCGGACTTATCTAGAATCACTGTTTCCAATGCTATGATTATTGGGGCTTTGAGGTTAGGAGTATAGACCCCTGATCTAATAGATATGAACTTGTTCTTCGTGACGGTTGTAGATCTCCAGTTGAACTTCCCCTCCAAATTGAGGGTGGTGATGATGACAAGATTCACTACTTCTTTGTTCGTCATTCCGGTCCTGACGGACTTCCCCGCTTGTGGTCTGATTCAGGTAATTTCCATCTTACAAAAAATTCATTAGACTCTGGTGAATTAATCAAGCTAACTCTTTTAACATGCGTTTTCTCTCTGTTGCGCTTCATCAGTTCTAACAAAGCAGAACCATCGCACATATCCCGATTTTCCTAATGCCGTTTTTTTGATTCCACTCCCTTACCGGCGCCCTGAGTTTCTTCTCTCCGACGCCGCAGTTGACGGGAGTTCTCTTCGGACGGATATCGACGAAGCAGAGGTCCGTCCAATTAAATGCAGAGTAAGTAAATGCATGACACTGGGCATTCTAACAAACGGTTGTTAATGTTATGGTACATTCAGCTATGATCTGCTTAAAATGTGTAAAGCAGATTACGGCACATTTTAAGCAGATCATAGCTGAATGTACCATAACATTAACAACCGTTTGTTAGAATGCCCAGTGTCATGCATTTACTTACTCTGCATTTAATTGGTAAAACAAACAATAACGTATAATTACCGTTATTCCGAAATAATATTTTAGATAAGTTATAGGAAAATATTTCAAACTTCTCTACTGCAGAGTACGAACTGACGCTGCTAATTCTCTACGCGTAGTACTGCTTTGTCTCTGCATTTATCCTAACCTTATATTAAACTTCCCAAAAACCACTAGTATTTTTATTGTCTCAAAAACATTTACGATTGTGAATATATAGTAAAAATGAAACTTATTTTTCACGGTTCCATTAAAAATGTTAAGAGTCAAAGCAATATCAACTCACATCACATCATGCACTCGTATACGGCCATACTCTGCAACCATCAATGGCAAGATCGGGTTGCGCCAATTACTTTTGATTCGACGTAGAACTACTTTATAAATAAGTTTTTAGCAGCAACCCAATAAACTTATTGAATTAGTAGAAAAGTTATAGTATAATATTTCAAACTTCACCACAGCAGAGTACGAGCAAACTAATATACTGCGCTTTCTCTGCTCTTTCTCTATTTATAATCTGCTGATTAAATAATGTTAATATTTACTTTGCTTTTACTCTGCCTAAGACAGAAGAAGAAGAACAGACCTCTATTTTTATTCTGCGTATTCTTTTATGGGGCCCATTTTGCTGGACGCTCTATCAGCAGAGGAAGAAGAAACTAATAAATGATGGGTCCGACTGGTAGCATGTAGTATCAATGTTTAGAAGATGCAGTTTAAATGCAGAGTCCGCCCATCATCTGCTCTAGATGCAGAGCACAAGCAGATACTGCGCCTTCGCTCAAAATAACCAATAACCGAATTGATCCGCGAGTTCAAAATGAAACACTTATAGCAAACCAGTCTTCAGAAGATAATAAAGCAAACATAGAAAAGACATTAAGAACACACAGATGCAGCCTAAATCCAGAGTCCGCCCATCATCTGCTCTAAGATGCAGAGTACAAGCAGATACTGCGCATTCGCTCAAAATAACCAATAACCGAATTGATCCGCGAGTTCAAAATGAAACACTTATAGCAAACCAGTCTTCAGAAGATAATAAAGCAAACATAGAAAAGACACTAAAGAACACACATGTGAGACAGCTCCTTTCTTTGCCTCCACCACCTCACTCTGATCCCATGGCATACTTCTCCGTCCAGCTTCGCGCAGTTGACTCGAACCTGGATTTGTCAGTCTTGTAAATATGGGCTACCTCCGGCAGAAAAGGATCATCTAGGATTGGGTCAGTCATCAGCGCGCAAATTGACATCAAAACCTAATTCCATAACAAAAATCCATCCCATTAACACACATGTTTGGCTGAAGTATTTTTTTCGACAAAACTTTGTTAAATCTGAAGAAAATTCCAAACCTGGGACATGGTTAAAGCAGGAGACCATTTTCCCTCAAGATATCATAGTCAATCGCTCCTTTTGCGTTGATGTTTGGGTGGTAAATCTTTGTTTTGAAAGCCACCTGCATGCAAAGACAAAGAGAATACCAATTAAAAGCAAGATGAAAAGCAAGATGATCAAGAGTGAAGTTTCATCCTGCAACAAATAACAATTAACTGAAAAAGCAAAAATTAAACCATTGGCGCCTTTATCGGATAATCCGGAGGAAAATGGATGGTAAGCAAGAAAATCTCTCTGGCATAGGGACTGTCGAAGGGTCCATTGATAGCTGCTTCCCATTCGTAAACACAATCACCAACGGGACCTAAAACATATAAGACTCAACTCAGACATTTAATCTAAATAATACTACATCCGTAAAATTTCCTATTATCATCCGTAAATAATACTACCTCAAACTGCATAAAAGACTTGGGAGTTCTAGATTTTATACCTGCCCTGATGAACTGTGTAGGAACATCCTTCTGGATCCGATTAAGTTCCATTTTAATTCGCCTTACACTATAACCCATGGTCACAAACTTGGTAAGAGAGACGAAGATGATGAATGTTGCGTCTTTGGTAAACAAATAGATGTAGAGACAAACAGACACGACTTTCTCCTATATGAACACGAAGCGTTACTCTAGGTTTTGGCAGACTAGGGAATGTGTTTTCAACTACTGCAATAAACACATGTTCATTGATGTATACTTTTTAAATGAGTTGTCATTCATCTCCTCATGTGTAAAAAAATGACTTGTCCTTTATTCTTATGGGTGTTCGCGCCATTTATTGCGCGGCAAATTTACGCGCTTTCTCTGCCATTTCTTATTAAATTGAGTTGTCTTTTCCAAGGCAGAGTATCTTATGTTATGATAGTTGACCGGTTGCACAGTAATCATCCCGCATGCCTCTCGTGTCGAGCCATTAACTGAGGCGCGTGAGTTTTATTTTCCAAGACAATTTAAAGGAAGATCGACCCCTTTCATTTCTTTTCTTATCTATAAAAATAGTAGATTGTTTACGAACAGAGTGCATGTTAATTATTTTCCAAATCCAAATACCGCATCACATCGTAGGTTAACATGCAAATACCAGAGCTCCCTTCGGACATTATCTCTGTCATTACACGAAAACTTGGCCGCCTCACCTTGTGGAGAGTCAGCACATCCTCCGAATAGGGCGGATCGGTAGAGATGTAGTGTACAGTGATGAAGTCCTCAAGGAACTTAATATCCACGATCTATGTGAAGACACAGATAAAATTCTTCTAGACGGGGCGAATCGCAGCTTTTTTTGTAAGATGCTTAAATGCCGGAAACCCAACTGCTATTTATTATGAGGCTGCAAGACTCGTGACCGCAGAACAAGACATCAGCGCAGCCATGGAGCTTTTGGACCGGCTTGTCCCTTTCAGTGCTAACGCAACTTATCTCTGTGGAATGCTGTGTGTATGTGCTGGACGTACGAAAAAGGCTGCACAACTTCTTAAATTATGTGTCGACGTACACGCTGAAGGTGATTTTGATAAACTCACCAGGCTTGGGGAGGAGGTTCTTGATGCGGTTGTACCTTTCTATCCACCCATGAACCATTCTTTTGCATCAACCTGGCAATACCCTGACTGTCCAGATTTGCCCTTTCCAAATTGTGCCACTGAGCACGAATATCAACCTGGATGCGAAAACTGCTACATGTATTGGTTCGCAAGACAGCTTTGCCGCATTATATAGGAGATTTGAACTATTTCTTCTAATTTTATTTGTTTCTGTATTTATAAATCCTTGAAAAGTTATGATTCCGTAATTCAAGATGTGGATTTTAATTGAATAATATGTTTTACCCTCGGATTTGTTGAGCATATATATTTTTTGAATGAAACTAAAAGTAAAATCTATAGTAGAGCACAGGAAGATTAATAGCAGATTACTGGATGATTCATGCAGATATCAGACGCAGACTTCGCGATACCAGATGCAGCCTCTGCGATACCAGATGCAGATGCAGACTCTGCGATACCAGATGCAGACTCTGCGATACCAGATGCACACTCTGCGATACCGACTATTTTATGATACCCACATCAAACTAAAAGACTAACATAAAACAACGGAGCACCATAAATAAGGACAAATAAATAAAGTTATAAACCAAGATTTGTTTCCTTGTTTAAATAAACTTGAAGCCAGAGTGAAGCCAGATTGAAGCCAGAGTAAAGCCAGAGTGAAGCCAGAGTAAAGCCAGAGTCAAGAAAATGGGCATGTTTTTCGATTGTGTCCTGCATTATGGCATTTTGAGCACCTGTGATGAATTTTTGGGTTACTCTGGAAAAGACTCTTTTTCATCTGTGGGGGTGGAGTACTCTGCCAAATTTTAGCTTTCTTATTTGGTGTTTGAGTAGTCGGAGAATTACGAGATCGTTTCCTTCTCACCTTTGGGGATGGAGTAGTGGGTGAAATATTATCGCTGAATGGAGTACTCTGCATCGTTTTCTTTGTAACGGATGGAGTCCTCTGCTTCGTTTGATTCTTTGTGGATTGAGTCCTCTGCTTCGTTTTTTACTTTGTGGATGGAGTACTCTGCGAAGGTTCTGTTTTTTTCTTTTTCCATTGATTACGCTTGAACCGCTTAGCCTTTTCAATAGCAGAAAGGTATCTCTTTGCCTTCGGTCTACCGGAAGATACTCTTATGACTGGTGGCAGACATTGTTCACTAATTACGTGTGGTGATAGAATCAAATCTTCGTCTACAGGTTTTATAGGTTCTGAGTACGTTGAATACAAGTAGCCCTTTGTGAAATGATCATCCACCAGGGTAGCTTCATCAGTTTTCCGACTTAATGCTGCTTTAATCGCGTGCTCGCAGGGAATCTTCTCGACATCATATTGTTTACAAGTACAAAGTCTCTGCAATCATAAATTTTAAAAAGGAATCGAACTCAGAGCAGATAAACAAGGCAAACGTTTCCTGAGACTGGCAGACTTGCTCAGGATACGTTTCCTGAAACTGGCAGTGATAAATAGCAAAAAAAAACTTACATACCTTCTGTAGATCAACCACACAATCATAATCTCCACCTGTAACATGGCTACAATTTGAATCAGTATTATGAACATTTAAAATTTCCAAGCTACCGTGTCTTTCATGCAGTAACTTTTCAATGTTTGGGGGGAAATTTGTTTTTAATGAGGCAGCTTTGTCTCGTCTTTCCACAAACCACCTTGACAACAACTTTCTAATAGCCTCCACGAAATATTTAACAGGAAATGATCTGTCTTCCTTAAGCGCGGCATTAATGGATTCTGCAATGTTGCTCGTCATTATACCAAATCTATCTCCTGGAAAATGTGCACAAGCCCATAATCGAAATTCTGCCTCTTCCAAGTAAACTGCTAATTCACTATTCTGACGACGAATCACACCAAACAATTTTTCAAAATCTACCAGTCGATATGCATATGCAGCATGACACACCAAACTGAGCATTGCGTTCTTTTTGAACTTTAAGATGAGGTTATTTTTGAGGTGATAGTAACATACTCCCCTATCAGCTGCGGGGAAAACCTTCTCAATGGCCTTTGCGATTCATGGATGACGGTCAGAAATAATGGCCAAATTTTTATCATCAAGTATCACACCACGCAAATGTGTAAAAAACCATTCCCATGAAGCATCATTCTCTGAATCTACAATCCCAAAAGCTATAGGAAATATACTCGAATCTGCATCTTGACCTGCAGCTACCAGCATAACACCTCTGTACTTTCCAGTTAGATGTGCTCCATCTACCACAACAACCCTCCTCAAGAACTCAAATCCTTTGATGGAAGCACCAAAAGCAATGAACAAATACTTAAACCTTTGTTGAGCATCACGTTCAAGCTTTGTAATCGTATCTGGATTGGCCTGCTCTATTTTCTATAGATAGGAAGGTAAGTCCTGGTAACCCCTCTCAAAAGTGCCTCTAACCAGCTCTCGTGCATATGCCAACGCTTTATGCGCCTTCGTATAGTCTATGTCAAGACAATGTAGTGACTTAATACAGTTCATTACATGCTTAGGCGTGATTCCTTTAAGATCATTACCACCACTAAACCTATCAACATACATCTTTCCAATAAATTTTGCATTAGCCTGTCGTTGACGAGAATACCTACAGACAGCAGAGCATGTATGAGCTTCTTTATATATCCGAACGAGAAATTCTGGAGATTCAGATGAAACTGACAGAGTCGACGCACGAATCCTCCAAGAACAATTAGGAACAAAACATTTCGCGATAAATAGTTTCTTCCTCGATGTGGCGATTTTGAAATCAAACTTCTCGATGACTGCAATCTTGCGTAATTGCATAATTAATGCTTCCTTGTCATCAAATATTTCGCCAACCTTAATGGATCCAGATTTCTTCATTGGTAATGGCTTCGTAGGCGTCTCATCGAATATATCGCAGAATAAAGGCGGCATCTGCTGTTTCTTCGCATACTGTCGGCAGTCTCTGCTGTTGTTCGGTGGTGGCATTATATGCTCGTCTTTAACATTACCAACATCATCAAAATCCACACCACCATCCTCTTTGACATCACAAGCTTCATCTTTACCCACAGCTTCTGCTTTAATTCTATCGTTTCTTTTCCATGACACGCAAAGCCGGATAACCTCTTTTTCTGCCATTGTGATCAAGTTTGCAAGTTGCCTATCGTTATTCAAGAAGATAGGAGGTGTGTCGCTAGGCATTTTCTCCATGATATGTGTACGCAACTTATAAGAAATCTCGACTGCATTCATCTGCGTTTCCAAGTTGTAATCTTCACAAACAATGCGGAGAAATTCCTCATACTTGATTTGGTCTTCAACCGCAAACAACTTGCTTCCTTTGCTTGAATCAACGTCGAAATCCCAACCCATTTTTACCTTCCATTGTCCAAAAATAGTCAACAAATGCAACATTATCTGCAAAAAAGAGAATGTTCAAAAGATCTGCAACACACTATCTTAGAAGATTTTTCGCAGAGCTCTACACTTTGGCAGGGTCTTTTAGAAATAGCTCTGCCAAAGATGTACTAGAGCTCTAGACGCAGTTTAGAAGATGGTGGTTTAGATAACTAGTGTAATGTTTTGAAGTATTACATGTGTTCGTTCTTCCCGAAAATATGCTCGCCTTCAACCCCTAGAATATCTTTAGATGTAAATGAAGATCGTCTTTCCGAAGAATGTACGTACTTTCGTTCAAAATCGTCGAAGTCTGTAAACTATCTTATACTCGGATTTCGCTTCCGTCTCTTTGAAAATATGAAATCTCCCTTTGAGGGTGAAATCGAAATAGTAGATCTAGGTTAAAGGTGGAGAGGTTGAAAAGGTTTATAGCAAACTCAAAAAAAGTAAGAAGTAATGGCATTCTTGTTATTATTGTGAAAAGAGAGGAGTACTTCAAAATCCGACCGTTTATACAATTTAGTTACGTTGCAAATGTCAAGCCATGCCCTGCGAACAGTATGCTACAGTAGGTCGAGCAATATATGCCTTATATCTACAAAAAAGCACACACAACATCTGCTTTAAGTCTACAAAAAAAGCACACACAATATCTACCTTAAGGCTACCAGAACTGACACACTATATCTGCCTTAAGGCTACACAGTTAGCAGAGGTTAAGAAGAGTCTGTCCAGCCTTAGCCTTAAGGCTACACAATCGACACACTATATCTGCCTTAAGACTACAGAATAAGCAGAATTTAAGCAGCGTCTGTCCAGCTTTAGCCTTAAGGCTACACAATTCGCACACTATATCTGCCTAAGGCTACATAATTAGCAGAGTGTAAGCTGATTTTGTCCAGCCTTAGCCTTAAGGCTACACAATTCACGCAGACTCTGCCAAGCGTAAGGGTATTTTAGACATTTTCAAAAAAAGTGTACTAGTTTTACAATTTTCCCTACGAAGATACCCCGCTTGACATTAAAGTTAGAAAACGCACCATATCAGCAACTGTCCCTAATTTTATACACTCATATGTGGAATATTTGGCCATGATTATGATGGATCACAATTATTGCAACAATAGAGGATAAAATACCTCAGCGAAAAAATCAATTTTGGTTTAATGGATTCAAAATCCAACGGTTGGGTTAATATACTCTCCAAAGATATTACCGAGTTCATGAATTATTAAGCTATTTCCATCTGAATTAAGAAAAATCTAAAGGTTTCTTCATCTTTGCTTGCTCATAATGCTGCATGCTTTTCTGATCAAGTACCATCAGACATTGGATTAATATATTCTCCAAAGCTTGTTATATTGCATGAACAAGTTTTTTTTAGCTCGGAAAGGAAGAATGGAGGGAGTAACTGTTGGGGTAGGATTTCCGAAAGACCAAAGCAAGCCCAATTGATTCGCTCGAGACGGCCCAATCGCGACTCCCCGCGAGCATTTACTGCGCCAACCTATTTATGCGTATGTGAGAGGGTGTGCGCCAAACCGAGGAGGCGTAAAGCCAAACGAGGATTTTCGGAAGTCATGATCTCGTTTACGGGACATATAATGAACATATGGGTCAGGTCAACCCGAAACAAATTCTCCCTGATATCCGACTCATATATGTCTATAAATATCCCTTCGAAGTTCCAACTAAAAGGGGGATCTCATTGATAAGAGAATACACTTATACCCTTAAATACTTCATATTCTAAAGATCTCAGAGCATATCAGATTCTACCAAAACCCATTCAGACCCGTTGAGAACATTACCTACTTAAACACATGTTTTTCCGACCTTCTTTTCTCCATCCACTCATATATCTCATTTTGATTTGAGCGTTAGAGAATAATCATGAAGTTAATCTTTTGCTATTCTGATATGTTCTAAGCTATCTTGTGATTTCAGGTCTTATTCATCCTCCCAACTGTCAAACCAACTCAGTCCAATTACGGAACAAAACTTCAACACACGTTAGTAATTTCTAAATCGACCCCGAACGAATATTATTTTAAAAATATAATTATTATAATGTTAGAAAATTAACAAACTACACTTAATTATATGTAAACCATCAAAAAAAAAAATCACAATCTTCTTCATTAAAACATCGACTTGGAAACACTTCATCCTTTGCGATGTAGCGTCATCTATATTTCTTTATTGTTGGAATTTTACGTATGTTTTTAGTTTTATTTATTATTGGGCTTTTATGTTTACGTTTAATTGAGCTTTGTTTTATGTCGGCTAGGAGATTATTTTCTCTCCAAGTTTAATTCTAGAATTTTTGTTTAGAAACCTATAAGTACTTTTATACTTGTATTTGGAAGATTCGTTTTTTGATTGATAAAAAGAAAATTACTTTCTCAACATAAAATATTCGTTAAAATTTTTTGAGCAGAAACATGAGATCTAAGCACGCCAATTGTTCTTTTAATTCATTGATTCGAAAAATCCTTGTCTTATCCACTGTAAGACTTTGCCATTTCAATAAGGTCTAAACTATCTTGTAATTTCAGATTTTACTCATCTTTCTAGTGGTTGAACCAACTCAATCGAGTTACAGAACAAAATATCAATACGCGTCAACAATCCCTAAAATTCAATGGCTAAGATTAAGCCAGGATTTTGGTTAGTTTTAAGTTATGTTATACACCCAATTTCCCTTGAGCATCGACTTGGAAACACTTAGATGGAGATTTTCCGTAATCTAATACCGAATTCGGGCGTGCTCGGCACAGTCCGCGGTGCTCCGGCAAGCCTAATATCTCTGTCTCTATCAAGCCTTGTCAAAATCTGTTATGCCTCACAAAAAATTGCTTTGCACTGCCAAATCTCGTCAAAGTTCGTCGATTCAAACTGTGGAGGATGAACACGACGATTGTGTGATTTGGGATGGTGATCCCGACAAGACTGATGCAGTTGACGATGAGGATAAACTAGTGAAGGATAATGATGATGTGCTTGTAGTGGGGCAAAAGGGTGAGGTATCGAATTCGAATCAACCTCGATTTCTTGCTTCTGTTTCGTCTTTTGGCTATCGTAGATCTCTTGTTAACGTATATGCCTTTCATTCAAATATTGTATGCGTTGCTAATTTTTGTTTTGATGTTCTTATTAAGCTATCATGATTGGTGACACGAGTAGAGGAATTGAAAGACTGGAAACTGTTTTAGGAATAAATGATCATTGAACTGTTTTGTGTAATTGTATATCAATCAGTGTATCATTGAATTATTTTTGATGTGTTCCATCTTTTTGCAGTTGTGTTGTATACTAAATTCTCCTAACTCAACATCACATGGGGAATGCGGTGACATGGTAAGCATCTACACGCCCCTTCCAGCTTCTGTGAGAGTAATCCACCACTTTTTACGGTTTTCTACTAAAAATATCTTACCGTTATCCCAAAAACTTATAAATCTGTGTATACTGGAAAAAGTTTTCCTTTTCTTTTCTTTCTAGGTATTGTTTTCTGCAATATACAAAATTGAGATAAGTTTATAGGGTTTTGTAGAGGTCTTATTATCATATATAATAGTGTTTATAAAATTGCCATAACCATATTCTTTTCTCCAAATCAAATCTATATACTCTCGTTTATAAACCCTTTTATAAAATCTTATGAAGTGGAAGGGGTTATCGTACCTCAACTGCTTTTGACAATTTCTGCATGTTTTGATGTTATGTTTGAACATGCCAATTATTATGTTCATGGTGATTTTGTTGTGCCTCTTGTCACCTTATCTGATAACAAGTGACTTCTTTTCTTTTCTTTTTTTGCCCTTTGCCAAGTTCCCGACCAGGGATTCCACAAGGCTTACAAGTCCAATCCTCGTTTAAGAACTAAGGTGAACAAGTTTCACAGTATGTCGGAAACAATGGAGATGATTTTGTTGCCATTCGTCCTGAGTGGACAGCTTTTGACCGGATTATTGCTATTATCTCCATCACTTTTGACAGTTAAGTGATGGAAATCTTAAAATCGTGTTAACTTCTTTCTATTATCTCCATTATAGCTGCGTCTTTCAATTTGAGCTTTCAACTTCGATTTGAAGTATGCATATGATCATGGTGACCACAGAAACTGGTCTTGAGGAACAGGAAAAATAGTATACAGATAACGGAATTAGTTTTCAGTGGAATTTTGGATATCGGATGCTCTGTTTCGAGACTTGTTCTTAGGTGATTCCCCACATTTTGGTTTCTTAATTGCATCTCGGTTAGATAAATTTTCAATTGTTTTTCGATGTCTTCATCTTGATACTATTAAGTTGTTGGCTTGTTGTTTCTCTAAAAGTGATTCCTTGTAGGGTAAAATCGACTTGTTTACGATCTTTTTCTCGTTTTTTGTAGGCCAACATATTTCGGGAGAAGAGTATTATTGATTTATATGTCATGCTTTTGCGTTTTTCGTGACGATTGATTATACAGTAGAATGAAAAGAAGAACCTTGACACTCTTTGCAGACAGAACAAGATCATATTCCCTCTCTGTAGGGATATTGTATGTGTCCTTCATGTTTTGCTACATGGTTGCATCTTTGGTTGTTCGGTTAGTGGGATCAAATAATGCTCTGGTTTTATAAACTACAGTGTATTGGCTCTTTGTCGCTGTAATCTGAAGCCATCGTGATGATCTCATATTTTCGCTTCTCTTAATGACAAAGCTGAAGCCACCATGATAAGATATCTTTGGAAGAGACCCAAAGACCCGCCACGATCAAGGATGTTTCTTCAAGTACTCATTTGCAAAGTCAGAAAAAATTATGAAATATGCATTCACATATTTATACATCTTGAAAATGTATATAGTCTTTGAAATATGTAAGATTTAATGATTGTTTATAGGAATTTATATATAAAGGTGATTATTAACATGGTTGTAAACAAATTTATAAACAAGTTATAAAACCCTATAAACATTCTAAAGGCTTATAAAAATGGTTATAAACGGGTTTATAAGATCTTATAATTCAATTTTTGTTTGTTATCCAAACAAGTTAATCTTAGGATCAAGTGCTCATATGCCTCTCTGCATACAAAATTATTCTCATTTACCCTCCTATAATATTTACTTTCTTTTATGTTTTTTTTAAAATCGAAAATATGGTAAAAGACTCTCTAACCTTAAATTTTCATTATATTTACTGACCCAGATGGGTCGTGCCCACCCGAAAACCGACCCGAATCCATATCCCTTCTAAAAACCTAAATCGCTACTTATCCAACTTTTTCTCCAAACAAAAGTATCTCATCTTCTTCTTCTTCTCCAAAACGTCGAACCCCTATCTCGATCCTTCTTCGCCAGAATCTTGTATCTCAATCTGCCATCTTTCCCATCGTCGTTCGTGGTCTCCCATCTCTCAAACTTTCTCCGAAGGTAAGGGTCTCTCATCTCTCAATCTTTCCCGTCTTCGTTCGTTGGGTTTCGATTTTGGGTTAAGAATGTGAGTTTCGGTTTTTGGGTTTTGAGAATGCATGTTTTCTGTTTTTTTTTGGGTTTGATTTGGTAGTTGTGACTTTTGGGAATGGGAAAATAATATTAGGGTTAGTGTTTCGATTTTGAAATTTGGGAATTTGGGTTGTCGATTTTTGGTGGATGAAATCTAATAGATCAATGTATTTCCCAACAGAAATATGTAACTAATTGTGTCCGTTTTGTTTTGATAATCTAGGAATCAAAATAACTCCGCATATGAAGAACGCTTCTCGTGGCAGGAGTAAGCCTCCGCCTCCTCCTCCTCCGCCAGCAGAAATGGAAGGAGAAACCTCGGCAGAAGAAGAAACCGCAGCCGATAGTGCTTTTTCTTCAAAAGATGGTTCTCCAAATTTCGGATCTTCAAAGGGAAAAGGATCTACAAAGGTCGGATCCTCAAAATCCGGGTATAGAAATGCTGAATCTTCAAATGCCGGATCTTCAGAGGTAATTAGATTTAAAATGTATTAATTTATGATAAATGGAATGTTTTGGTACAAATAAGTATTATTAGGTACAACTACGTGTTCTGGGACTGTTTTGGTACAAATAGGATTATTAGGTACAACTAGGTGTTTGATTTGTTGAAGTTAGTATTGCTGGTACAACTAGGTATTACTACGTACAACTATTTGTTGATGTTGCTTGATTCTTCTCGTACAACTAGGGATTAGTAGATATTATTATTTGTTGATGCAGTTTGGTTCATCTTGGTGTAAAATTGTGTTTGATTGCAGGATACCGAGGAGGATGTGGATGAGGATACCGAACCAATACAACCTATGAGGTTCTTCTTTAGTCACACCGACTATACGATGAGTTGTAAGATAGCAACGAATTGTGATGTTGGGAATTGTTGGGGTCAATTTTCACCCCATCGAGATCAACTGCTAAAAATACTAAGTATGGAGGAAAGTAAGCGACGAGCCAAAACTTGGCTAGGCAATGGAAAAAGCAGGAGATGAGCCAACACCCCTGTTGGCTCGGAAGCAGGGAGAATTGGTGACGAGCCAAACTTGGCTCGGCATCATGGAGAAACGGTGACGAGCCAAACTTGGCTCGGCATCATGGAGAAACGGTGACGAGCCAAACTTGGCTCGGCAGCATGAAGCAGAAGGAGACGAGCCAAACTTGGCTCGGCAGCATGAAGCAGAAGGAGACGAGCCAAACTTGGCTCGGCAGCATGAAGCAGAAGGAGACGAGCCAAACTTGGCTCGGCATGCGTGAAGAAGTGAGTGACGAGCCAACACCCCTGCTGGCTAGGCAGCAGGAAGAAGTGTGCGACGAGCCAACATCTTGGCTAGGCAGCAGGGTGAAATGGTGACGAGCCAACATCTTGGCTAGGCAGCAGGGTGAAATGGTGACGAGCCAACATCTTGGCTAGGCAGCAGGGTGAAATGGTGACGAGCCAACATCTTGGCTAGGCAGTGGAATGAGTAGGAGACAAGCCAAATACTTGGTGACGAGCCAACATGTTGGCAAACCAGTAGAACGGTGACGAGCCAACATCTTGGCTAGGCAGCAGGGTGAAATGGTGACGAGCCAACATCTTGGCTAGGCAGCAGGGTGAAATGATGACGAGCCAACATCTTGGCTAGGCAGCAGGAAGAAGAAGTGAGGAGCCAACATCTTGGCTAGGCAGTGGAATGAGTAGGAGACAAGCCAAATACTTGGTGACGAGCCAACATGTTGGCAAACCAGCAGAACGGTGACGAGCCAACATGTTGGCGAACCAAAACCCTCAGCTCGGCATCAAGGAGAAATGGGCGACGAGCTAACCCATCGATGATCCAACAAAGCAACAAGCCCAACGTCTTATATAGAATAAGGCAATGAGCCACAAGACATTGTTGGGCCGAGGCGATGAGGCAAAGAAAGAAGCCCATGAAAACCATAGAGGAAATTCCGAAGAGTAAGGAAGTTTTCCTTTCTTGTTTAGGAAGAAACCTAGCCGACCTATTTGTGTATAAATAGACAATGTACCTCTTGGAAAAGGGGATCCGAAAATTAACCTAGAAAAACGCTTATTACTTTACAAACAGCTTTCAAAACAGCTTGAATAAAATCTCCATCTTTGGATCTCAGTTTCTTGGTTTC
>OVBL01000632.1:0-196902 GCA_900406555.1 Pseudoturritis turrita | reverse complement strand
GGGCATCTATTTATAAACAACCAGAAAGGAGTCCGTGCAGGCTTACATATTTACAACCCACACCTAAAAAGCTATTATATTTCTGCAGACGGAAGATAGCGTGAAACCAAATAAAGAGGTATATAACAATATTTCAATACCATATTATTTAGCCCTCCACCCGCAAGATATACATGCGCTTCAACATCTACGCATCCTTAGATGATGCGGATTCCACATATTCAATCTGCTCCAAAAAAATTTCAGTGGCCCAAAGTAGATGCCCTACATACATACGTCCCTATGCTATAGGGTTACGACACGATTTTGTGTGGCCTTCACGATGACAACGGGTGCACCGCAGTTGGAATTTTTGCGTGCCTATGCAACAGAGAATTTAGATTTTATGAATGGTGACAGTAAGAGGATGTTGAGCAACATCAATTCTTTTTATATTATTTATATTATAACATGCTTTCCCAATGTTTGTCGATGTAATCATACCTTGAATTCATCTCTTGAAAGGATGCGTATCTTCCTTGGCCTACCTAGAGGACGGCGAACCGAGAGGAAGGAGTTCAGACGTAGTCCCCCTCAATGGCAGCGCTTCCTACTGATGGTACATGGTAAATATCATCAATTCAAAACCGTTGCGCCAAATCTCAACAAAGAACGGATTCACAACAAGCGAGTGAGTGGGTACACCAATAGAGCAGCAGCAGCTACCGCATGTGGACAAGGATGCCAAGGGCTTGAAACTCCATGCAAGTGCATGTACAAAACCAATTTCACAGTGAAACACTGTCCGTCTTGTTGTTGCACCTGGAATTCAATTCAGCTATTGGCCTAACTGCCATGGATGTTGAAGCTTCAAAGTTTGCCTCCACAATAGCCCTCACTTTCGGTGTTAACATCCTTCTCTGGCGATTTGCTTTAGCTCTACGAACTGCAAACCATCCCATAACCGTGTCTGGATGTACTCGAACATGCATATGAGGGGATATTCCCGGACTTCTTTAAGAATAGCGTTCCATGATTCCACAATATTGGAATCCATAATGTTGCACTGGTTACCTTTGAAATGTGCCCGAGTCCAATGTTCAAACCCTGAAAGGCATGACATATTTAAATCACTGTCCATATGTGACGAAAAAGAAGACAGGATTTGGAATATTATTAGCTAATAAACTATAGAAACGAATTTCATTACCTATACCACAAATAAGCAGCACATCCAGGGCTAATCTCTGTAGCTCTACGAATTGCTTATTGAACTCTGCGATAGTGAAAGCCCTTGCAGCTTCGAACATCAGAGCTGCAATCCTTTTTGATTTGTACACTGATTTAACATTTCTCCAGAGAGATTGTACATGCAGCATGATGTGCAAGTGGATAGACCTGCATAAAATTGGAAAAGTTCATTAAAACCATCAATGTATTGCCAACCAGAACCGTTGGTTTTTCATGTACGCCAATTTTTATAAACATGTCATAAGGAATAGACAGAATCTTATAGTCAAGGGATAAGTGAACGAGTTACTTGTTCTTACCCTTCCAAGACCAATGTAAATGTTGGAATGCCTGTCAGATATGAATACTAACTCAGAAGAGTCATGTACAAAAGTACTAAGATTTTGAAAGAACCATTCCCAAGCGGTTCTCACTGTCTACAATTCCAAAAGCAAGCGGAAAAATCTGGAAATTAGCATCCTGAGCACATATGACACCAAACAGCCACCATACCTTCCTTTTAAACTTGTTCCATCACAACAATCACCTTACGCATACACGAGTAACCCCTATCCGATGCACCATGCAACAAAACAGTATTTAAACGTTGTCCCCCGGCTGGATCCTCAACATGCTCAACGTAGCAGTGTGTTCCCGGATTAGCAATTTGCAGAAGGGAAAGATAAGCAGACAGCAATGCATAGCTCCCAGCCATGGAACCTAATGCATTCTCCATTGCTATCTCATGTGCACGCCACGCTTTCCAATAAGATACATTAACATGATAGTCATCAAGTAGCATCTTCTGGATTGCAGTTGGATTAAGGCCCTTTTATACCTACAAATTGTGACTGCATAATCTCCCAATCACTTGTGTTGTTGCAAGCTTGTGGTAGTTACGCCTATCATCAACGGTACAGCTGTGTTCGAGGTTAGCTTGGCGGATCTGAAAGTTTCCAGACTCGTCTAACACTATCGCATATATTCGCCAGGGACATCTCCTAGAAACACACTTCAGAACCATGAATTGTGGTGTGATCGCTTGTACGGAAGTGAAACTTTCGATTGATTGCATGTATAACAATCTTCATTTTGCAGTTGAGCTTTGATTTGAAAACCTGCCCAACAAAAAGCTTGTCCCCTTCGTATGCAACATCGAATAATGCAGAATCAACACCTGCAATGTGGGACATAAGTTGCACAGGTGAACACAAAGGTTAAATCAATGTATCACCACAACTCCTACCATTAATGATGAACACATTGAACCAACTCGAAATGTAATGATGTCAGACATGTAATGTTAAGTATTTGGAGAAAGTAATATCTTAAAGTAAAGCCTTACCATCAATGCCATTATCATTGAACAAATGTGGGTGCATCCCGACCAAAAAATGTCAGATCAGCATTTGCTTCAGAGAGCATCTTGTGAAGGGCCTTTGAAACCTCGACCACACAATTTCTTCTGCATATGGGAGGTCTTGCCCAGCATTTTCAGCATCTCCACCTGTCATTGCTTTGTATTCTAGCTGCATTACGACCATCAGGTTGAGGATGAAACAATTGGCATTGCACCGGCGACTAGTCTCCCCAACTGTTTGTTGTATGGGTGAAACACATGGGACAATCGCGTCATCATCGCCATCAGAATCAGAATCCCCTACATGTTGTCCAGTTTGCCTTTCCGTTGGACACATCTAGACGTGGTGACTTGCAAGTCGGATAATATTCTCTGGTTCCCGTATAGTGATGCCTTGTCCTGAAGAAGAAACTGTCTTATCCATACCCTACTGTTGGGATCTTGTGTTCCAGGGGAAGTGTCAGCGGTGTATCAGACATTGCAAATCATGCCAATCTTCACCAGTCTCATACCCAGAGTCGTCGTCTGAGCCATCAATATACATGACATAAGGTCCCGGTGTTGGCTGAAGTTTAGTTTCCAGTTCGCTGACATGCTTGAACACCAAAAACAAGCTGACCTCCTCTATTTCATTCTCATTTGGATAAAGACTTATACTTCATGGTCATTTGTCATATACTGTGGAGAAAATCCATCGCCGTTATCTATGCCCATCCATTCCGAAAATTGGTAGGACAGTTTGATTGAAATTGTGTTGCGCGAAGGCCAAGTTTTTTCCTAACCTTAACAACCAATTCTATGTAAATCATCCCCAAGTACAACTGAACATATACCGTTTCCTTCAACAATGTCCGGTTCGAAAACCCACTTCCTCCATTGTCTCGGAGCCATGAACCAATGGTAAGCAGTACTTTGTCTTGTGATGTCATTTCCTGCAGTAGTAAAACAGAGCATATTTTAAATAGTTTGCTTCTCGTATAGTATAAATCAGGTTGGAAGGTTACACATTGTTAAAATCCATTTGGATCTATGCTATTATATCTACATATCTATCATGTGCAATAATAAAATCCATACTATATGACATTATGACATATTTTGATCTATACGGCTGTTGGGGTCAGTTTTCACTCCATCGAGATCAACTGCTAAAAATGCTAAGTATGGAGGAAAGTAAACGACGAGCCAAAAATTGGCTAGGCAATGGAGAAAGCTGGAGACGAGCCAACATCTTGGCTAGGCGACAGGGTGAATTGGTGACGAGCCAAGCTGGCTCGGCATAATGGAGAAACGGTGACAAGGCAGATTGGCTCGGCAGGCGGCAGAAAGAAGCGCCGAGCCAACATCTTGGCTAGGCGACAGGGTGAATTGGTGACGAGCCAAGCTGGCTCGGCATAATGGAGAAACGGTGACAAGGCAGATTGGCTCGGCAGGCGGCAGAAAGAAGCGCCGAGCCAACATCTTGGCTAGGCGACAGGGTGAATTGGTGACGAGCCAAGCTGGTCGGCATTATGGAGAAACGGTGACAAGGCAGATTGGCTCAGGCGCGGCAGAAAGAAGTGCCGAGCCAACATCTTGGCTAGGCGGTGGAAGAAGAAGGAGACGAGCTAACATCTTGGCTAGGAAGCAAGGGGAAAGGAGCGACGAGCCAACATCTTGGCTAGGCAACAAGGAGAAAGGAGTGACGAGCCAACATCTTGGCTAGGCAGCAAGGAGAAAGGAGTGATGAGCCAACATCTTGGCTAGGCAGCGAACCAACAAATGGTGACGAGTCAACATGTGATAATATGACGAGCCGACGACAACAACTCCTTCTGGTTCGGCGTTGGGAGGAGCAGGCGAGATAGGTGACGAGCCGGCCCATCGATGACCCGGCAAAGTAACCAGCCCAATACCTTTTGGGCCGAGGCAACGAGCCACAAGATATTGGTGGGCTGAGGCAACGAGGCAAAGAAAGAAGCCCGCATCTGAATCAGAGAAAGTAAATTCCGAAGAATAAGGAAGTTCTCCTTTATCCTTTAGGAAAAGGCCTAGCCGACTATTTTGGCATATAAATAAACAATGTACCTCTTGAAAAGGGGATCCGAAAATTGACCTAGCTAAACGCTTATTACTTTACAAACAGCTTTCGAAACAGCTTGAATAAAAATCTCCATCTTTGGATCTCAGTTTCTTGGTTTCTTTACATAGAAGTTTGTCGAATCCCTAAATCTCTTTACAAGTTTTGGTTGTGCGAGTTTCGACTCCCACAATTTGGCGCCGTCTGAGGGGACTCTCAAACTTTCTGACACCTAAGAACCACTGAGTACGAGATCTGAAGCGATGACTACCGACGGAGACCGAAGCGGTGACGATGCAAGCAACACCGGCGTCGATCCTCCTAGGACAGGAACCAATCTGCCTCCAGCGAACACGGAAGGCACCACAGAAACTTTAACAGAATTGAAAAACATGATGACCGCGTTGCTGAAAAAGGCGAGGAGCAAGACAAGCTGAACAACTCGCTAACAGAGAGAATTGAGTCACTGGTAACCGATAGCCGAGCCAGAAACTTACGATCTGGAGGAGCGGCTCAACTATGAACCCACCTGTTAGCGGAATAACCAGGCGGCTTGGCCTAAACCCGACGGCCTTGGATTTTTCAACACCACGCGACGCACCAAGGACCTTGGGAGGCTTACCACCGCCACACCCAACAAACGAGCAGGCACCCGCGGTGACAAGATCAAATATCACCGAGCTACCCCGGCTAACCCGAGGCGCAAGAGGAACCAGGGATGGATACGACCTGCGTACCGACGTTGGATCGGCTACAACAATCATTCTTGACGAAGATGGAGGCCACAACGCAGAAAATCTTGCTGACGAGGGGTTCGCACCAGAAATAACAGAACCCCGAGCCAGCGAAGGCGATATCAACCTAAACCGAGCCAGGAATTCGGCAGAGGAAGAGGAAAATCTCCTCTGGGTCCAACCAGCGCAGTTTGCTGATGAACCAAGAACGACGAGCCGAGCCCAGAGGGAAGAGTTGGACGAAATCCGAGCCTCATTGATTCGAGCCGCTGCTGAGATGAAAGCCGTCCGATCCCAGGTACACAAGGCAACCAGTAAAGTCCCCGAGATTGACCGCGTGTTGGAAGAAGCGCATAATACACCGTTCACAGCCCGAATTACCAAGGCAAGGATCTCCGACCCAGGAAAGATCAAAGTCCCAATCTACGAAGGGACAACCGATCCAAAGGAACACATAACGGCGTTTATCATAGCAATGGGCCGAGCCAATTTCAGAGAAAAGGAGAGAGATGCTGGTTTCTGCTTGGTATTTGTGGAACATCTAAAGGGTGCAGCCCTCCAATGGTTTTCAAGATTAGAGCGGAACTCCATTGATGATTTCCAGCAGCTGTCTGCCGCCTTCTTGAAGCATTATTCCATGTTTATGGATCGAGGGGCCTCGGATGCCGACCTATGGACATTAACTCAAGGGCCTACAGAGACATTGCGAAGCTTTATAGGGAGATTCAAAGCAGTAATGACAAAAGTGGAAGGCGTAAGCGACAAGGCCGCTGTGCTCGCGTTAAAAAGGGCTCTGTGGTACGAATCCGAATTCCGAAAAGAGATTGCTCTAAACACGCCGCTATCAATTCAGGATGCACTGCACCGAGCCTCAGATTTCATAGTCAATGAAGAAGAGATGAAGATTTTGTCTCAGAAGTATGGAGCCGCCAAAGCGACGAACCGTTCTTTCCAAATCCCGAGCCAACCTCCTCAAAAGAAGAATACTCAAGGGAACGGGTATGTACACCATGAGAAACCTAACTTTGGAGGAGCCCACAACTATCAGGTGGGAACGGGCCGAGGCAAAGCACCTTGGAACACCTGGACACGAAGTCAAAGTTCGTACGACGAAAAAGCCTACTGCGAATTTCATCACATGCACGGTCATTCGACCGCCAACTGCCGAACCTTGGGAATGAAGCTCGCGGCAAAGCTGGTAGCCGGAGAACTCGGTAGCGCAATCAGCTTAAAAGACTTCGAGCAAGAAGGCGAAAAAGATCAGCCGAACCAGACAAGTCAAAATGACGATACACCCAAGCGAGGAAGACGAGATGACGAGGCGACGCAGTCAGGTTCACGAAGAAGAATAAATATGATAATGGGTGGATCACAATACTGCTCGGACACGGTGTCTTCAATCAAGGCTTTCCAGCGGCGAGCCGATGCGAGTGTAAACTGGTCAGCACCCTCCAAACTTCCTAACGATGTTATCTCGTTCGAAGAAAGGGAAACCACCGGCATCGACAGACCACATAATGACCCCCTCGTGATAGAATTGATCGTCGATGATTGCGATGTCGCCCGAGTTCTGATAGACACAGGAAGTTCCGTAGATGTGATCTTCCGGGAAACCCTCAGAAGGATGAACATAGACCTGGACAAAATCACAGCCGCACCGAAGCCTTTAACTGGATTCTCGGGAGAGACGACCATGACCCTTGGAACAATAAAACTCCCCGTCCGAGCTGAACAGGTGACCAAGATAGTGGAGTTTTCGGTTACAGATCATCCTGCGATCTACAATGTGATCATGGGCACACCCTGGATAAACTCGATGCGAGCTGTACCATCGACCTATCACCTCTGCATCAAATTTCCGACCCCAAGGGGAATCAAAACAATTTGGGGAAACCAAAAGGAATCCCGCATATGTTTTCTAGCCGAACACAAACTTAGGAACCCCGTCACAGAGATCACCACCAGGAGAAAGAAGATGAAGACGGAGAGGGAACCCGAGAAGGAGTTGGCAAAACTCTTATAGCAATTACAGATCACGGAGGATCGCGAGATGGAAAGCAAACCAACTTGCGACCCCGTCGTCCCGGTGAACATAGATGGCAGTCACCCAGAACGCTGTGTCGAAATAGGGGCCGAGCTGAAAGATCCAATAAGGGGAGAGCTGATTTCTTTCCTTAAAAAGAACCTACACACCTTCGCATGGGAAGCTGAAGATATGCCCGGCATCAGCATCAACGTAACATGCCACGAGCTACACGTGGACCCAACCTTTAAACCCGTCAAACAGAAGAGGCGAAAACTTGGTCCGGACAGAGCACAAGCGGTGAACGACGAGGTGGAACGATTACTACGTGTGGGATCAATAGTCGAAGCAAAGTACCCAGACTGGCTCGCTAACCCCGTGGTGGTTAAGAAGAAAAACGGGAAATGGCGTGTATGCGTGGACTTCACCGACTTGAATAAAGCCTGCCCCAAAGACAGCTTTCCACTGCCGCATATTGATCGATTGGTGGAAGCGACAGCAGGCAACAAACTCCTTTCATTTATGGACGCCTTTTCCGGATACAACCAAATCCTAATGAACCCAGACGATCAAGAGAAGACGGCGTTCATCACAGACCGCGGATATACTGCTACAAAGTCATGCCGTTCGGTCTAAAAAATGCTGGAGCCACCTACCAGCGATTAGTAAACCGCATGTTCGCCGGCCAACTGGGGAAGACAATGGAAGTTTACATAGACGACATGCTGGTGAAGTCTTTAGAGGAGAAGGATCACGTTGCTCACCTGGAAGAATGTTTCGCGCAACTGAATCTGCATAACATGAAGCTGAACCCAACCAAGTGCAGATTCGCGGTCACGTCTGGAGAATTCCTTGGATACCTGGTCACCCACCGCGGAATTGAAGCTAATCCGAAGCAGATTGATGCACTCATACAGATGGTGTCGCCGAAGACAAAACGCGAAGTCCAGAGGCTAACTGGACGGGTCGCCGCGCTGAATCGTTTCATCTCTCGGTCAACTGATAAATGTTTGCCCTTCTACGATACGCTACGTGGTAACAAGAAGTTTGAATGGACAGAAAAATGCGAGCAGGCGTTTCAACAGCTCAAAGAGTACCTAGCCAGCCCTCCAGTACTTACGAAACCGGTAGAAGGCGAGCCACTGTTTCTATACACGGCCGTTTCGGCCACAGCGGTAAGTGGTGTACTCATCAGAGAAGAGCGCAGCGAGCAGAAGCCAATTTTCTATGTTAGTCAAACTCTCACCGACGCTGAAACACGGTATCCGCAGATGGAGAAGCTGGCATTGTCTGTGGTAATGTCCGCTCGAAAACTAAGACCATACTTCCAGTCACATTCAATTGTAGTTTTGACTACCTTCCCACTGCGATCCATCTTACATAGCCCTAGCCAGTCTGGGAGATTGGCAAAGTGGGCTATAGAGCTGAGCGAATATGACATCGAATATCGAAGCAGAACCTGCGCCAAATCTCAAGTCCTAGCCGACTTTTTGATAGAACTCCCAGAAGAAGTAATAGAAGAGCCGGCTCCGAGCATAATTTGGAGGCTTCACGCAGATGGATCATCATCAAAACAAGGGTCCGGAGTGGGAATACGGTTAACCTCTCCAACAGGCGAAATCCTTGAGCAGTCATTCCGCCTGGGTTTTCGTGCATCCAATAACGAAGCAGAATATGAAGCTTTGATAGCTGGAATGAGACTTGCTCTTGGACTCAAGGTTTCGCACATCCAAGCCTACTGCGATTCACAGCTGGTGGTCAACCAAGTTAGCGGTGAGTACACAGCCAGAGACGACCGAATGGAAGCCTATCTAAAGATTGTCAAAGGACTGTCTGCGCAGTTTGAAGAGTTCACATTAACACGGATACCTCGCGGGGAGAATACTTCGGCAGATGCGCTAGCAGCACTCGCATCCACCTCCGATCCGGACCTGAAAAGAATAATCCCAGTGGAATTCATCAAAAACCCAAGTATCAACCTCTCTGGCACCGTGAATGCGGTCACTCGCTCTCAAACAGCCGTTCGAGCCGAAGGAGCGTCTGGGCTAAGTCTTGAACAAAAGGGCAGCACCGACACCACCACTCTAGACGACCAGAACATAACATCATCGGAGGAGGACAAGGTAATTGAGATAGAGGAAGAACCTGAAATTGCGCCTCCGACCGAAGGTGAAGTAGTGGACATGGAGGAAGATCCGCAACAAACAGAAACGGACTACGGATGCGACAAAGAATGGATGGGAGCAATTCGCGTATACATCATGGACGGCGAGACACCATCAGATAAGTGGGCTGCTAGAAAACTCAGAGCTCAAGCTGCTCGATATGTTCTCTTAGATGGAAACGTCTTCAAGTGGAGATTCTCAGGCCCGCTGATGGCCTGCGTCGAAGGCGCCAAAGCGAGAAACATCATGGAAGAGGTCCATAGTGGCTCATGTGGCAATCACTCCGGCGGAAGAGCCCTGGCAATCAAGATCAAGCGTCATGGGTACTATTGGCCAACGATGGTGAAGGACTGTGAAAAGTTCTCTGCCAGGTGCGAAAAATGCCAACGACATGCCCCAATGATTCATCAACCTACTGAGCTACTATCATCAATCTCAGCGCCCTACCCTTTCATGCGCTGGTCAATGGACATCGTCGGGCCTCTGCATAGGTCCAAACAAAAGAGGTTTTTGCTGGTTTTGACAGATTACTTCTCAAAATGGGTAGAAGCAGATTCTTACGCCAACATAAAGGATGCCCAAGTCGAAAATTTCGTCTGGAAAAATATCTTATGCCGACATGGAGTTCCCTACGAAATTGTTACGGACAATGGCTCGCAATTTATCTCTACAAGGTTTGAAGCCTTCTGCGAAAAATGGAAGATACGACTCAGCAAGTCTACGCCACGCTACCCACAAGGGAATGGACAAGCAGAAGCAATAAACAAGACTATCCTGGATGGATTGAAGAAACGCCTTGATGCAAAGAAGGGACGCTGGGCAGATGAACTCGAAGGAGTATTATGGTCACACCGAACAACTCCACGACGTGCTACCGGAGAAACACCCTTTGCTCTTGTCCATGGTACCGAATGTGTCATCCCAGCCGAGGTCCAATTCCCTGGAGTCCGCCGCGGACTTCTTTCTGGGCAGGAAGGACTGAATCACCTCATGCTACTCGATGAGTTGGACCTGGTTAACGAACGAAGGGATCAGGCACTGGTTCGGATTCAAAATTATCAACAGACAGCAGCTAAGTATTACAACACTAACGTCAGAGGTCGCAAATTCAAAGAAGGTGATCTGGTTCTCCGCAAAGTTTTTCAGAACACGGCCGAAACAAACGCTGGCAAACTAGGAGCAAACTGGGAAGGACCCTACAGAATCACCAAGGCAGTTCGACCAGGAGTATACGAGCTCTCAAACATGTTTGATGTTCCGATACCAAGATCTTGGAACGCAATGCACCTAAAGAGGTATTACCACTAAATCACTTCACATGAACTACGGGACGACTTGATCCCTGAAAAAGGGTACGTAGGCAGCTCGTCTTCGGATGGGTTCAGTTGTCCCCCTCCTCAAAAAGGGGGGGGGAGTGGGTACGTATACACGTATACTCCCACACCTCGCATCATTCTTTAAAAGGTAATAACTTCAAGTTATTCTAACATAACTCGTGTCACTTAATCTAAAACAAGTTACATCTTTACATCCTTCATGGATATTCTACACCTCGTCCGTTGCTGGCCACAACAGACGAACAACCACGTCCTTTATGGATTTTAACCATTATCTCTATACGGGATCAAAGGTTCTTAACACCCTCTTACGGGTATAAAAGCGCGCTATACAAATTTCGGTTGGGTATATCCTAATCTAATATCCGAAGGGTATATCCCGGACGGTATTCTTACAAGTTTATCTTCGAGAGGGACCCGTAAGTCGAAAACTCGCAAGTCTTAACACTCAAACTAAACTCTAAAACCCAGTAAACACCTCTTGGTACACTGGTCATAAACATCTCAGAAACATAGTACTAGACCTAAAAAGTTAGTATGAGATTTTAAACACGCTTCACTGTCGAAAGAACGGGAATGTAAGCCGGAACACCGCAAACCTTAAACTGACACCGCAAAAACTAAACCACACATTCTTTACTAAACAAAGATGGTTCGCAATATCACACCAAAAAAGACGGATGAGAACTTAGATAGATACTCCCAGCAAGGGATAAAGAGAGTTCATGCCGACGAATGGCCAACGTTACAAGACTTAGCAATTGATATATAAGGAAGTTGGATAAAGCCATCCAGGCGTTTGTCTTAGACCAAAATATACCAAAAAACAAAAAACAAAAGAGACTAAGGAGTTTTCAAGATTGAGGAAACAGAGAAGAAGGTCACTCGAGAGGATCCGGCTCGGAAGGTTTCTCAGAAGCGAGAGCAGCAATCCCAGGCGTACCAGCGTTCGAGCCGGAAAAATCTGCAACACCAACGTTCGCCGCCGCGTTCTCCACTGGCTCGCTCCCTAAAAGAGTGCCCGTGGACTCTGAAGAAACGGGAGAAAGCGTCAGATCTTTCTTCAGTTCGGCTTCAATCTTCTCGAACTCATCAGCTGCCTCGGCCAGATCAGCTCTCCAGCCCGTTAGCTTCGCCACCTCGGAGTCAAGGGCAGGCGCATCTTCTTTCTGCAGAATCTCGAGCAATTGAAGATTGCTGTCAATCTGGGCCAGATCAAGCTCCTTCTCTTTCGCCTCTCTCAGCTCGTCCATCTTCTTTTCAATCTTAGCGAGCCGTTCCTGGAATCTCTCGGACATCTCCCGCCTCGCAGTTTTCTGCGCCTTTTTCACGTCTGCCTCGTGCAAAGCTTTTACAGCAGTGAGTTGCCTCTTCAAGGATTCAATTTCGGCAGCCTTCTTCTGCTTGGAGCGATCTATTCTCATAGCCAAGTCGCCGGCTTTTTTCCATTCTTCCTTAAGGAACACCTTTTCCTTCTCGAGAGCTTCGATCCGAGCTGCAGCAGTCGCTAGCTCGCCCGCATGTTTGCCTTCCAGCTCGGCAACTTTACTTCGAAGGAAAGACGCATCCTTCTGGGCGTCTTCAATTCGGCGTTTATCCTTTCTAATGTCGTGCTCAAACGCAGCGACAATCTTGTTGATAGACGCGACGAACTGATCATAAGAACAAACAGTTAGCTCTCAAGATTTGTAACTAAACCACAATTTGTATACGAACTTACCTTGGTGCCTCGGAGCGACATATCCGTATACAGGTCGCCGTGGGATAGAACATCAACGGGCGGCAGTCTATCACCCGAACAGCGAACCTGTGAGAAGAGAGACGCTGAAGCTTCGGCGTCATTACAGATCGGTGCTGATCCTTCCTGACGAAATGACGCTGGTGTTGGCTCGGCGGGAATTGGATCGGCGGGCTTTTGTCTTTTTCTTTTTTGCTTCTCATTGGCCTTTTCCTTGTCAGGCTCGGCAGCAGCGCGCTTCTTGTTGGCATCCTTGTGCTGGGCAAGCGCCGAGCCAGAAGGCCTGGCGACAGGAATAATAGCGGAAGCCACTTCCCTCGCTTCGGCGTCAAGGGCTAACGGCTCGGAAGGAAGATTTGTCTCCGCTTCAGTCGCAGTTTGGCCAGGCACCTCGGCAACTGGCTCGGCGTTTTGTTCGTTTAAGTTCGTTGCTTCGTCAGCTCGGCCAGATTCCTCCTGCTGTTTTTTCTCCTTCAATGCCTGCTTATCACGGATCGTCAGTCTTTTTCCCATGCTTTTTCTTGGAGGACTTGGCAATGAAGATTCAGATTCCGAACTCTCAGATACTTCAACACCGGCGAAAGTGGCTCGGGCTTTTTCGACTCTTTTTAGGGAAAAATGTTTTTCCCAATGACACCTTCTCTCAGCAAGTGTGTTCCGAAGCGTGAGCGTGTCTTCTGGGTAACGTGGGAGAATCTGCCGAACTGCAAAAAAAGACGAGAGGCATCAGTGGTCAGCTCGCTACAAAGAAAAACATTAGCAAATCTCCTGAAAAGTCTATGGCTCGCCCACCAATGGTTCCCCACTCCGTTTTTACATAGTGGAGGCTCTCGGCTTCGACCGTAGCATCGTTGATAGGAACAAAGAAAAAATAGTTCCCCCAATCTCCATCTTTGCTTCGGAAGCCTTCGATAATCTTCCTTTGCTTCTTGTTGGAAATATAGTAAGCTCGGGAGTTCTTAATCTTTCGGAACTCAAGAAACTGCCGCAGGTGGGAGATGCGAACAGTCGCATCACACTCATAGCTCCGAACCAGAATCCCGACTAAGTGACGCATACCTCGAGGCATAATCTGGCTCGGCGCTAACCCATGTTTGTATAGAAAACGAAGGATCAAGCTGGGGATCGGAAACCAGAGCAGACAACCGTAGAAGAAACTCTCATAGAGAGTGAAATACCCGGGTGGTGGAGATTCGGCTCGGTCAGTTGGGGTAGGGACAACCAGCTCGACATCTTCTGAAATATGAAATCGATGCCTTAGTGCCTCCAAGGATTCTGCGGTGCACAGAGTCGAACCGGGTGGGTCAGGTCGTCTCTTGGGCGTTTTCCTTCTGGGTTTTCGCCTCGTCGACGTACTGGCTTGATGGCTCGCAAACAATCTTTCCAAGCGTATTTTTTCCGCCTCGTCAATAACGTACTCTGTCGGCTCGGCCTTGAATTCTGCAAGGGCTCTCTGAATCAGAGCTGCCTCGGCGTCCGCCTCTGCATCAAATGCTTCGTCTATCAGAGATGGGACAACAACCTGCAGTTGACCCTGCGGAGAATTAGGCTCGGCTGGCTCGGAAACCTCTGGAGATAAAACCATCTTGCGACCCAGCAGTGAAGCGGAAGTCGCCGAACCAATAGAATCCTCCAGCTCGGTGATATTAGACATTGGTGATTCTGGCTCGTAGTCAATCTGGTACTTAGAAAGAATTTGGAGAGATTTTTGGCTCGGAAACAGAAGATGAAGGAGAATAATCCGATCTGGATGAAGATGGGTCGGAAAACTCGAATACTCACCGCAGACGTATGAAGACGGGTCGGAAAACTCAAGGGGTCGCCGGAAGGATTTGAAGATGGATCGGAAAGTTTATAGGATCACCGAGCCGCGCTCGAAGGTGGATCGGAAAACTCAAAGAGGCGGCGGCGGAAGTGAAGAAATATATAAAGACCTAGCCAACAACTTAAAACAAATAGAGAGAAAAGAAGAGAGAGAAGAGAGCTACCTGATTTTTCGGAAATGAAGGGGAGTGAATTATGAAGAGTGAAACAAGGATCTGAATATAAAGGCGCATAAAAGTAAAGCGCGTAAGGCCACGCGGCCTCGGGAACATGCGAAACGCTTACAGTTCCCAATAAAGCTGTAATCATGAATGGAGAGACCTCAAGCAAACCTTACTGCCGAGCCAAAAAACGAATCACTTATTAGGATAGTTCGGTAACGTGTTAGAAGAATATGGCTCGGCGGAACGACAGTTTAAGCAATACGAAAAGATGACGAGCTAAAGTGGGCTCGGCAGCACGACAAAGGTGTCGGCTCGGAAATAAAACGCCTCGGTAACACTATCGGTTCGGCTCGGCATTCGTCAATACCCAGATGACAACTTCGCCACGGAGCTGGCTCGGTAGCCCAGAGAGAGTTGATCTCGATCTTGACTTCTCACCTCGTCACTATTACCAGTAATACTGCCGAGCTGGAGGGCTAACTGTTGGGGTCAGTTTTCACTCCATCGAGATCAACTGCTAAAAATGCTAAGTATGGAGGAAAGTAAACGACGAGCCAAAAATTGGCTAGGCAATGGAGAAAGCTGGAGACGAGCCAACATCTTGGCTAGGCGACAGGGTGAATTGGTGACGAGCCAAGCTGGCTCGGCATAATGGAGAAACGGTGACAAGGCAGATTGGCTTGGCAGGCGGCAGAAAGAAGCGCCGAGCCAACATCTTGGCTAGGCGACAGGGTGAATTGGTGACGAGCCAAGCTGGCTCGGCATAATGGAGAAACGGTGACAAGGCAGATTGGCTCGGCAGGCGGCAGAAAGAAGCGCCGAGCCAACATCTTGGCTAGGCGACAGGGTGAATTGGTGACGAGCCAAGCTGGCTCGGCATTATGGAGAAACGGTGACAAGGCAGATTGGCTCGGCAGGCGGCAGAAAGAAGTGCCGAGCCAACATCTTGGCTAGGCGGTGGAAGAAGAAGGAGACGAGCTAACATCTTGGCTAGGAAGCAAGGGGAAAGGAGCGACGAGCCAACATCTTGGCTAGGCAACAAGGAGAAAGGAGTGACGAGCCAACATCTTGGCTAGGCAGCAAGGAGAAAGGAGTGATGAGCCAACATCTTGGCTAGGCAGCGAACCAACAAATGGTGACGAGTCAACATGTGATAATATGACGAGCCGACGACAACAACTCCTTCTGGTTCGGCGTTGGGAGGAGCAGGCGAGATAGGTGACGAGCCGGCCCATCGATGACCCGGCAAAGTAACCAGCCCAATACCTTTTCGGGCCGAGGCAACGAGCCACAAGATATTGGTGGGCTGAGGCAACGAGGCAAAGAAAGAAGCCCGCATCTGAATCAGAGAAAGTAAATTCCGAAGAATAAGGAAGTTCTCCTTTATCCTTTAGGAAAAGGCCTAGCCGACTATTTTGGCATATAAATAAACAATGTACCTCTTGAAAAGGGAGATCCGAAAAATTGACCTAGCTAAACACTTATTACTTTACAAACAGCTTTCAAAACAGCTTGAATAAAATCTCCATCTTTGGATCTCAGTTTCTTGGTTTCTTTACATAGAAGTTTGTCGAATCCCTAAATCTCTTTACAAGTTTTTGATTGTGCGAGTTTCGACTCCCACACCGGCTTCACCAAGCTTATACATGTT
Source organism: Pseudoturritis turrita (assembly GCA_900406555.1). Lineage (NCBI taxonomy): Eukaryota > Viridiplantae > Streptophyta > Magnoliopsida > Brassicales > Brassicaceae > Pseudoturritis > Pseudoturritis turrita. Next base: position 180,638 of record OVBL01000632.1, on the reverse strand, counting down.
GCTCTCTGTATTTACTACATTACTGTCCTGGATTTCTTTCTCTTTATTAAACTTTTTCAGGTTTGAGCAGGTAACAAGGTGACAGTGAAAATGTTATATGTTGGGGTCAATTTCCACCCCATCGAGATTGACCGCTGAAATGGCTAAAGATTTTGGGCCTACCTAAATCCAGCAGGAGCGTAGATGGGCCGAACCAGTTTTGGTGGTACGCGGCGAGCCAAAAGACGGTGATGAACCAACATGCTGGCGACGAACCAACAAACGGTGACGAGCCAAAACACCGGTGGTGAGTCAACATGTTGGCGACGAACCAACAAACGGTGACAAGCCAACATGTTGGCGACGAGCCAAAAGACGGTGACGAGCCAACATGTTGGCAACGAACCAACAAACGGTGACGAGCCAAAACACCGGTGATGAGTCAACATGTTGGCGACGAACCAAAAAACGGTGACGAGCCAATGTGTTGGCGATGAACCAACAAACGGTGACGAGCCAACGTGTTGGCGATGAGCCAAAAGATGATGACGAGCCAACATGCTGGCGATAAACCAACAAACGGTGACGAGCCAAAAGACATTGACCAGCCAACGTGTTGGCGACGAACCAAAAGACGGTGACAAGCCAACATGTTGGCGACGAGCCAAAATATGGTGACGAGTCAACATGTCAGCGACGAGCCAAAAGACGGTGACAAGCCAAAAAAGTAATGATCGAGCGAAGCAGCAAGCCTAACATCTACTTGGGCCGAGGTCGTAAGTAATCTAAGATTACTTAGTGAGTTACTTAGTGAGTCCGGGGATTCTAACAGTCATAAATATTCCCAACCCAAACCCCAAATTAACAATCATCATGAAATCAATCAATCAATCAATCAATCAAACAATCAAACAATCAACAAGAAAGATAAGGCAAACACCAAACAAGTAATCACTCAATTGATTACTACTACCAAGTCTATATGCAATGCAATTCATTTTTCACATTCAATAAGGCCTTGCGGTCCGTCGCCGTTCTCAATACTCCTCACATGGAATGGTCGGCCACAAAGGCCCGCACACCAAACCCTGGTTCTTCTTGAACCCTCAATGCATCGTCATGCATATTCCATGGTTCCATGGGTGCTATCCAGAGTCACGTCCATGGTTCGCACAAGTTTTCCCATAGCCTTTCGGCCGTTAACCGCGACTTTCCCCCGAGAACATCTACCGCCTCACATTCATTAAGTTAGTATCATGCATGCATCTAATGATTACATGCAAATAACTTCTAACACCACAACACAACCAAGTATTAATCACATCTCTGACTATGCTCTACAAGCCCTAGTCGTGATCCTATACAAGGTGTAACACACATTCAAACATAACAAATCAACCATGTGTATTCGTACCACAAAAAACTACGCAATTCATCAAACAATCAATATGCATTCACTATCAAGCTTACTTAGTAAATTCACCACATTTACCAAGAACCTCACACAAGCTTAATATAACCATAATCAATACTTATGCAAGAAAAATCAAACCGATTCACCCTAGTTCCATTCAAGGTATCTAGGTGCTCAAACACAATAATTCACGTGTGATCTACTCATCACCACACGTTACCCTAAACTCACAAGTTTGGTTCAGAGTTTTCTAGGATGATCCACACATCCCGCTTAGCTCCTCGATTGCCTTGCACTACCTGAGGCTAATCGAAACGCTAACTTACAAATGGATCAACTAAAACTCAGAGAAACCTAACCAAAAAAAAGTTTACCAACTCACTTTCCTTGCCCAGATGGATTACACACTCGATCCACCACCTAACACGCAAACTGGGAAAACTCGACCCACGGGTAGGAAAATCTCGACCCACGGGTAGGAAACCTCGACCCACGGTTACGGGTCTCAAACCACAGACGATCCGATCACGACCCAACAGCAGTTTGGCTAAGGTTTTCGTATCAACCAATTGACTAAGGGGTGGGTCTATTTATAGCAGTTTCTATCGACAAGAATCCGGATTTTGTAATAAATGGTCGGCCATAACCCCGACACACCGACCCAGCTGTCAACACGCATGTACACCAGACAGCAGCGTGTAACCCGGGTGGTTCTACTGCCGACACACGTCCCACTACCTCCTGGATCGAACCGGTGGTCGACACATACTCTCTACCCATGCATGATACAGATTCACTAACCTGAGCTGTTGTGGTTTGGTCGATGGGTAGTCCATGGTACGATCTGTCCGACCCATGATACAATCCGCGGTACGTCGTCTCGACCCAAAGTCAGATTCCTTCGACCCAAAAGCAAATTTTCTCGACCAAAACTCCACCCCAAACTCCCTGAGACCTTCCTAAGTCTTTCTTCCTCGAGCTTTTAAGATTTTCAAGACCTTCCCATCAAAAATCTTCTTACCGCTTGTCAGAGTCACTACAATGACCCTCTCGTGATAGAATTGATCGTAGATGATTGCGACGTCGCCCGAGTTCTGATAGACATGGGAAGCTCCGTAGATGTGATTTTTCGAGAAACTCTCAGAAGGATGAACATAGACCTATCCAAAATCACAGCCGCGCCGAAGCCTCTAACCGGGTTCTCAGGACAAACAACCATGACCCTTGGAACAATAAAGCTTCCCGTCCGAGCTGAAGAAGTAACCAAGATAATGGAGTTTTCGGTTGCAGATCATCCTGCGATCTACAATGTGATTATGGGCACCTCCTGGATAAACTCCATGCGAGCCGTACCGTTGACCTATCATCTCTGCATCAAATTTCTGACCCCCGGAGGAGTCAAAACAATTTGGGGAAACCAAAAGGAATCACACATTTGTTTCCTAACCGAGCACAAACTCAGGAACCCCGTTACAGAGACCACTACCAAGAGAAAAAAGATGAAGATTGACAGGAAACCCGAGAAGGAGTTGGCAAAACTCTTATAGCAATAACAGATTGCGGAGGATCGTTAGAGGAAGGGCAAACCCACCTGCGACCCCGTTGTTTCAGTGAACATTGATGGCAATCACCCAGAGCGCTGCGTCGAGATAGGGGCCGAGTTGAAAGATCCGATAAGGGGAGAGCTAATTTCTTTCCTTAAAAAGAACATAAATACCTTCGCGTGGGAAGCAGAAGACATGCCCAACATCAGCATCAACGTGACATGCCACGAACTAAACGTGGACCCAACCTTCAAACCAGTCAAACAGAAAAGACGAAAACTTGGGCCGGAAAGAGCACAATCAGTGAATGACGAGGTGAAAAGATTACTACGCGTGGGATCAATAGTCGAAGCAAAGTACCCAGATTGGCTCGCTAACCCTGTAGTGGTTAAGAAGAAGAATGGGAAGTGGCGTGTATGCGTAGATTTCACCGACTTGAACGAGGCCTGCCCAAAGGATAGATTCCCGCTTCCACATATCAATCGATTAGGAGAAGCCACAGTGCGCAACTAACTCCTTTCGTTTATGGATGCTTTCTCCGGATACAACCAGATCCTAATGAACCTGGACGATTAAGAGAAGACAGCATTCATCACAGACCACAAAATATATTGCTACAAAGTGATGCCATTCAGGCTCAAAAACGCCGGAGCAACTTACCAGCGGTTGGTCAACTGAATGTTCGCCAACCAACTCGGAAAGACGATGGAAGTTTACATAGATGACATGCTGGTGCATTCTTTGGAAGAAAAGGACCATGTAGCTCACTTAGAAGAATGTTTCGAGCAATTGAATCGGCATAACATGAAGCTCAACCCAACCAAGTGCAGATTTGCGGTGACGTCCGGAGAGTTCCTTGGATAAATGGTCACTCACCGTAGAATTGAAGCCAACCCGAAGCAGATTGATGCGCTCATACAAATGGCGTCACCAAAAATAAAATGCAAAGTCCATAGGCTGACAGGAAGGGTCGACGCACTGAATCGGTTCATCTCTCGATCAACCGATAAGTGTTTGCCTTTCTACGACATACTGCGTGGGAACAAGAAGTTTGAATGGACAGAGAAATGCGAACAGGTTTTTCAATAGCTGAAAGAGTACCTAGCCAGTCCTCCAGTACTTACAAAACCAGTGGAAGGCGAACCATTATTCCTTTACACGGCCGTTTTAGCAATAGCAGTAAGTGGAGTACTCATCCGGGAAGAGCGCAGCGAGCAAAAACCTATCTTCTATGTCAGCCAAACTCTCACCGAAGCTGAAACCCGGTATCCGCAGATGGAGAAGCTGGCGCTGTCTGTGATAATGTTCGCCCGGAAGCTGAGACCATACTTCCAATCACATTCAATTGTGGTTTTAACTTCCTTCCCCTACGATCCATCCTGCATAGTCCTAGCCAGTCTGGGAGATTGGCAAAGTGGGCAATAGAGCTGAGCGAATAAGACATCGAGTATCGGAGCTGAACCTGCGCGAAATCTCAAGTCCTTGCAGATTTCCTGATAGAACTCCCAGAAGAAGGAATAGAAGAGCCAGCTCCGAGCCCGATTTGGAAGCTCCACGCAGATGGATCATCATCAAAACAAGGATATGGAGTGGGAATACGGTTAACCTCTCCAACATGCGAAGTCCTCGAACACTCATTCCGCTTGGGTTTTCGCGCATCCAATAACGAAGCAGAGTACGAAGCTTTGATTGCTGGAATGAGACTTGCTCTTGGACTCAAGGTTTCGTATGTCCAAGCCTACTGTGATTCGCAGCTGGTGGTCAACCAAGTCAGCGGCGAATAAACAGCCAGAGACGACCGAATGGAAGCTTATCTGAAGATCGTCAAAGAACTGGCTGCACAGTTTGAAGAGTTCACATTGACACGGATACCACGAGGGGAAAACACTTCGGCAGACGCATTAGCAGCACTTGCATCCACCTCCGATCCAGACCTGGAAAGGATAATCCTAGTAGAATTCATCAAACATCCAAGCATCAACCTCTCTGACTCCGTGAACACGGTCACCTGCTCCCAAACAACCAACCAGGCCGAAGATACAACCGGGAACGCTGGTGCCACCACTGTAGAGGAGGACCAAAACATGTCATCTTCGGCGGAAGACGAGACAATCGAGATAGAGAAAGAGCCCAAAACAGATCCTCCGGACGAAGGTAAAGCAGTCGAGATGGAGGAAGATCCACAACCAACGGAAACAAACTACGGATGTGACGAAGAGTGGATGGGAGCAATCCGCATTTACATCATGGATGGTGAGATACCCTCGGATAAGTGGGCCGCTCGAAAACTTAGAGCTCAAGGTGCTCGATACGTTATATTAGACGGAAATGTCTTCAAGTGGACATTCTCAGGACCACTGATGGCCTTTGTAGAAGGCGCCAAAGCTAGAAAAATCATGGCAGAGATCCACATCGGCTCGTGTGGCAACCACTCCGGTGGAATAGCTCTGGCAATCAAGATCAAACGTCATGGTTACTATTGGCCGACTATGGTGAAGGACTGCGAAAAATTCTCCGCCAGGTGCGAAAAATGCCAACGACATGCCCCGATGATTCACCAACCCACGGAGTTTCTATCATCAATCTCAGTGCCCTACCCTTTCATGTGCTGGTCAATGGATATTGTCGGGCCTCTATATAGGTCCAAACATAAGAGGTTTCTGCTAGTCTTAACAGATTACTTCTCCAAATGGGTCAAGGCAGACTCTTACGCTAACATAAAGGAAGCCCAAGTCGAACACTTCGTCTGGAAAAATAACTTATGCTGGCATGGAGTTCCATACGAAATTGTCACCGACAAAGGCTCACAGTTTATCTCTACAAGGTTTGAAGCTTTCTGTGAAAAATGGAAGATACGACTCACCAAGTCTACGCCACGCTATTCACAAGGGAACAGACAAGCAGAAGCAGTGAACAAGACTATCCTGGACGGCCTGAAAAAGTGCCTTGATGCAAAGAAGGGACGCTGGTAGATGAACTTGAAGGGGTGCTACGGTTACACAGGACAACTCCGCGACGAGCAACCGGTGAAACGCCTTTCGCCCTTATCTACGGTGCAGAATGTGTCATTCCAGCTGAAGTCTGATTTCCTGGAGTCCGCCGCAGACTTCTTTCAGGGCAGGAGGGACTAAATCACCTCATGTTACTCGATGAGTTGGACTTGGTCAATGAACGATAAGACCAAGCGCTGATTCGGATTCAAAATTAGCAGCAGTCAGCGGCTAAGTATTACAACACCAACGTCAGAAGTCGCAAGTTCAAAGAAGGTGATCTGGTTCTCCGTAAAGTTTTTCAAAATACAGCTGAAACAAACGCTGGCAAACTAGGAGCAAATTGGGAAGAACCTTACAAAATCACCAAGACTGTCCGACCAGGAGTGTACGAGCTCGCGAACATGTCTAACATTCCGATACCAAGATCTTGGAACGCAATGCACCTAGAGAGGTACTATCACTAAGATACTCCGCATGAATTACGGGACGGCTTGATCCCTGCAAAGGGTACGTAGGCAGCTCGTCTTCGGATGGGTTCAGCTGTCCCCCTCCTTTTTCAAGGGGGGAGTGGGTACGTATACATGTATACTCCCATGTCCTGAAAAACGTGATATTCTATCACCTCATTTGTTGTTGGCCACAACAAATGGACAATCACATCCTCTACGGATTCTAACCACTATCTCTATACGAGATATGGTTCTCAAACACCCTCTCACGGGTATAGTAGCGCGCTATAGAAATTTTGACTGGGTATATCCTGGTCTAATATCTGAAAGGTATATCCTGAACGATATTCTTACAAGTTTACTTTCGAGAGGGACAGCAAGTCGAAAACTCGCAAGTCTTAAAACTCAAAGTAAACTCTAAAATCCAGTAAACAGCTCTTGGTACACTGGTCGTAAACATCTCCGAAACATGATACTAAACCTACCAGTTAGTATGAGATTTTAAATGTTTCATTGTCAAAAGAACTGGAATGTAAGTCGGAACCCCGCAAACCCTAAACTGACAACAGGGCACTCGATACAAAGATAACCATATGTTTTCTAAATACGATGGTTCGCAACATATCACAATACAGCAAAAAAACGAAAAACAAGAATGTGAGCAGCTAAATCTAACAAGGGTGAAATATGCCATGCCAATGAACGACAACCATTACGAAATTTAAGAGTGATACACAATAACTAAATGGATAAAGCCGTCCAGGTACTTATGTTCGAAATACAAAAGAAAAGATTCGAATTAAAGGAGCATTGATCAGTTGGGAGGATCCAGCTCGGCAGCCTTTGCTTCGACAAGAGCAGCAACTCCAGGCGTACCGACATTGGAGCCTGCAAAATCTGCAACTCCGACTTTCGCTGCTGCATTCTCCACTGGCTCGCTCCCAAGGAGAGTGTCTACAGAGTCAAAGGAAACCGGTGAAAGCATCAAATATTTCTTCAGCTCGGCCTCAATCCTCTCAAACTTATCAGTCGCATGGGCTAGTTCGACTCTCCATCCCGCTAACTTCGTTGCCTCGGAGTCCAGAGCATGAGTGTCCTCCTTCTGTAGAATCTCGAGTAGCTGCAGATTACTATCGACTTGGGCTAAATCGAGCTCCTTCTCCTTTGCGGCCTTCAGCTCGTCGATGCTCTTCTCAATCTTGGCGAGCCGCTCCTGGAATTTTTCAGATATTTCTTGCCTCACTGCCTTCCGAGCTTTTTTGATATTTGCCTCGTGCAAAGCGTTAGCAGCGATGAGTTGCTTCTTTAAGGACTCAATTTCGACAGCCTTTTTCTGCTTGGAGCGGTCCAACCTCATAGCCAAGTCCCCTACCTTATTCCACTCATCCTTGAGAAATGCCTTTTCCTTTTCAAGAGCTTCAATCCGAGCCAAAGCAGCTGCTAGCTCATCAGCTTGTTTACTCTCCAGCTCGGCGACTTTGTTCTTGAAGAAGGATGCGTCCTTGCGGGCATCGTCGTTCCGATGCCTATTCTTTCGCACATCGTGTTCAAAGACAGCAACGATCTTGTTGATAGACGCGACGAACTGATCACAGGAAGAAACATTCAGTACTTAGCCGTTTTTACTCATCAAAACGAGCAATTTCCCAACATACCTTGGTGCCTCGGAGCGACATGTCAGCATATAGGTCGCCATGAGATAGCACATCAAGGGGGTGGTAATCTATCTCCTGAACAGCAAACTTGTGAGAAGAGAGTCGCTGAGGCTGCCTCATCTTTGCATATCGACTCGGATCCTTCGTGCCTAAACGACGACGACACCGGCTCGGTGGTAATTGGATCGACAGGCTTCTAGCATTTTCTTTTCTCCTGCTTCTCCTTGGCCTTTTCCTTGTCGGGTTCGGGGACGGAGCGTTTACCAGAAGGTTTCTCCCCCTCTCTGTGTTGAGATAGTACCGAGCTAGAAGGCCTGGTAACTGGAACAATAGCAGAAACCACTTCCCTGGTTTCGGCATCAAAAGTTGGAGGCTCGGGAAGAGTTTGATGCTCTGTCTCGGCATCGATCTCACCAATCATTTCAGGATTTGGTTCGGTGACTTGTCCGACTCCATCAGCGGCTCGGCTGGCAGCTTCTTTTTCTCTCTTCTCCTTCAGAGCTTGCTTATCACAGATCGTCAGTCTTTTCCCCATTGTTTTCTCTGGAGGATTTTGAGATGGAGATTCAGATTCCAAGCTGTCAAATACTTCAACGCCGGCGAAGATGGCTCGGGCTTTTTCAACTCTCCTTAGGGAAAAATGGTTTTCCCAATGGCACTTTCTGGCAGCGAGCGCATTCGAAGAAAAAGTGTCAGCTCGCCACAAAATAAAACCTTAGCAAATCTCCTAAAAAGTCTACGGCTCGCCCACCAATAGTTCTCCACTCCGCCTTGATGTAATGGACGCTTTCGGCTTCGACCGTAGCATCATTGATGGGAACAAAGAAAAAAAATTTCCCCAGTCACTGTCTTTGCTTCGGAAGCCTTCAATGATCTTTCTCTGCTTCTTATTAGAAATATAGTAAGCCTTAGAGTTTTTGATCTTTTGGAATTCAAGGAACTGCCGAAGATGGGAGATGCAGACGGTCACATCGTATTCGTAGCTTCGAACCAGAATTCCAACCAAGTGACGCATACGTCGAGGAGTAATTTGGCTCGACGCTAACCCATGTTTGGATAGAAAACGGATGATTAATCCGGGAATCGGAAACCAAAGCAGACACTGGTAGAAGAAACTCTCGTAGAGAGTGAAATGCCCAGGCGGTGGAGAATCAGCTCGGTCTATCGAGGCAGGAACAACCAAATCAACATCTTCCGAAATATTGAATCGATGCCTTAATGCTTCCAAGGATTCAGCTGTGCACAGAGATGAACCAGGTGGGTCAGGTCGTCTCTTGGGAGCTTTCCTCTTAGGCTTTCGCCTCGTCGATGTGCTAGCTTGGTGACTCGCAAACAGTCTCTCCAACCGCACCTTTTCTGCCTTGTCAAGAGTGTATTCTTCTGGTTCGGCTTTGATTTCTTCAAGAGCTCTGTGAATCAAAACCTCCGAGGCATCTGCCTCGGCATCAAAAATTTCATCAACCAGAGACGGGACAATAATCTGCATCTGACCTAGCGAAGAACTGGGTTCAACTGGTTCGGTAACCTGCGGAGATAACACCATCTTGTGTCCAAGTAATGAAGCAGAATTTGCCGACCCAACAGAGTCTTCCAGCTTGGCTGTATGAGACATAAAGATTTTGGCTCGGGGAAACTTTGGGTACTTAGGAAAAAATAAATTGAAGAATTTCGGCTCGGGGATAAGGAAGATCAGGATGGTACTGCAACCCAGATGATGGTGGATCGGAAAATTCAAATACCCGCCGTAGACGTATGAAGACGGATCGGAAAACGCAAAGGGTCTTTGGACGAGTTTGAAGATGGATCGGATAATTTATACAACCGCCGAGCCACGTTTGAAGATAGGTCGGAAAACTCGAAGGTTCGGCGGCGGAAGAGAAGAAATGATAAAAACCTAGCCGAAAACTTAGCATAAAAAGAGAGAAAAGAGAGCTACCTGTTTTTCGGAAATGTGGAGAAATGAGTATAAAGACGCTTAAAAGCATGGCACGTGACGTCACGCAACCTCGAAAACATGCGAAAACGGTTGCAGTTTCCACGAAAGTTATAGGTGTGACAAGAAGGATACTCCGTCGTCGAGCCAATATTATCGTCAAGCCAAAAAAAAATCAAACTCAAGAAAATGGCTCGGCATCATTTTGCAACGGTTCGGCAGAATAAGGGTGGCTCGGCAGCCAGACAGCCTAAATGGCACGGAAATATCAGCTTCCAAGACAATTCAACAACATAGCCGTTAGCTGGATCTGGATCGGTAGCACGACATGCCAATCTGGCTCGGCAGTCAGACAACCCACAGTTTGGCAATGACAATCGCCGAGGCAATCCGGTGATGATGCCAAACTAAAAATGGCTCGGCAATCCGACAGCCTGAAGTTATATGACGAGCCAAAACTGCATCATCACCATAATGCTTCGGCAGATAGGGACATCAGCCTCTCGACGATATTCCAAGCCAAAAAGGCTCGGTAATACAGGTAACAAAGCAGCTTGATGACAGTGCACACTTGAACAGCTCGGCAGCACGTCAAAGAAAAGATGGCTCGGCGAGAGGCAAAATCTTGAAGTCAATCTCGGAGATGACCAACTTTCACCTCGTCATCGTCATCACTTACTCTGACGAGCTGGAGGGCTAACTGTTGGGGTCAATTTTCACCCCATCGAGATTGTCCACCGAAATGACTAAGTAAAGATTTTAGGCCTAGCCACACTTGTCAACATCTGGCTCGGCGGCAGAAAGAAGCAGCGATGAGCCAACACTTGGCTAGGCAGCAGGAAGAAGCACCGACGAGCCAACATCTAGCTTGGCGGCAGGAAGAAGCAGTGACGAGCCAATACTTGGCTAGGCAGCAGGAAGAAGCAGTGACGAGCCAACATGTTGGTGATGAACCACCAAACGGTGACGAGCTAACATGTTGGTGATGAACCAACGAACGGTGACGAGCCAACATGGTGACGAGCCAACATGGTGGCGAACCATCTTTGAATCTCTGTTCTTGGTTTCTTTTCATAGAAGTTTTTCGAATCCCCTAAATTTCCTTACAAAATTTAGTTGTGTGAGTTTCGACTCCCACAATGTGTCCCATTTCTCATTTACATCTAAAATATTTTTTGACAAATGGATAAGGCCCATTTTGTCCAAAATATTGTTCCAACACTCAGCAACCGACACTTGAATTCGTGAAGACCCTTCAACAACAATCTTTATAAGCTTCTAGTTTATTCTAATTCAAAGCGATTTTACACGAAAGTTACTGATAAATAAATTATTTTTTCGTTGTCGATCCGTAAAATTATCGTAATAAAATGAAACAAGTCATTCTTTTACGTTGTAGCGTGTATTGAGCCATTGGGTCAAAACGAAACAAGTCATTCTTTTACGTATGTGGAAGGTCCCAAAGCTCTTTTCAGTTGTGGCAACTGAAAAACCTGATGAGTTAATGAAGGTCACCTAAGAGGTGCATTGAGGAGATCAAGAGCATGTGTGGAGCGTTCATTTCGAGTGGTTCACCGAATGGTCGAAATAGTGCTAAAATCGTATGGAAAAAAATTTGTATCCCCAAAGGAGAATGAGGCTTAGGGATCCAGAACTGTTTATACTTTCAGGTTCCTTTGGTTTACTTGGGTTAGAGCCCATTTGATGCGGGAAGGCTCTTTTGGGATGCCCGTGCTACTAACAAGGGCTCTTGGATTTGGAAAAAAATATTAAAGTTTCGACCAACTATTGTAGATTTCATACGTATGGAACTAAAAAGGGTGAAACTACATCTTTTTGGTCGGATCATTGCATGAAGCAAGGTAAGCTAATAGAAATCTTGGGAGAAGTTGCCACGAGACTGTTGGGTGTTCATTTTTATGCTACTGTATCATAACCAAGAGTGGCTGGTATTTGGGCAATCCGTAGGTGTAGACAACCTCTCATGTGTCAAGTGGCAGAACATATATTGAAGCTTCCTTTACCGGACCCAGAGGCAGGGCTTAATTTCAGTTTTCTTCGGCAATCTCCCATGTACTCCTCCGGTGCTTCGACGACCCTCAGGTGAGTCTTTTCTCGCCGAATTCTTCAGTCGACTTGTTTAATGGTAACTCCTTAGCCTTCTTTGTTTCAGTCAAAATAAAATAAAGATGTGATGTTTAGGGTTTACCGAGATCAATTTTGTACGTTTCTATTTCTTAAATCTATTGTTTGAAGTCTGACGGTTATGAGAATCCAAGTCCAAAAATCTTAGCTTTCTTGGTTGATGAAGTTTTACACTAGTCTCTGTTTAGTTTTGGATGTTTAGTAAACACGTTTTGCAATGAGATTTGAGGATTATATTGAAGGAGAAATATTTCCTCACTGAAATTTGATGAATCTCTTGTCCCTGAATTGATAGTAGATCTTGATAGAAACGGGTCGAAATGGGTTTTGATCTTGCAGTGAGTTTGTAGCTGCCACAATTTTGGACAAACATCCTGTCTTTATCTTGATTATAGAATAACTCTGGTTTTGTTCACTTGTGATTTAGTGTATAATCGGTTTATTGTTTTAAGGCTTACCAGTGTCAACAGGAGTGATCTTTTTAGCTGACATGAATCTTTTTACTGTCATTTGTTTGTTCGTTTCATGTAACGATGATGCTGAAGTTCAATTGCAGTGAGTGTCTGTCGGTTTCCGGGATATCTTCAGATGCTGGAAATTCTGGTTCATCGGTCGAGAGAACTGTCAGTTTTGGCATTGCCTCTTCTTCTCGGACGGATACTGATATGTTCTGCTAGAATTTCATCTTGGACCACTATGTTTTGGCATTTCTTCTTACAGGTGGAAGCTAGCATATATATGGTTTAATTTCTTCTCGGACGGATACACCAACCACTATGTTTTAACTTCCTAAGAGACTCAACTATCGCAGGTAATTACAAAAAGAAAACACGCTTTATAGTTCAAGTTCTGATAAAGTTCACTAAACTCTTTAACTCACATTTCAAATGGTTAAGACGTTTAGCTCATCAAATTCTAGTTCAAGCAATATAGCAAGCTTTTGAAGAGTATATCAACCTAAGATCAGATTGCTAGATGCACGGTAAAGCAGTCATGCATATAGAATAAGTAAAGATGAAGAATCTATTGATATCCCTAAACAATCATCAATCAATTATCGAATTATGGAACTCATTGAACACCTAAAACCTAACTAGATGACTACTCAGACATAGCAAACGAAACACAGCAATTAGATGTAGAAATCATGATGAATAAACTTGAATTAAAGAGTAAAAGGTTGAAGATTCTTCTCTATATCGAAGTACAAAGTGAGATCTCCTCCTAGAAGCTCTTAAAACTCAATCTATGAAGAACACCGAAGGCAAAACGTGGTGGCTGTAATATAAAGCGTATTCTAATATTTTGTGACGTCTTATTCCTAACAAGAGGCTAAAAATAAGTATATATAGGTCTAGGGTCTTCTAGGGTTAAGTTTAGGAAAAAAGAGGAATTTTGGTCGAAAAACAGTCTGATCCCAATCACGATCCCGACCAAAAATCTGTTAACACAAAAATGTAAAATAAAAACACATAAGAAAATAAATCAATTTTCAAAGATAAAAAAAAAAAACACACAAGACCAAGATAAAGAAGAAGAAAAAAATGATAAGTAATTATACTATTGAAAGAGATTGAAAAATAAATGAAAATATTTACTCACAAAATTTTAATTCTCAAAATTTTAACCGGTTATTTAGATAATATGATTTATTCAACACCAAATATATCTAGATAACAAAGTTTAAACAAATTAATTCATTTTCAAATAATAATCATCGATATAAAAGTAATTGGTTAGGTGTCTTTTGGTTTAGTTCAATTATTAATTCTAAACCACATATTTAAGCTTGCTTGATTATCAAACGCCAAAATTAAAACTCTAAAGAGTTTTTCAAAGTTTGTGTAGTTATAGCTAGTAAAGTTTCATTTAATGTAGTTTGAGAAAGGGGTTGAAAGTTCGTGTGGCTGAAGATAGGGATCAAATTTTATGTGTGGCTGTAGATCGATCACCCTGCTTTAAATGAAGATTCTCGACTGAAACCAACAGTTCAATCCAAATTATACAAAAGGATATAATTAAGAAAACCCAGTATATAACAAAACACAATTATTATTAGTTTTAACCACAAACGATACTAAGGAACAACATCATTTTTAATAATATTCTCTTTCCAGCAATAAAAGTAATTATTTTAATGAATCAATAGGTATGGAAAAGAGAAATGATGTATTCCAGTGCGCTTTGCTGCTATCATGCACCACCCGGGACTTTATAAACTGAAACATCCATAAAAATATAAATTATATGAAAATAAAAAGAGATTAGAACAGTGAGTTTAATGACACTTACGTCCACAATAAGATCCAGGGACTAAGAGGTTCCCGCATGCATGAGAAAGTTTGGGAAGCTTATTTACGTCAAAGTGTTGCAAGAAAATTTTTGTGACACTTTGACATATACATTTCATCTTATTCTTTTGTATATTTTCGCAACAAATTTTTAATGGTTGAATCCACGGAGTACCAAGCATGAGAGAATCACCACAATAATCTAAATCCTCGTATATTTCCATCTGAGTACAGTATCGAGCATCAATATGGGACGATGTTGATCTCATCACCAACAATGTCAAAATAAACATATTATAGATGATAATATAGGGCCTCAACATTATCTCTTTTTTTTCCTATATGCCTTTGTCCTCTCAGTCCTGACAAAATATTTGGTATATAAACATACTATAGATCCTATTCTATTTAAGGAATATCAAATCTCACAATTATTAAAAAAAAAAGAAAAAATATTAGTCAAATAAGGCAATATAATTTACTCATTTAAGATTTTGGAAAAGTCAATAATGTTTTAAAATTAAAACAAAAAAATTCAAGACAATAAAAATAAAAGTTAGGTAAAAAGGAAAAAAATTTATTGTTCTATTTTATATAATAAAAAGGTTTAATTTCGTCATTTTATTGAGTTATTTGCCAAAAACAAAATAAATGGATAAAACATGTAAATTTTAAATATAAAGGGATTAGTTAGCAAATTAATAATAAAATAGAGATTATATATAATTGAAATATTTTTTTTAAAGTAGAAAATGAAGCAAACGATTGGAAATTTTTTTTGCTTCATTTGGAAGAAACCTTATTTTTTAAAGAAAAAATGAAGCCAACGGTTGCATATATCCTCAGACCATTTCCAATGATGCTTCAAATTTCATATTTTTCTTCATTTTGAAGATGAAAATGAAGAAATTTTCTCTAATGGTTATTCATTTTCATCTTCAAAATGAAGGAAAGAATAGTGTTGCTTCATATTTGGAGATTTACTATTTATTTCTTCAAATTTTGAAGAGAAATTATGAGAAATGTCACTCATCAGCTCCCACTTTTCAAAAATGCCATTTTTGAAACTGTTTACATGGGTGCCACTAACATTTTATCATATTCCCAAATTACCCTTTGACCAATTTTACCATAAATTTTTGATTGACTTTTCAGATCTCGTGTTCCAAGTCGAGATTTCGTCTCAAATCGTCGTCCAACTCGAGATCGGTCAAACAAGCTCAAATCCGATCTCGCCGTCTCCGATCTTTCTGTCTTCGATTTCGCCGTCTCCGATCTCCCGTCACGATCTTCTCTGGGATTTCCTCTGAGATCTTGTTGTTGGACGACGTACGCGGTGAATGCCTCAGATCTAATTGATTCAGCTTGATCACTTGATTTTTTTGATTTATGTGTATTTGTTGTTTGATTTATATGTATTTGTTGTTTGATTTGGATTCATCGCTAGCGATTAGAAAATATTTACTCTGTGCTTGAAATATGAATCATGGGTAATTTCTTCGAATCTAGCCAAAATTGATCACTTGATTTATTTGAAAAGAATAAACTGAATCATGAGAAATGTTTTCGGAATTTTGAGTTGGATTAGTTGAGTTGTTATCTGCATTGTGTGTATTTGTTGTTTGATTTGGATGCATGGACAGAGATTACATGGCCTTGCCCAATTTCTCTTATAATTTCATATAAATGCATGAATCGTGCTAAATTTGGTACTCAAATTGGATTGTTTGCTCGATTCGAATATCCTTGTTTTAAAAAAAATGAAGCACCAGATCTAAATCATCGATTTCTGTGTTTTGGTGGTGATTTACAGGTCATGTAGAGTTTGGCTGCAATTTGAGTTTCAATATCTTGGTAAACACCATCTCTATGAATTTGTTCACACCATCTTTAGTTTTATACATTAGTTTAAAAAACATTTTAATTACCTTATAAAACTTTCAAAACCTTTTGATAACAGATTAATAATTAAGCTTATAAAACCTTTTAAAATGCTTATAAAACAACAAAAAGATATGTGTTTGATGGCACACTTTTAATTAGTCAATAAAATTTACAAACCCTTCTATTTACAGTTTTATAATTAGGCTTATAAATCTTTTAAAAACCTTTTAAAACTGATAAACCATAAAAATCTTCTCTGAAATCGGATTTCCCTTCATTATCTTAACAGGTCGTAAGGATGGAGTTGTATTCTATTTTTGGAATGTGGAGGCTGACGGATAACAGTCATAGGGAATTTATGTTAGATGTTGAAAGGGGAGGATCTCTTAGCATTATTGACGAAGATATTGGTTTAAGTGATTTAGTGAGGGTTGTGTTAGAAGATTTTGGGATTGATGGGTGCGGAAATTTGGTCAAGATTAGTTATGCATTACCGGATCGAACAGACTTTCCTCCAATATTTATTAGGAATGATAGGCAATTGCGAGCATTCATGAACAAGTTTGTAGAGAGTGGAAGACGTATTCAGTTATGTGTGTCAGTGGAGAAGGTATGTTTTATCATAACTATTTGTTTATATGGTTTATAAGTTTGTTTACTGTATTTTATAAAGTTATGAAATTTTCTGTAACAGGGACAAACAAGCTCAAATCCAACAACAGAGCAAAGCTTTATCGAAATTAGAAATAAAGTTTAGTTTACTGCTGCTGCTTCTACAGTTTGGTTCTTTTAACTCCTTGTTTTTAAGTTTTTTATCACTCTTGTTTCTAAATAGATTGATCAAGTCTTCAAAATCTGTCTTGCAAGGACAAAGGACGTCAAATCCGATGATAGAGGAAGACAACAACGAATTTCTTTCACTGCTCTGCTCCTATATCTCCCATTCGGATTGAGGTATTACTGTGCAAATAATTTTATAACTCACCTTATATATTATTATAAAATTCTTGTAAACCCTTTTAAAAAACCTTACAATTCCTTTTGAAAACCTTATAAACTTATCAGTTATCATATAAGGTTTCCAAAGTTGCATATATTTTTGGTTGTGTAGAGCGTGTTTGGATCAGAAACGTCATCATTCTCTGCTAATCGTATCGAACGGCTGGTACCTCAAGTTTCAGCTTCTAAAAGGGTCAAACTGGTTCTTCAAATTCGTTTGATAGGAATGTTGATGAGTTATATATTGGGAAGAGGTTCAAGAACAAAAGGAAATGTCTAGACAGTTGCAGGTGTACGCAATTAAGAAGGGCTTTGAGTTTAAGACTTAGAAATCAGACTTGGGTAGGGTTTTCCTTAATTGCATTGATGAAAAATGTAGTTGGAAGTTTCGTGCAATTAGGGTTCATGCGTCATATATTGTTCTGATTAGCAAGTATATTAGCGAGCACAGTTGTGATTCCTCCTTAATTAATGTTAATTATCATCAAGCAACTGCAAATACATTAGCCGAAATGGTAAGTAACCATTTTGAAGGAGGGAAGACTGGACGTAAACCTAAACAGTTGATTGAAACATTTAGGCATGATCTTGGACTCGGGATCACGTATTCAAAGGCGTGGCAAGCTCAAGAACATGCAACCAAGATTGCTAGGGGTACACCTGCTGATGGATATGAGTTGTTACCGAGGTGGTTCCACATGGTAAAGGTGAAGAACCCCGGTTCTGTAACTCATATAGAGGTTGATAGTGCTAATAAGTTTAAGTATGGATTTTTTGCTTTTGATGCATCAGTTAGAGGTTTTAAGTTGATGAGGAAAGTGCTTATTATTGATGGTGCCCATTTGAAAGCAAATTTTAAAGGGACTTTGCTTGGTGTATCAGCGCAAGATGGGAACTTTCAGTTGTACCATATTGCTTTTGGGATAGTGGATTCTGAGAATGATGCATCATGGAATTGGTTTTTGAATATTTTGAAGACTGTTGTTATCCCTGATGAGTCTGATTTAGTTTTTGTGTGATCGTGCAATGTCTATTGTGAATGGTCTTGTGATCAATTATCCAGCTGCTCATCATGGGATCTGCAATTTTCATTTGGAGAAAACTATTGATACCCATTTTAGGGGTTCTGCGATGATTTCTGTTGTGAAAGATGCAGCTAAAGCTTACGCTCTACATGAGTTTGATCATCTTTTCAGGTATTATAAGGTTTTTAAAATGTTTTATAAAGTTTATTATAAGTGTTTTTGATATTTGAAATACCTTATAAACATTTTATAAACCTTATAAACGTATTTGATAAATCTTACACACTACATGAGTTTGATCATTTTTCAGGTATTATAAGGTTCTTAAAATATTTTATAAAGTTTATTATAAGTGGTTTTGATTATTTTCAGGTTTGTCATAAGTTATTAAAATATTTTGAAAAGTTTTATAAGTTATTAAAGTTTATTTTGATCATTTTTTCAGGGAACTTAGCTTTGCAGGTGGTTTCAATTACAAGATCAGTTTGCTAATAAGCGATTACATTGAAATGAACCTATCTACCCGATCCAACCATCCATTCCTTCCTGCCTTTATCTCGCGATCAGCCACTTTCACGGCCAGACTCAAAACCTGCATCCATAAAGGAGGCATAAGCAACATAATTGCTTAGTGATGCGGTCATCCCGTCTCACTAGGCCACAGAACAGAATCGCAATCATACTTATCGATTTCACCAGTCAATATTACTTATCATGAACAAAATTCTCATCGAGCATGTCTGATCCGAATATCGAGCAGTCACTACATGATCCGGGTAAGCCTTGGCGAGAACACTCGACTCCCAAGCGTGTTACCCGATCGGACTCTCGATCAAAGAATCAGCGCATCAAGATAGAAATGCAGATTATATGAACATGACAAGCAAAACAGTCGGAATCACCCAAGCAATCAATGACCGTATGAAATCTAGCAATCAAATGACCCTAGAACAGTAACCACGGTCATGCACTCACCTTAGCCAGTCGGGATCGTTTTGCCTCGATCCGGTTCGGTTCTGACACCTCTTGTCGCCGATCACCCTGATTCTACCCAGACTTGCGTGTCATTACCCACAGACTCGATCTCGCAACCCACAACTCAAATTTTCTCTGAATCTCTCTGAAATCTTTCTAAGTCTCTTATGCGTTTCTTTGGGCGTAAAAAGGAGGTCAATGGGCAAGTTTCGTGTTTAAATATGCATTTTACTGCTCACGAGCCGCCCAGAATATGCTGCAGAATATTCTATCAGTCAAGTCAACCAAAGTCAACACGAAGTCAACTAAAGTCAACACGCGTTTTTAGCCTAGTACAGTTAGAAAAACTGCCCAGTTCCAGTTTCCCTATCCTTTCAATTCTCTCGACCAAAACTAACCAAGCAGTTCGGATTCAGCTCGATCACTTTGATCGTCACACATTCGGATTCCCAACAGCCAGTTTACCTGACCCTTTCGATCCAACATGACCCGATGATCGATCAAATCATTTCATGGTCAGTTTTCCCGAGCACGGACGTTACTCTTATACTTTGTGTGAAACTGACGCTAAATGATAGTTTTTGGTGGATACAGTTCGTCGACCCCTGTTTGATAGATTTATAAACGGTAGAGAAATTCACAGGGATAAATAAACAATTTTTTGTCAGAATGAATCCTTTAATCAGAAGAAAAAACCATTTTACCCGAAACATTTGACAGTAATAAAATGACTTAAGAAATGAGACAGAATATGAGCTATAGATTTATGATGACGGAACATTGTTCAGTTGTGATATAACATAGGATGTAAAAACAACTTAACGGTTACTCTAAAAAAAACTAAGTCAAGAAATTAGTTCAGCTTCGTGATTCCATTTGTGATATCTCCATCTGTCATGTTCAGCTTTTAAGACATCTTGGTTCCTCTTTCTAGTGGAACCAATCAATCTGTTGCGATTCTGCATATAACTTACATTCGTCCACAATATCAGATCATCATTGCGATCTGGTTCCTTGTGTGTCCAACCATCATGTTCACCATACATATCATCATGTTCCAACTCTTTAGCAGCCTTAGTAAACTCAGTTGAATTTCTCATATCTTCCAACATAATCGGATCATCAAGACTAAGATGGTTTATAGGATCATGCGGTTGAAACCCATAACCAAAGAGATGAGTTCCACGCGTCACGCCTGTATCAACAATCAATATTTTTCCTAGTCGAAGTCGTCTATCCTCTTTACGAACTCTAAAACATGAAGAATCGAGGAACATACCATATCTCTTACAAGCTTGCGCAAGCTCACGTCGTATTGTTTTGTTCTCACAGTCATATGGTCTCTTCATACCAATAGTATTGACTTCCCAATACCTCTTCGGAGAACTTGCATATACCTTGAAATCCAACGGAACCAACGAATCGAGTTTTTCCTGAAATCTTCTTTTTTGCTTCTTGAATCGAGCCTCATGGTAGCTGTGCTTGATTGTAATCCTTTTTTGTCTGACGCTGGGGTTAGATCTTGGGTTCCCAAAAGTTTCAGCGATAGAAGTGTTCTGATTTTGATCGCTCACCAGGTGTTCGACGAAATTTCCCAAAAGATTGTCGACATTTTCCTTCAGCTTTGGCTCCTCAAGCCTTGTCTCCTGGTTTTTCTGAAGCTCCAGTATCGCATCATGTTGTTCCTTCATCTTCAGCTTTGCTCTGATACCATTGATAAGTCTGGAGATCGGCTTATCTTATGAACAGAAAGGGGATGAGTATTTAGAAGAAATATGGAAGGAAATCAGAAAAAGAAGGAGCAGAGGAAGAAGAAGAACGTTGAAGAAAAGTTTGTTTTTAATTAATATGTTTTTGATAAAAAAATCTCTCAGACTGTGATCGTTAGACTTAAATACAACCACATACATCAACGGCTTGCCCGCGTAGTATTGGATTGAATATCAGTTGAAGATCTTTCGGGCATTTGAGTTGTATTTTTCTCTTGTTGGTGGTTTTCACCTTCTTGCCTTTCAGTGTATTGTCTTCCGATATGAGCTTAGCTTAGCCACTTTCCATTGCGGTTTTGGTGGTTACCTCTTCAGTTCTACATTCTTCGTTGTGTGCTTTCGGTTGGGTGTTAGTGTTTTGCTTTTCTTTTATTCAGATGTGGTTTTGGGTTGTATTTCTCGGTTGTTTGGTTTCTTTGTTTGGACAAAGTCTTCCAGTATTCGTTTGGGCTTAGT
This sequence comes from Pseudoturritis turrita, assembly GCA_900406555.1. Classification (NCBI taxonomy): domain Eukaryota; kingdom Viridiplantae; phylum Streptophyta; class Magnoliopsida; order Brassicales; family Brassicaceae; genus Pseudoturritis; species Pseudoturritis turrita. The sequence continues at coordinate 159,127 of OVBL01000632.1, read as the reverse complement.
TTCTCTCTTTTGGACTCTTAGTTCAGTCGTTTCCGTACTGTCTTGGCTACGGATGGTTTTGTCCACTACCGGCATTTGTCTTATGTGTAATTTGTGGCTTAAAATTTTCAATATAATCAAATCGAGATGAAAAAAAAATACAACCATATATACTTAATAAAACTAGATGTTATGCCTTTATGGATCGAAGCCCATTGGGAGCCCAATACCATACTTATCATCAACAAGAGGGAAATTCTCGCGGGTGAGGAGATGAATCGGCGGTTGTTCTTGTCAGCTTCGAAGGAATCGATGGGAGGAAAGCTTTTGGCGGAGAATCCAACTGGTAAAAGCAAGATCGGTTTCGAATCAGATTTTGTATCATCGCGATTTCAGATGTTTGTGGAATCGGAGGGGTTTACGAAATCAGCGATGGTGCGAGCTCATGGAAGAAGACAATGGCAGATGATTCAAGAAGGAAGGTCCTACGTGGAGAATCTCACAGATGGAGATTATTTCATGGTTTTGAAATCAGGTTTATGTGAAGCTATTCTTCTTCATGGCATGGAGAAATTATAATAGCATGAGAAAGGGTCCAAGAGGGAATTTCTCTAAAGACTGAGGCTGGGAGCATTTGATAGAATAGGATTCCTGATCAGTGCATGAGAAATCAACAAAGTCTGAAGCAAGATGGAAGAATCGTCTGGTGATGGTGAAGTTGGATTCAGATCCTGGAAAGGTGTGAGTCGAGGTTCTTTGACTCAAGTCATCGGACCAGAATCATTCCTCTGTCTTAAGACTCAAATTGTCTTATGTGATGTTCTTGGTTGATGTCTATGAGCATTCATGCTCTTCAAATCTGAAAAGAATCAACACTTGTTGAATCACACAGTTGGCATGTAGATTGGACAAAGATGTAGTCAAGGTTAGGTGTTGGATTTAAGCTAAATTATCTTGGTAAATCTGTAGGGTGTAAGTTTGATGCAATGGGTGATTATAAATAGTCAATAGAACAAAGATTGTTAACACACAGAGTTCTATGGCCTAGGGGACTCCTTAAGATTCAGATTGGTATGTATGTTTGGTGACTATCAGGGTACAAGTTGAGGGTTTGGGATTAAGGCTGGGGAGAATTCAAGAGCATGGAATTAAGGCTGCATCATCTGTTACAAGGTCTTCTCGAAGGCATTTGGGTATTAGATCAGATGGATTTCTGTATAACTTGCAGTGGTACTGCATTCCAGGAAGCGAGTCAATCAAAGGCTATTAAGGAAGTAATGGAGAGTGGCTGAGCCAAGCTCAGGCTGTAGTTCTCAGTGGCACGGGTCATGGATCTTGAAGTGGACGTTAAAAGTCTGACTCTTGGTAACACTGATGGTGATATCAGTTTTGGTGTTAACAGAGAGACAAGGATAATGTTTCCTATGTCAACTTGTGTCTAAAGTTACAAGTCTGGAGAGGACAGACTTGATGGTTACAAGTACGTGAGAACACAAATGATTTTGGTTCAACATGGTCAACAGGTGTGGCTGCAAGAAGGAGAAACACATTTAATAAGGTCAGACATGTTGGTCTAGCAAGAAGCCATAAGTAGACGATGTTGGGACATTGAACATTAGGAGTGATCAACGAACAACTTAACAAGGAAAATTGTTTAACGCAGAGAGGTGGAGTCAAGTCTTGTAGACACTTGAAGTTCTGATCCTTTAAGGTTCTATAGTTATAATCAGGCCAGACCAGAAGGGAGTTTTTTGGTTCCAGGTGGAGTTATACATCTTAGAAAAGTTGTCTCAGATGTTGTGGTCAGATCATATCTGATCTAAGTGGAATCAAGTCAGTTTAATGAGAAAAGAGTTATGCAGGGTTTTACTTAATTTAGATCAGGGTTCAAGGTAGTTTAATATGATAAGAAGATACGAAGACCAAGGATGGTAAAGGTGTATGTATCATCAACCACAATCCAGGTTTAAAACTGACAAGGACAAAGTAAATGTGTCTAATTATGGGATTGTGTGTTACTACAGGTCGAGATCAGTTAACAGGACAAGTTGCATCGTAAGGAGATTCGTAAGAGGAGTCTTACAGATGGTCACTTGCACGTAAGACATCTGAATAGACATATGTACCAGAGGTGTGCTGCAGTGATGTTGATACAGAAGAACATGAAGTGATTATAAGAAGAAGAAAAAAGAAGGAAATCAGATAATAGTATGATGCAAGAGCCAAACCTGGTTAAGTCCTGATTCAAACTAAAGGTTGAAAGTATCAAGAAGGATACTGGAGTATTGAGCTATGAAGATGACGATGAGTGAGATGATTAAATGAAGTTTACAAAAAGGAAGAAACAATCAGAAGACATTGTAGGTGTTGCAGGGGCTGGTTTTGCAGTTGTCATCACAGGAAGGTTTAAGACTTGTTCTGCATTCAGCAAGACAAGCATGCTCATCTAAAGCTCAAGTCTAGCAGCTGAAAGAGGTTTCAGGAAGGATGTAAATGCAGGAGAAGCAAGCTGCATTTGAAGAAAAGAATAAGGGAAGTTCTGGTTGTATCTGTAGGCATCACAAGAGGAGAATGAGAAAATTTTACCAGGAAAACATTTAGCTAATTATATCGAAGTGAATAATCATTAGTGGCAAAGGCATGTTCAAGGGTTGCTGATGAGTCGAGAGAACAAGATATTGGTGGTGATGCAAGTTTTAGGTACAGAGATATCTCAATACAGGGAAAGGTATCGAAGCTACTATGGTTATCGGTTAGCTGCATACAAAATTCACGGAATTTGATTCAAGGCTCAATGAACATGAGTAGAATCAAAAGTTCTTGACTTCGAAGGAAAAGTTGAGATCCTCGAGTTTCCTATTTTGAGTTGTTCCACAGATTATAATAGTTTTTTTCTAATTATTGAGGTTATAATAGCTTTGAATGGTTGGGTTTTGTTGTCGTTGGACTTAGAACTGGAAGTGCATAGTTAGAGATAAGAAGAACGGCTAGGAAGTTTTTGTTCTTGATAATAACAATCAGGAAGTTACCATTTCTATGGCAAAGCTCCCCCAGCCACATCCACTCTCCAACACCTCGTGAGTTTTCTCTATTCTCCCCTGAAATGTCCCCCCCCCGTTCCAATTCTAAATCAAGAAATCAGACAAGATACTCTTCTCACCTTTGCAGATCTCAGAGCCTCATCACCAAACTATAATCGTGATAATCGTGAAAGCTTGATAGAATCACAGTAAGGAACCAGAAACCAAAAACAAAATCCCCAGGGAACATTTCATGGTTTCCTAGAATGCAAACAGCTCATTACTTGGCAAGTTTAACCAGTGATGAAGCAAATTATAGAGGGAGTAATGTTCATTGTGACAGAAAGAATGTTTCCATAAGACAACGTACAATATTAAACAACATTTTGCCTGAACCATTTTACAGTAAATGACTAAAGAAATGAGACAGAGTATGAGCTGAAAGATTTATGATGACGGTACATTGTTCAGTTGTGATATAACATAGGATGTAAAAACAACTTAACGGTTACTCTAAAAAAACTAAGTCAACAAAGTCAAAATAACTAATTCTGCGTAGACATGTCAACTGCTAATGGATTAGAGAGGGAGTAACGTTGGTTGTCGTCAAGCTCTTACTACTTTTAGTACTCCCAACACTGAAATGAAAGAACAAACCATTGGTACATGTTTTAACAGTTTCTTGTATGTTTTAACAGTTTCTTGTAAGAATTAGTATAGCTGAAACTGGAAAAAAAAAATACCTGTAAAACCCATTCACAAACGGGTACAGACACGGGCTGCCTTGTACACCTTCCCAGGTCGACACACGTATCCTCTGCTCGGGGCACAATGCATGTCTTTTGAACATATGCACAATCCTTCCAACGCACATCCTTCTCTGTCAATGCTAATGTCTCCGCTCAAACCCAATATCATGTCCGTCCATTCGCTTGAAAACAAGCCTAATGGATCGAACCTCTCCTTGACCTCCAAGAACTTAGCTGCGTCATTGTACTTCTCTATCGCCCCGATAAACGCTACGTTTCTGTTTTTACCCCAATGTGGCAGCCCGCCATACTTAAACAACCCCATTTGCTCAATCTCCTCCATATAGTCTTCGTACATACGAGGCACCAATGGATCTTTGCTCCTATAGTATGTAAACTCAAACTCCACGCCGGGAAATTCGGTCCCCAAGAAGGCAAGAGACGGTTGAAGATATCGGATTAAAACACCGTTGTAGAAATTGAGCCCGCATAGTGCTTTTGGTTCGGTTTTGAGCAAAGCATTGATGTCAGCTATAAATTCTTCTGTGTTCTCAGTGGGTATGGTAAATGTGGTCTGTTGATAAAATCGACCTTTCACACGGAAGTCCCATGGACAAGCCGTAGTCATTCCATCTTCTTTGCTATCCAGACAACTTCCCGATGACATTAGATCACTATGGTATCCGATCACTGGATAGCCATCGAAAGTTGTACCTGTAGTATTACAATATCAAAGTTAACTAATCAATTTCTCGTGTCTTTATCATGTTGTAGTTTGTACATAAGGAAAAAACTTACCATCATTCGTCAAACCATATGATGAAGTAATCAATCTAGATGAGCTTTTCAACGCCTGTGTGCACATTTTCTCCGAATCTCTTTGCAATTCAATCTCTTCTTCTATTTTTTTGTAGAAAATAAAAGAAGTCAGTGTATTGCAACTAACTTACTATAATGACTTGAAGAAATTCTATGTTTTTGTAACAAAATCTCAACAGAAAATAGTAGAAATGAATGTACCTATTGATCTGTCAAAAGCCAACATTTTTGATGGCGTTGATCTGAACAACACGGAATCATATGAGCCATTGCCGTAGATGTCCGATGAAACTCGTTCATCCATCCGGTACACAACTTCTCCGTAGCTCGGATACCACATTATATCGGAGAACTCAAACCTTCTTCCGAGCCTCTCAACCTCCTCCGCAAGACCGCGATCCTTAACTTCCATATAGGTAATAGATCTTTTAAACATTTTCTCCAACTGAACTGTCACCTGGAGGATAATGACACAAATCTTAAGTAACCAGAAAAATTAATCATATATTTAAGCTTTGGCATTACCAATGTTTGATATAATATACCTGCGAGATGACACCATATAACAAGATAAAACAAATACAAGCATGGAGAGGAAGTATTTGTGTCTCAAGGAGGATCACGTGACCCAAGAATGCAAGACCAAGAGTGTAGTATTTTATTGCTTGAGAGCATAAAAGACAAAGGCAAACTCCTTTTTTGTCGGATTGGACAAAGAGGTATGGGTGGTTTTATTAATATATTCTTGGATGTTGGAGAGAGCATGAGAAGCTCTAGGGTCAAGACGTGAATATTATATATTGAGACACACTTACACTAAGGCAGTATGCAAGCGTGACAAACACAAGAAGAGAGAACACAACTCAAAGTATAAACTTGTTTGAGTGTTCTTGGGGAAGAGGGGAGAGATAGAAACCGAGTGAAAACTTTGTAAAGGGTTTTGGGGTTTCCTAATCTCTTGTAACTCTCTAATCTAGTGGATTCCGGGAGAGAGTTCCCGGCGAGACGTAGCGACCCAGTTAAGGGCGTGAACTCGTTAATCTCGTGTGTGCTCTGTTTTTCATTCATCTCTACTTTCTCTGTTTTACGCATTTCCAATTGTGTGTTACACAGTTGGTATCTTTCTTAGAAAACAAATCAGCCCCTTGGGTGTGTGTTGGGAGCTAAAGCAACAGAGAGGTGACGCCTTGGAGCTGTAGTTTTCTCCACATATACGCCAAGGGACACTTTGGAAGCTTCTAACTCATAGAAATTGCTGCCATTGAGTAGCCTAACCATGGCAAACCCTTGATCTGGTGCAGCAGGGGTAACCAATCGCATATCGGTAACGTAGTCATGGAAAGAAGTCCCATCGCCGTGCCAAGAACTACCGTGGGCGCCCGTAGACATCATCCCACCAACTGTTAGTCCCCACCAATGCGGTGCCATTCTCAACACAAGCCCGACTTTTGCAGCATCATGTATGAGTTGGCGTAAGGATACACCACTCTGAACCGTGATTGTCATTGCTTCTATATCAATGCCCAATGTTTGGTTCAGAAACTCAGTACTGATGAGTCGACTCTCCTCCCCGTCTGCACAAGCCAACTTAGTTGTGCTATGTGAGAACCGCGTAACCACGCGCATCTTCTTTCTTCCCCGTGTTCCTTCAGATATGACATGTAGTAGATCATGCTATGTGGTGGGGTATGCCACCATTGATGATCTACAAGTCGTTCTATCTGAAAAAACTCCATAGGAGTTGAGAACGGTGCAGTTTCTTCCTCCGAAACTGTAACTAACGGGGTTTGCAGGTGGGCTCGAGTGGGCCACGAAGAGAAAAAAGAAAATATAAAAAAAATCTGATACAATTACAGATACCAATTAAAACTGGATAAATTAATAATCATAATCATAATAAAATATTCTATTTGACTGATTCAAAATATAACATAAATTGATAAGATAATAAGATATAATAATTTTTTTAAAAACTCTAATGTATATATATGGTTCTATTAATATAATAAACTTATAATTAATATATAAGAAGTTAGACAAATATAACTAAGACAATTTACTAAAATGTGATTATAATGTTGTTTGTTTTTCTTTCAAATCTAAATATCTTTGGAACTCAGTCATTATTAACTTAAAGAATAAGACGAATGCCAATTTTCTTTAGTTTAATCAATTTTTTTTTTTTCGAATGTGAAACAAAGGTAATGAGTATGTCTCTGTTTATAGAGCTAGTATACAAAAACAATAAAGAAATTAAAAAAAACACCTAAACTAATATGGATAACATGAAAATATAAAAAATATGGACTCAAAATAAAACTTTCTATTTTACATAATAAAGATTTAAGAAGATTATGGACTTTAGAAGAAATCTCCATTAAAAGTAATGATTTTTTTTCACTTTTTCCATAAATTAATAAATTTCATAGTTACAATATTATTAATTTATATAAAATTACATTATATATAGACATAGTATACATCAATTCTTTGATTTATTATAAATAACTCGATACAATGTAAATCAAACTAATGTTCATAAAAAAAACAGACACAAAAAAAAGAATTTCTAATCACTAGTAACAACTTATTTCACAGCACTAAAGACGTACAAATTATATACTCTAAAATTAAGTAAACTAAATAAACTTTAATCGTCTATCAAAGTTTGAAACATGTTTCTTAGCTATGTTTTGTTACTTGACAAAATGAGATATAATCTTAGTATATTCAAACCGGTTCACTAATCATACACTTATCTTTGTATATTCAACATTTTTTTCTTCAAAAAAAGCATATGGAAGACATGTACCTGAAATAGTTGTCATTTTTTCTTGAAAGTAATATATGACCTGCAATATATAATATTCTTTCAGAAATGTTGGCTTATGATTAAAAAAAACTAAAATAACGGTGCAGCCTTAGACAATATCAAGTCTTTTCAAAAAACGATTTATAAAACTATCAAGGGAGATTAAACCATATTGGCTGCAATGGAAGATTGAACTAAACCATACAAACCGACGCGTTGCCGCATATAAATTTAATTTTTCATTTTAAAATAATATTATTTTGTGAAATTTTTTGCGAAAACGTATTTTGGATTTTGTGAATTCTAATTTGTAAACATATATCATATGGCTAAATTGTTATTTTTTCAATTTTTAATCTTTTAATTTATATAATAATAATAATAATAATTAGAAGATATGTATTATAAAAAATATTAATAAATGTTATATTTTGTTTTTCTTTACTAATAATGAAAAATTTGAGATATTTGGACAGTGACTTTCATCGTTCTATCATATATGTAAAACCAAAACGAATTCTCATTTAAAGTGTCACATCATCACCGATTATTATGTAATAATATTTAATAATTTATTTAAAATTTTATATTGTTCAATACATATATAAACTCTTATAAAAAATATTAAAATAATATTTGTCTGTTAGGCAAGAATAGTATTGTCCCAGATAAAATTAAAATGATTTTTATTTTAATTAATAATTTTAATATATATATACAGTTTCTTCATATTTAGATATAGAATTTGTTTTTAAATTTACAAAGTAATAAAAATAAATATCATAAGAAATAGTTTTTAAGAAAAAACATAACACGTTTGGAGAATTAAATAGAAAGAGTACAAATATATATTTGCATAGGTTTTTTCTAATATTATATTTTTTCAGAAATATTTTTAAATTTATCAATAAGTATAACTAACGGTAATAAAAATTCTTTTTCAATAAAGGTGCTTATACACTTTTCAAAAATAATTGATTACTATATAATAGTACGCGTAATATTTAATACTTTTACTTTAACATTTATATTTAATTACATTAAATTTGGGTCAATACAATATACTAATTAAAATTCGTTTCTATTTGATTGATAAAATCAAGACATTGAAATATTACCTATGCCTAATTTTTAAATATTTAAATATAAATATAAAAATTACCATATGCATTACACTAAATCACACACACAAGTTTTTTGATTTTTCTCTTAACTTTATGAAATAAAATATTAAATTTAGTCAACCTATATAAAATGATGTTAGACGCAATCTCCGATCATTTGTTAGTTTTGCATCAATCTCATTTTTTTAAAAATATCATAATATTTATCTCTTAAATTATTAACTAATTTGAAATAATTTTAGTCAACATATTAAATTCATTTTAGGAATAATTGTATTTTTTGAAGGCTGAAATCAAAGAATGATGTTTCGATTTTTTAGTCAAGATGAAAATTTTACACATGTACAGTTTTAAATTAATGTGAAATCAACAATAAACAATTTAGTAGTATTAAAATAGTTTAGAAATCACCAACTCTATAACACTATAAATATCAACATCATCACTAAAGCCCCTTATACAAAATGATAAAATTATTTTTTCGACAAAGTTGCTTATATAGGCCATGAATGTTTGAGTAGTTTTTGGTTTTTTGCTGTAGATTTTAGTTTAAAAAAAAAATTGACTGGTGATTTATTTAATTTTTGATTTTTTCTATATATTTTCTTTTAAAATCTTGACTTATATATTGGATATGTTTTTATGTTTTTTTAGTTTTGTTTTAAATGTTTGAAATTGCTAAAATGAATATATAAAATTTATTAATGAGAAAATATTATATCTTATAAAATTAATAAGTAATACCAAAGTTATCGTTTTAATTTTTTTATTTATTTTAAAATACTAAAAATATATATTCAAAACTTGATTAACAAAAAAAGTAAAAAAATTCTCGTATAAGAAAATAAGACATAAAATATTTATAGGTAATACAACAAAATTACCAATAAAAGTATTCATAAATTTATATTATTTTTTTACCATTATAAATGCATTAAAAATTTGTGATTCTTATTTTCGAAAGAAAATAAGAGAAAATAGATATCTAAATTTATGACAAAAAAAAGAAATAGGTTTTTGAAGGATAGTAAACAAGAATATTTGCAATAAAACAAAAACAATTATTAATAAAGAAATGAGGTCTCGTTTAAATGAATTTTGATTTTTGTTGGAAAATCTCAAATAACATGGTTTTTCGTTTTTCATTGAAAATGGGTGAAAACCTCTAAAAACTATTTTTGTAAAACCTTGAGTGGATGATAAAATGGATTTTGGAGAAACAAAAACCAAAATCCGTTGTAGAATCTACGAACAATCAATGTCATAGTGAATACACTAGATATATATTCATCTCAGTTTTATTTTTCATAATTATGCAAAATAGAGAAATTTTTAAAAATACCACTTTTCAAAAATGCCACTAATGTTATATCATTTATTTAAAATATCATTTATGTTTGGATTAACTATGTTATGTTAAGGTTTAATTTTGAGGGTTTAGGATTTGTCAGGGTCAAAATCTTTTTAAAAATTTAAAGATTTAAGTGTTAAAAAATCATTAATTTGTGGCATTTTTGAAAATGGACAACTCATTGTGGCATTTTTGCAAAATAATATTTCAAAAGTAGCATTTTTGAAATTCGCTTTGCAAAATAACCATTTTTATAATCTCAAATTCGTCTAATTACTCTTCTAATTAAATTGAAAATACAATGTAGATATCCTGGGATACACCTACACAATCGATCACAATTGAAGCAACATTTTTTAGAGTACTGCAGATTGTCATAAAATTAGATTGTAATATACTAATGCAATTTTCGTAGAAAAATAATCAAAGCTAATAGAGAAACAAAAAGAGAGAGATACGAAGGACGTCAAATAGAGGTCAAAGTCTTACGAATTGGAATATACAATTATATTAACTTTTTAATCAAGTGATCAAAATCAACAACATTACCATAAAATAAAAGAAATTATGTTCAACCCAAATACATGTGAATGTAAGAAAATGGTAGATTAATTAACAAATGAAAAGTAAACAAAATGAAAACACGAATAAAACATTCAAGTTTATATCTCAAATAATATAAATAAAAAAGTTAAACATACAACGCAATAAGCTCATCACACGGGTTTAGATCTATCGTGAAAACTCCATAAATTAGTAATGTCGGGACAACGATATTTATTAATTTAAAGAATTATTAATTTATAAATATATTAATTGTATTATAAAATTAATTTAGGACTAGAGAAATTTATTGATTTATCGAGTTATTAATTTATCGAGTTTTTACTGTAATTTATTTTTAGGACTCGAGAAATTACATAATATTAAAAACAAGTTTTACACAACAACAGTATTGCATTAAGCAAATTTAATACAAAATAAAATAACACAAGAAAATAAAATTACATGAACATAAATATTATACAAATTAAAAAATATTACACCAATACTAATAGTCATGTAAATTTGATTCCGAACCACTAAGATCACCAAAATATCGTCAATAATAATTTGGTATAGTCGAAGGTTCTTGTTCTTGAGTTTTATTAATTAATATTAGTTGTAATATTTCTTTAATGTATGTTTATAGTTATTTATAAAAGTTTTATGATTTTAATTAATTATAGTCAATGTTGAAAACTATAATGCAAAATACAAATTATTTTGAAGTTACATTTAAAGTTTTACCATTGGAAAAGATCACACAAAACTTCAAAAATGAAGTTTGTACTGGAGATGCTCTTAGATCTAGTTTGTTTTTAAAAATATTTCTTTTATAAGAAAAGAGATTTAAAAAAAAAAAAAAAAAAAAATATATATATATATATATATTATGTTGTTTCTGGAAATTTGTAAACATTTATAAACATGTAAATTAAGCAGCTAATTATGTATAATTTATCAAAAACTGAATTTTCGATTTATAAAGTAATTAGGTCACACAACTTGAAAAATACATTTTAATACAATCAAAGAACTATACATTTAACCCCAAATTAAAAACTGGCTATTGATGATAATCAGGGAAGTCTTTGAGCAAAGGGCGGGAATATACAGTCAAACTATTATCATGCTCGTTATAAAATTTTGGCATTGTTGTATCATCCCAATCACTTTTATAATTTGTCGACTTTAATTGATGACAAAATAAGTGGTCATCATGACAAAATTTTTTTGTTTTTGTTTTAGTTCTTTGTAGACCTCACATGTTCTGCAATACAAGATAGATAATAAACGGCGAAATGGGATTTACAAAAGAAACAGCAAAGAGATTGAATTAAAAAAAAATCACACATAAGCCAATCAATACATGACACCTGAACAATTTTCAGCAGACAAAAATAATTAAAAACCAGTCTAAACAATCCACATAATTGCAAGTCAGGAAGATCTAGAATGGAGGAAAAACATAACTTCTAATGCAGTTGAAAGAGGAATATAGACTTTTAGAAAAGTGCTCTAGGCAGCTACGTTAATTAACAAGTTATATGTAATAATACCTTAACAAAGAAGACAAAAATGTATGTAGGTTTGTTGCTCGACGTAAATATATTTTGCTGCAATAGGAATTAAGAAAAAAAAGATCATCAGGTACTTAAAATTTAAGAAATATCGAGGGCAAGAAGAACCATTTCCAAAAATGGAAAGATTTTTAAGCATAGACAAATATACGTTTCTGTGACTTGTAGGAGCAAACACAATGCAATGAAATTATCTTTCAAACAGAAACTATGAATTTGTAAAAGAGAAGAAATAAGTCCTGATCTGTAACAAACAAAAAAAAACTGAAATTGGGATTTCAATTCATTGTAAAGAGTTTAATATGTTTACACTAGCTTTAGCTTTCAAAAATCTGAATTTGCCTTGAATTTTGAAACCTCAGATACATTTTCTTGAGACAATTTTAAGAAAATTCTACACATAGTATGAAAGGTGACAATGAACTACTTTTAATTTGAGGTGGCAGAGATCTTTATAGCAGAGGAAATATTCTTGAAAACAGGAGTGTAAACAGAGGATGAGCAGATCTTCTTAGACCAAATAAACCGAGACGGTTTTGATATCGTGACCCAGAAGGATGCAGGTAAGCAGGGTTTGAGAAGGAAAAAAAGACGACAAGCTGTAGAATTGAGAAAAAAGCATATATCCTTGGGGTAAAATGTCATTTATATAAACAGCTAAATTAATTATGAAGTATGAAAATGTGATACCTTAAAAATGCGGATGTAATAATGTTTTCTGCAGTACTGTTTTAGGAGGACATGAGTAAGTTAAAATTTGCACCCATAATAAAAGACAAAATTCAGCATAGATGACAACTTGTTAGCTAATGCTCATCAAAGACTAACACAAGATCACCAGAAATATTGTTAGCTAATCTAACAAAAGATCACAATTTGTTAGCTAATCTAACACAAGATCACCAGAAAAAATTGTTTCTCTTCTTCACAACTTAATGCTCATCAAAGGCTAACCATATAGACAAAGATTCACTCTTTTATCCAAAATTTTCAAACCATTGTTAGCTAATCTAACACTAAAATCAGAATCTAATCCCCAATCAAAAGACCTAACACTTCAAATTCGGAAAAGTTAAATCAGGGAACACAACAAACCAATCGATCAAAAGCGAAAATAAACCTGTGAGATACGCAAGAGAGAGAGACAACCCACGAAGCCAAATCGATGGGAAAACATAGATCAAGACCAGGGATCAAGCAAATCAATCAAATGCTGAGCGAAAAAATACCCAGAAGAGAGATTAGAAACCTTTTAGATCTATATAACGATTCTTCGTTTCTAGGAGTCAATGATTTCGAGTTTTTATCTGCTTGGTTGATTCACACCGGGGCTCGTTCGATCTGGGGTTTAGATTCTCCACGATCGACGATCGATGAAGATGAGTTTGGTTATGGCCTGGGTATCGAACAAGAGAAAGTTTTGTGAGCCGTAATCTCAATTAACCCTTTGAACAACAAATTAATCTGAAATGGCCCTGTTATAAAAACATTTTTTTTTTGAATTTTTTTAAAACAAAAATGTGGGTAATGACGAAAATATTCTTAAGGAATTAGAAAAATTACACGACCCAACCATGGATCTATATCCAAATCCGGACCCAATTAAAAGATCCTGAAATTTAGATCTGAAAAAAAGAAAATTTTTTTTTTTATCGAAACCATCGAAACCTCCTTCTCTTCCTCTCAGGTGATTTCTTCTTTGTCTTCGTCGCTGCTGTCACCGTTGCCATGACAGTCGTCGCCATTGACGCCGTAACCATCTCCATCTCCGTCTCTCCACTTCTTCAAAGTAACCCTCAATCACATCTCTTTTTCTGAGAAAAGGGGTTTTGATTTCCAAAAGATTTTGGTTTGCGAGATGATAGGGTTTTGATTTGTACTAGAATTTTGATTTCAAATGGAGATGTGTCGGGTTTTGATATGAATTGGAGATGTGTCGGGTTTGAATTTAGGGTTTGAAGTAAATTTTGAATCTAATACCATTAGAGTTTTCTAGGGTTTGTGTAGGATTTGGATATTGTGTTTGTTTGTGTAGGATTTTGATTTTGTGTCTATTTTGATTTGGTAATATTGTGGATTTGTAGAAATGGCTAATACTAGGGGAGGACTTACGAAGAAAGGGACTTCAAGAGGCTCGACTTCAAGAGGGACTTCAAAGGATGGGACTTTACAAGCGTCCTTGCAAAGATATGCTATGAGCGACTCAGATAATGGGTCTGAAAATGAGGCTATGCCATCGAAGGTATTTGAAGAGTATGAATTTCGAAATTGTTAACTGCTTCTGGAACAACTGCGTACTGCATAGTACAACTAGTATTGCCTAGGACAACTAGTACTACTTAAGATAACTATGACAAGTTAGAACAACTAGTACTGCCTTGGACAACTGCTACTTCCTAGGACTACTGGTACTACGTAGGTCAACTAGGAGAAATTAGAACAACTGGTACTACTAAGTACAACTGTTAGTACTTAGGTTAACTAGTACTACGTAGGATAACTATGTGTTATTGGGATTTAAACTGTGTTTGGATTGCAGGATGTAGAGGTATCAGATACCCAACCGATGCAGCCTCTGAAGCTTTTCTTCCAACAGACCGAATATAACAAGAGCTACAAGATACAAACAAGATGTTATTTGAGCAAGTTCTTGGGGATCATAGATGAGCTTAAACCAGAGTTAGAATGGTTCAAAACGCACCCTCAGTTTCAACATTTTTTCCACATGGTTAAGGAACCAAACCGTAAGCTTATGGGAATGTGGATGCTACTACTTCAAACTGTTTGTGTGGATAGGAAGACAGTTGTTTGGTTTGTGGTGAATGGCGTTCCTATCCGGTATTCTTTGAGAGAGGATGGTCTGATCTCTGGGTTGTACTGCCATGACTACCCAAAAGGAATTAATCCGAAGATGAGGTTGGACAAGTACAGAAATCAGTTTAAGGAGAGGATGTTTCGCGATAATAAGAAAAATATAACAGTCAATGATGTGAAAGAGAAGCTACAGTCAATGAAGAGGAGTTGTCCCGATCGCCTGAAGATGGCAATCTTGTATTTCTTATGCTCGGTACTCAGAGGTAAGGCGAAGGTTGATGGAAATGTAGATTCATTCCTGTTTAGAATGGTTGAAGATCCGGATTTGTGTAAACAATTTCCGTGGGGGCGAATGACATTTGAGGATTCTGTCAAGGATGTTTATCATGCGATGAATCATTTAAACGGCTCTACGTAAGATACATTGACATTTCCTGGATTCATAATTCCTTTGGAGGTAACTCTTATTTTTCTGAATATATTAATGATTTATTATTTAACATTTGACATACTATATCGCTATATGTAGATTCTGGCTTTTGAGTGTATACCAAATCTGAGGAAATCATTTCGAGAAGATGTTGAAGAGGCGGACAAAGAGTGTCCAAGGATGTGCAAGCAGAAGTTCAGAGGTTGTAGTATGAAAGGTTGGCCATTGGAAGAGATTTATGGTTCGCTTGATTCTACTAAGGTATGAATTCAATTAAATTCTTAATTAGAAATTGTTTTTGTTAATATTTATAGCTAAGTTGTACTTATTTACATCCACAAGATACTCAGAGTATCTTGGCACCTGAATTGGAAGAAGAATATCTTTTGGCGCGCATAATAGATGATGAACCAGATGATAAAGCCTTGGACATGATCCCAGACAGTTGGAACCAGCATCTTGCAGTGAAGAAGATATGTTGGGAAGAGTTGTACGACTTAGATGTGGCTTCCCGAAAGACAAAGGAGCAAGAAAAAGAGACTGGATTGCTTCAGGCTGAGGAACCAGAGAAGGATCTTGGATTGCTTCAGATTTTGAAAGACATGAAAGTTAGGCTGAGCAAAAAGATGAATGAAGAGTTTGAGAAGGTGAGTACTGTAACGAAGGGTTTAGGAAAGAAGTTGAGGCAGTTAAGTAAACAAGTAAAGGATCTTCAAAGTAAAGTAAGAGGTGATAGGGATAATGAGTGGAAAGGGTTTGAGAGAGCTGACGATGAGAATGAATGGACTGGGTTTGAGAGAGCTGACGATGAGAATGAAGGGGCTGGGTTTGAGAGAGCTGACAAAGCCGAGGAGAGAGAAGCAGAACAAGAAGAAGATAAAGAAGAGACAGATCAAGAAAAAGAAGAAGAGAAAAAAGAGACAGAAAAAGAGAAAGAAACAAAACATGAAGAAGAAGAAGAAAAAGAAGAAGAAGAGAAAGAGACAGATGGAGAAGAAGAAGAAGAAGAGAAAGATACAGAAATGTCTAAAGGAAAAAAAGCAGAAGAATTGGCTGTTGTTGTTTATGAGAGAAATGTGATTAAAGAGAAGCTAATGGCGGTTTTTGGTCAGAATTCACATGCTGAAGCTGAAGAGAAATCAGAAGAAATAGCTGAAGAGAAATCAGAAGAAGAAGCTAAAGGAACAGAAGAAGATAGTGATATAAGAGAAACTGAGGCTGAAGGAAAAGGAGAAGGACCTCGAAGGGTGACGAGGAATACCAAACCATCACAGTTCACGAAATCTCCGTTTACGAAGGACGGGAAAAGAAAGACCAAGAAGGAAGGAAGAGCTGACCTTGCGGAGGGGAAGAAAATGACCAGAAAGAACACAAGACAAACTGACATGGCTGCTGGGAAGAAAAGGACCAGGAAGAACACGGGACAAACTGACATGGCGGATGAGAAAAAGACGACGAAAAAACCAAAGAAGTGAGACTTGGAATGTTTGGATTGTTTTTTTTGTATTTTGGCATGTTTTTGGGTATTAAAAGCCCCTTGGAATGGTATTAGGTATTAAAAGACTAGGTATTAAACTGATGTTTATAGGTACTCATGTGTATTTGGATGTTGAAATCAGTTTTTAGGTACTGTTGGTTGTTGGTAATGTTGGTTTTTATAAGTAATACTATGGCCTAATTTGAGAATTATGGTACTACTGGTATAACTAGTAAATTCACTTGATAAAGAAAAATATTTTAAACATGTGTATTCAGCACTAAAAAAATAATAAAAAGATCACATTTAACATATGCGCCGTTAAAGGAATTAAAAATATTAAAAGTTTAGTAATAGTTATACTGGATCTTCTAGTAGTACTGATATGTTCATAGTTGTATTTTGACATTTTTCACGTATAATTAGTTATACCGTGTTAAAATTGTAATTTTTGTAGTAGTATTGATGAAATTGTTCCATTTAAATACATTTACTATAGTTTCATATATTAACATGTTTGAAAACACCATGTTTGTTTGTTGCACATAAGAATTAGGCATCTATTGACACATAAACCAATAGTTTAATGTAGTTTTAGTAAAAGAAATAGATTTTGGTATACGCTCAGTATTTATACTCATTAGTACCCAGTAGTACCATAGTATAAAGTACACAAAAATCAATCAATAAGTAAAAAGTACACAAATTAACCAAAAATTACACATAAAGTAAACAGAGAGAACACACAAATTGAGTCAAACAGTTAAACCAGTCATACCTAGTTATACCAAACAGAGATAAAACACAAAATCAGTCACACAGTTACACCAGTCATACCTAATTATACCAGACAGAGAGAACACCCCAAATTGAGTGACACAATTACAACCGTTATACATACTCATCGTCCAAATTGGGATCGTTCACAAAATATTTATACAACTGTCCCCTTCCCCTTCCCCGTGCTCGTCCATCTCCCCTTCCACGTCCTCGTCCTCTTCCTCTTCCTCGAGATTCTCCAGCTGACGGGTACCGTGTTTGTTGACTTCTTCCTCTTTTAGGTTCTTCATGTGGCGGAGGCAAGCCAATCGAATCTCGTATAAGGTTAGGTACAATCCAAGTTGACTTATGGGGTACAAGATATATCGTCCTGCAATACGCCAATGTCCACTGCTCCATAAAATAATATATGGAGCAAAACTCATGTAGACGGACATCTGTCTCTCCGCTTAATCGGACGATAGCGGCTATTGCATGCACGCATGGGTACCTGTCTATATCAAAATACTTGCAAGTGCAAGTTTTCAGGGTCAAATTAACCAAATAATTTTTGCCATCCCGTCCAATCACATTGTACTCATGGCTGAAGTTGTTTAACTCACGCGTCGTTAATTTCTTTCCAATCGGTAATATGTCATGAATTACATTGTGCACATAAGGAACCAACTTCTATGACAATAACACTTCAGCAGAACTCTTCCTATGTTTGTTGAACCATTCAACCAATTTTCCAACGATCACATCAATCATAGGTAATAACGAGTACTTCCTTGCTTCTACCAAAACAGAATTGATAGATTCTGCAGAATTGCTGGTCTCTATGTTGTACCTTTCTCCTGGAAAATAACACCTTGCCCATTTATTCACCTCAACACTTCTATCCAGATAAGCAGCTGCAGAAGGATACCTTCTTCTAAACGCACCATATCATGTTAGGAACTCTGCCTCTGTATAAGCATGAGCGCATTCCATGAACTTATCCGCAACAGTTTTTTTCTTAGCACCAGAAACGCTTCCTTTCACATTCTGAGACAAATGGTAGATACAATACCCATGTTTAGACAACGGGAACACCTCACGTATTGACTTGATGAGGCTTTGATTTCTATCAGATATAAAAACTATTTCAACATCATCTGGTACCACTGATTTCAACTGCTCCATAAACCACATCCAACTTACTTCTTTTCACCATCAACTACACCAAAAGCAATTGGATAATGATGACGATCAGGATCCTGAGCCGTAGCAACAATTAGAACTCCACCAAATGCATTCTTAAGGTGGGTGACATCCACAACGAGGACTTTTCTCATGGCTTTGAACCCTTCAATGCAAGCTCCAAGCGCAAAGAATAAATACTTAAACCTACGTTCCTCATCCCATACCACACAAGTTCGTGTACCCTCATTCATGTCCCTTAGCATGTACATATAAGACTCCAACATCTGATAACTCTCCTCAGGACTTCCCCGCACAACATTAGCAGCTTCTTTTTTTCCTCTCCATGTAGTAGAGTATGATATATCAACACTAACTTTTCCTTTGACTAATTCTATCAGAATTTTCGGAGTTGGAGTCTTCAAATCACCTGGATCATCTTCATGCAAAATAGATGCGACTATTTGTGGTGTCCCTTTCCTTCTGGTTCTCCTTGTACTTGCATCAGCTTGAGAGCATGTATGCATCTTGTTGTAAGTTCTAACCGTCCAACTATCAGAATTCGGATGCGGAGCAACTCATAAATACCACTCGCAACCAACTTTTGCTTCACTACATTTTAGCACATATCGGTGGGGCGCCGACTTCTTTACATCATACTCAAAATAATTCTGATGTGAGGCTATTTGAACTAAATCTTTCACTTCTTGCCTACTTCGAAATTCTTGACCTATAGTGATATCCATACCATCTTTCCATGCATTAGTTACATGCCCCACTCCTTCCACAACATCTGGTCCCTCATTACCTTCATACGTGCCAAAGTTATCCTCATTAGCATCTTCATACATACCAACATTATCCTCATTACCAAGTTCTTCATGATCTGCAATCAAAACCGGGTCAAATAGTTATACCTAGTAATACCAGCCAGAGAGAAACACACAAAATAATTCCCACAGTAATACCTAGTTATACATAGTAATACCAAACAGAGAGAACACACAAAATAATTCCCACAGTTATATCTAGTTATACCTAGTAATACCAGGCAGAGAGAACACACAAAATCAGTAACACAGTTATATCTAGTTATACCAGCTCATGGTGTTCTGATGGTTCGTTGGTGTAAAGAGTTATCATACCATCACCTACACCAACTTCACGTTCTCGACCCTCTCCTGTCAGTCGCACGTTTTGATCCACATCTTCGATGAGCTCCACATGCAAAAGACTTCTAAGACCATCTCCATTCACTTGCATTAGATAATTAAAAACCTCATCATCATTCGAGATATATGATGGTACCCTAACATTCAAAACCAACGGAAAGTAACTGAGTTTCAGCTGCGTTGTAGCTTCATCTATCATGATCTTCCTACCAATTCCATCAACCAACGCCGAATAAGTCACCTCTTCCACTGCGGTCCGCATCGCTAAAGTGTGAATTTCATCTCCTCCTAAGCTCCATCTTATGTAATCACCTTCCCTTGAATAACATCCTCCATAATCAAAACATATGATTGTGCAGCATGTTTTATTCATTGTCTCCTAGAAAAGAATAACAAATATCGTTAGTAAATAATTATAGTGTTGCTTCAGTAATACCAGTAGTTTCAGTAATACTAGCTTTCTCAGTAATACCAGTTATCCCAGTAATACTAGCTATCTCAGTAGTACCAGTTATTCGAGTAATACCAATGATTCTCAGCAGTACCAGTTGTCTCAGTAATACATGTATGTCTCACTAGTACCAATTGTCTCAGTTATACCTCTGCAGTTTTGATTTACCTCCGATTTAGTATTATTCAGCTAGTATTTTACCACAAAATCACCACATCACCCTAATAGACTTACAAATCAAGTTTAATATCCAAAAAATCCAACAAAAAGAACAAATTTTCAAATCTACAAAGAAATCTCCAAATTGAGAAGAAACCTCTAAAAAGAAGGATTTTCACAACTTAATCTAACATAATATAATCCTAAATACGAAAATAAATTATAACGCAAAGATCTAACCTTAAATTTGAAGATTTAATGGTGTAAGAAAGAAGAACACTCTCCTTACTCTGTTTTTTTTTTGTTTTCGCCGAGAAGAAGGAGGGGAAGTGAAGAAGAAGGAAGGAGACGTGGCTAAAGAAGAGAGGACAATTAGATTTTTTTTTTTTAATTAAATGGGTTGTTGGATTGGTTGTTGAGAATTTATTAGATAATTTAATTGAGAGTTAAAAATATATATTAAAATAATGAAGGGGTAAAGTAGAGAAAGAAGGAATTTTCAATTAAAAAGGGCCACTTAGATTTAATAGGGAATAGTTAGATTATATTTTTATCTTAAGGGCCAAATGAGCATTTGATTCAAGTTTTGTTGAATTCGGGTTAGATTCATGGTGTTAATTTCGGTTTATTTTTTGTTAAGATGAAGATGTGTTTCGTTTGGTTTATGCATTTATTTGTGGTTCAGCTAATTGTTGAGGTCACATGGAGGTTTTGATCCCAACATACTTGTTCCCTATGTTGCACCGTCCAAGATCCGATTTTCGCTTCAAAATCAGAATCGGAAATGAAAGCTTTTGGAAGCGCTCAGAAGCGCGGTGGAAGCACGATTCTTTAAAAAAACAAATTTGAAAGCATTTTTGGAAGCTTCGATTCCATTTTGAAAGTTTTGATTTTTTATTTTGAAACGTCAAAAAATAAATAATTAAAAAACTTAAGGATATTTATGGTATTTTATTAGCTTAACTAAAACCCTATTTTAAAACTTAAAAGTGGAGAAGATATATTAATCGTGTTCTTTAAGAGTTTTAGACTTTTAGTTTTGCGAGAAGAATTAGAGCACTTACAAATTTATACATTCTGCAACAAGTAACAAAATTGCGCCTTAAAGAACATAAGATTTGCTATTTGTGTACACTAACATTCGTTTTCTATTTAGAAGAAGTTATGATTACAAAGAAGGTCCCAACCAAATGTGGGATGTTGGAGGTGACCAATTTTATTCATTGAATGATATTAACCTTGGAAGATTTGAGTTTGAGGACCTTTCTCTTGATGAACCATAGTTGGAGGCGGTTGTGTTTGATGGAGCTGATGAAATGAGGATGAAAATGATGCTCTAAATGTTTGATTTGAATATTATGATTTTCTTTTGAATTGTTATTTTACTCGATTTGGTGTTGTTTAAAACAATTTCTTTCAATATAATTTGATATTTAGAGTTTCATTATATATATATATATATATATATATATATATATATATATATATACTCATATACGCTTCCAACATGTACCCGCTTCCTAAAAAGTTATAAAAAACCGATTCCCTGCTTCCTAACGCTTCGCTTCCGTGTACCCATTTCTGATTCCATGCAACATAGCTTGTTCTCTTTCCTCTCGTCTTTGGATTATCACATGTGAAGTCCAATTTAGTCTAGATAAATTATTTGTGAATATAGTTTACTTTAGTTTATGCAAGTGCATATAATACCAAATGTAATTATTTCTTCTTGAATGAGAAATAGAAAACATTTTCACAAAAAAATTCAAACCTATTTCGTAATATGGCATAGAGAAATATATTTGTTCGTATCTCTGATTTCTCTTTGATTTCTTCGATTTTCTTCAGTTTTTTGATCGTTTTCACCGATTAATCTCTTCTACAATCGACATTTTACCTTAAGCGAGCTTGATTGATGAAATGGTGAAGCGAGGTGGAAAAATGAGAACTAGAAGCTCGACGCCCGAAGAAGAAGGATCTGAGCTTCAAATTCGTCATGAATCTTTGTTTATCAAATAACATGAGGTTGCGATAAGGAAACAACAACATTCTAACCGATAGATTCACAGTTATGGAATCATATGACAGTACTCATAGTCTATTTTTCTTTCACTCTGCGGATCATCCATGTTTATTGATTGTTGCTCACACTTTAGATGGAACGAAATACAACAATTGGTCTATTGCTATGAAGATTAGTCTATACTATCAAGATGCATTTAAGATATGAGATGATTTTTTTATAAGGTTCAAGGTAAATAATCTGCTAAGGAAGTATCAAATTGAACATGCTGTGTTGACTCTCAAACAAAGCCATCTTGATTCATCTACATATTACACTAAGAAGAAGATTTTGTGGGAATAATTGGCTAACACCAAGTCATTTTCAGTGAACAAGTGTAATTGTGATCAAGTGAAAGAGCTGATTGAAGAGGCTGAAACCAGTCGTATTATACATTTTCTCATGGGATTGAATGATATATTCAATAGCATTCGTGGTCAAGATCTCAATATGAAGCATATGCCTCGATTCAATGAAGAATGAGAGATGGGATGGGAGTTTTTCAATAAACGGATAAATGGAAAATTCAAAAAAGATGCACGTGGATGGAAAAGAGGGAACATCTACAAAACCTGGATTTAATCAGATACAATTTGAAGGGTTTTATCGGTTTATTGATCATGGTTTAATAGAAGCACGTTTTAAAATTTCCAAAAATTGAAGATATGGATCATGAAATTGAATTTCAATTATTTGTGGAAACATATCAATTGGTAGAACCTTTGATAAAAAAGAAAGAGATGTTGTCTATGAATCACTTTGAATTATATGTATCCACGAGATTAATCTGGAAAACTATTAGGAATATGCAAGAAAAATAATTTTTATTGGAAACATTCTTTTAATGAATTCTCTTGGAATTTCTATAGTAAACGGATTACACACAATTGTGATCAATCAAATATTAAAGTCCTGGCATCTATTACTAGTCATAATTAGACCATAACGGGATTTTGGTCTATACCGGCACCATAACATCATATTGGGGAGGCATGTTAATGGACTTGTATTTTGGCATCTTTAGCACGCATTTTCCTATTTTTTACATTCATTTAGATTACATTATGCATCTTTCTCTTCATATTAGGTTCCATTTAGTTTAGATTTAGTCTTAGAGTCCTAGATACATTATGTTGCATTTTCATTGCATTTTGAGTCTATTTCAGATACTATGGAGACCTAGGAGCAAGGAGAATCAATTGGAGAAGGAAGAAGAACCAAGGAGAATGAAGAAGAGCCAAAGACCAACTTTAGTAGGCTGCATCGACCACTCCAACTCAGGAGGTCGATGCAGCAGGTCGATGGGAGCAGCAACAGGTGAAGTCCGGAGTATCTGATGCTCACTGCATCGACCACTCCATAATCACAGGTTGATGAGAGTGGACGATACTAGCTATATTTTCAGCACAATTCCGAGTTTGACCCGGTTTGTCCCGGGTTGACCCGGGTACATCTCTCTTTCCTATAAATTCTTTAAGCACATTAAAACCCTAAGATTTTCTGATTTTTCTTTATCCTTTGGGAAAAGACAAAACCCTTTAGATCTTTGCATTTGGATGTTAAAGCTTCAACCTTTTATGCTTAATGAGTGAAGCTTTCTTTATATTTTCTTTTAATCTTTCATTATGTCTTTCATTACTCATGCTTTGATGGTTTGTTTGAACATGAGTGAGTAGTCTTCTTAGTGGATTATGGGTGGAGTAGATTAGGATGATTGATGTGTGATTAGTGATGTTTAGTCTAGATTTGTATGATTTCCATTGATTAGAGATAACTCATTACTAGGAGTGAAGTAATTAATCAACTCTTACATCAAGGTCTTTTCATGCCCGAAAGGTGTTTGTGAAAATGTCTAAACCAACTCTAATTCATGCTTTTCATATTTTAGCCAATTAATACTTGATGTCTAAGGTGATTTGTTGACTTTTATGGGCTTATACGTTAATGATCTCTTCTCACTTCGATATGGACCAAAATGTTGTCATTTTGGATGATTAGTAGAATGGATTAGTATTTGCGAAAGTGAACTAGTCTAGATATAGGATTCATGTCTTGGAAATGGTTTATTGTATGGTCTTGCATGACTAGTCATAGGTTAAACACTTCTAGTCTATGAGC
This sequence comes from Pseudoturritis turrita, assembly GCA_900406555.1. NCBI lineage: Eukaryota > Viridiplantae > Streptophyta > Magnoliopsida > Brassicales > Brassicaceae > Pseudoturritis > Pseudoturritis turrita. Next base: position 134,526 of record OVBL01000632.1, on the reverse strand, counting down.
TCTACTCAAAGTCCATGCTTTTATCATATTTGATCATCTTTGTTTGTCCGGTTGACTTTTTTTTACTTTCTTAAATTGCTTTTGAATTTGCTTTCTTTAAGTTTAATTAATTTGCTTATGCATGTTCCATTCTTAGTTTCTTGGTCTTGTTTGGTACTTTTCTTGCATCTTTGCATTGGTTTACTTAGGTTGCTAGAATTAGTTACAAAATACATCTCTTGAATTTGGCTTAGCTTCTATTGTATCTTGCATTCTTATTGCCTTTGCATACTCCTTGTGGAAGAATGACCCTTAAATGCTACAATGATATTGACCATGCACTTGTGGTTTGCACTTAAGAATTAAATCTAAGTTGAAGTTGCATTGAGAGTTTGTTTGAATTCAAAATTGCAATCAAAAACCTACATCAAGTTTTTGGCGCCGTTGCCGGGGAGTATTAGGTATTAGGATTTGGATTTTAGGAAGTCTAAGTTCGTTTTTCTTTATTTCATTATTTGGTCGTTCTTATTCTTGTCTTGTTTTCTATTTTGTTGGTGTAAGAACATGAGAAGCAAATGTGCACCAAGTGATTTTGATCCTATGATTGACATCAATCGGTTAGAAAAGCAGGTTAGAGAAACAAGAAGAGAAAAGAAGCGGTTAGAACACTTAAGGTGTTTAGACATGGAAGGAAACCATGCTAACCAAGGTGGTGAAAACCACAAAAAAGAGAAGCACATGTAGTTGGAGTAGGAAACCTTCTTAGAGCTCCCATTCATGCCCCTAGGGAAGATAGAAGGATTGGTGCCTTTGATGAACCTCTCACAAATGGAACTAGGACGGGCATTCGACCTCCTCCATACGCCAACAACAATTGGGAGATAAAATCGTCTCATCAACATGGTACAAAACAACCGGTTCTTTGGATTGCCTATGGAACATCCCATTGAGTACCTTGATAATTTTGACCACTTGTGTGGCACCATGAAGATGATGGCATTTCAGAAGATGTCATCAAGTGAACACTCTTCCCATTCTCTCTAGGCGACAAGGCCTCTTGATGGGAGATAGTGTAGTTACATCCTCCATCACCACATGAGAGGAGTGTAAGAAACGATTATTGGCCAAGCTTTTCCTCTAATCGACGAACCGCCAAGACTTCTCTAGGCTCAGCTTCCAACAAGACTTCTCTCGAGCTCGGCCCACCAAGGATTCTTTGTGGCGAGCTCGGCCTTCTTCGTAACTTTTGGCTCGGCCCACTCATTGTTATAGGCTGGGGCTCAGCCCAAGATTACTCAGATGTTTGCTTCATCGTCGGGCTCGTCGGCTAGTCATACTTACTGAGATTGCCATTGTGTTGCCGAGCTCGCCAGCTTGCCGTATTGTCGAGCTTGCCGGCCTGCCGAGCTCGTCAATGTGTTGCCGAGCTCACCACTGTGTTGTCGAGCTCGCCTGCTTGCAAAGCTCGTCGGCTCGCCTGCTTGCCGAGCTCGCTTGCTTGCCGAGCTCGCCGGCTCACCGTCTTTGCTAAGCTCGCTGGCTCACCGTCTTTGCTAAGCTCGCCGGCTCGCCTGTATTGTTGAGCTCGCAGGCTTGCCGAGCTCGTCAATGTGTTGCCGAGCTAACCGCTGTGTTGTCGATCTCGCCTGCTTGCCGAGCTCGTCGGCTCGCTGTTTTTGCTAAGCTCGCCTGTATCGTTGAGCTCACAAGCTTGCCGAGCTCGTCAATGTGTTGCCGAGCTCGTCAATGTGTTGCCGAGCTCACCGTTGTGTTGTCGAGCTCGCCGGCTCGTCCAGTTTAGACACTTAGTCATTTTCATACATTGATCTCATTATGGTGAAATCTGACCCCAACAGTTAGCCTCCTAGCTCGGTAGTGTTAGTTATAATAATGCCGAGGTGAGAGTAGTCAATGATGAGATTAATGTTCTGGTCGTACATAAGTGATATGTTGCCGAGCTCGTCTTATTAGAGTTGGCGAGCTCGCTTTGTAAAAGTTGGCAAGCTTGAGCTTGAACGATTGTGTTAAGGCGAGTTTACCATGCCGAGCTTGGTAGCCTTTGTTTTTGCCGAGCTTATTCATTCCAGCTAGGCAACTATTGTCGACCTCGTGCTGCCGAGCCCAAGCCATTCAATACTGCCGATCCCAATTATGAGCGTGTCGCTGGGCTTATTTTGTTTTGAAATCTGGCTTACCAAACTCTGGGGACTTCGGTAATAGTTTTTCTGTCTTTTCTTCAAAAATGCTAGAAGTGGCCGAGCTCGCTTAGTCGGCTCGGGTTTTCTATGTTTGCGATTTCCGACTCGGCAATCTCATGGACTTTGTAAAAATTGTAGGTTTTTTTTTTTTGGGAAGTGTAATCGTTTTCCATCGATTCCCGAGGCGAGATGATGTCAGCATATGCCTATATATATCAGAGTTTTGTGGAATTTTCTTCATAACCTCATTCTCCCAAAAATTCTTCAAAAAGGTAAACCTCTTTTCTCTCTTCTCTCTCCTCTTTTTAAGTTAAGTTTTAGGTTGTTTGTTTTTTTTTATTTCGCCGCGCCGCCGAGCTCCCACGGCCGACCCCCACGTACTCCGAGAATCCCTTTGAAGATTCCGGTTGATATTCAAACCCCTTTGAGTTTTTCGGCGAGATTGTTTGAAGATTCAGGCCAATCTTCAAAAATATTTCTGAAGATCCTTGTTTCGCCGAGGTTGATTGGCGATTCGCCGAATTCTATATATATTTTTTGGAAATTTTTTATCGAGCTCCACAATCAAGCTTAAGAAGATCTCGCCGAGCCGAGAGATATTGCCAAACTCGATCGTGGAGAGTTGTTGCCGAGCTCGAGGGGATTTCGTCGAGCTCGAGTTTTAGGGATTTCACCGAGCTCGAGTTAGGAATTTGCCGAGCTCGATTCAAGCTTTTACGAGTTGATTTCGCCGAGCTCGATTCAAGCTTTTGCGAGTTGATTTCGCCGAGCTCGATTCAAGCTTTTGCGAGTAGATTTTACCGAGCTCGATTTTGATATTTGTCATGGCTTCTGAGAGTTCTGTGCTTGTCGCTGAGCCGGCTACTTCTGATGTTGTGTCAAGCTCATGGGCCCATTCTCGAGCCGAGGTGGATTCTATGGGGATTTATATGAAGTTGAATGACTCGGAAGACTCAGTGATTGGCCCTTCGCATCTTGGGAGGAAGATTTTTTATTCCCCTGAATCTGATGCTGGAAATGCAGCGGATCCAATTAACTTCGACGTTCCTTTTTTGATTGATGAAGCTTTCGACGAGGAGGAAAATCCATTTGTCGTGAAGATCGAGCCGGAAGACTGGGAGGTTGGTCTTGCCGAGGCGAGGCAAAAAAGGGAGCTCGTGTTTGGAATTTGGAAGCATCAAACTCAAAGGAAGAAAACTAAAAAGATAATTCCCGATCCAACCGGCTCGACTTTGTCGACTCTCAAGTCCATAGAAGATTTAAGAAAAAAGTTCCACATATTTGAAAAAGTTGAATTCGTGCTTCCATCTTCGTCCTGTCGTGCTGACGATCCCCTACCCGGCCATTTTACACTGTACGAAGCTTATTTTAATATGTGCTTCATGTGGTTTCTGATCCATGGCGTCATCCTTCGCTTCTTATGGAAGTATCGATTGTCCTTGGCTCAGATTACGCCTCGGGGGGTTCGTCATATCACTGGGATTTTGATTCGTTGCTACGAATACGACGAGGAGCTTAGCGTCTATCATCTGATGAACTTCTTAGCTTTTCGGAGGACTGGTCCTAAAGATAAATTTCTCTACTATGCATCCAACAGGATACACCGAAAGATTATTTCTGGATTCCCTAGCAAGGATAGACATTGGGCTGACTATTTCTTTTTTGTGCCAATCTCTGATGCGTCGGTGGATGGCGAATGCATTTCGAAGATTAAGACGAGCTGGGAAAAATGGGTAGCCGATCCCGTAGCTTGCTCAGAGCTATTAGCTCGGTTTTTTTTTGTATGTATTTTTTTTTATAATTTTTTTTTTTAAAACTGCTCTCTGTCCTTTTTGCAGTGCCGAATCCTTTCCCGAAGTGCCCCGCTGACGTTGTCGAGCTCCGAGTGACCCTCGCAGCCCGGAAGTGCAATTGGGAAAATGATTTTTCGTTCGAAAGAGTCGAAAAAGTCCGAGCTCGCTTTGCTGGAAATTCTATTAACACTTCATCTTCTTTTTCCTTAGAAGACGTTTCATCTATAATGGGAAGACCAACATGGCGTGACAAACAGGCTGCCCTAGCCAAAGCTGCTGCCGAGGCGGAGAGACGGATCGGAGAGACAGATTGAGTCCAGGATTCGAATCCGATTACCGGGACTGGTGTTCCGGCTGAAACAAGCTTGAAGGCTAATCCTCCCGAACCCGCCGCTATTCCTGCGAGCTCAAAGGAGGTTGTTTGCGCTGTTCGACCCCAGGCCTTAACCGTGGTTAAGCGTAAAGAGAAAGAAGTGCCGAGCCGGAAACGTGTTTCTTCAGTCGTGGGAAAGGTTATTGTCGAGGAGAAAGCTCCTAAGAAACAAAGACGCGCCCATCCTTCTCGCATAGTTTCCGAGCCGACATCTTCTGCCAACATCGCAGATCCTCTAGTCGTATCTGAAGAATTTTACAACGATGCTTCATCATCAGCCCTCCTTTTTTCTAAAGTCAACTGTCCACGAGCCTCTTTTCCTCCACCAGATACTCTACTTCAAGACAGCGCTTACTCCGAAATGGCCATGCGGGGAGTCAAGGTTCGCATTTGGTATAGTTTGTCACGCTGTTTTTGTTTCTTTTTTACAAAATTCTTAGACTCCCTTTTTTTTTACAGTTTCTGGCTCTTATCAACAAGATGACTCTTGACTATGAGTCGGATGCGAGGCAGGACAAACTCCGCGTTGAACATGCTAGGAAAAAAGCCCTAGCTCTTCAAGCCAAGCTCAGCAAAGCAAACAGTAGGCATTCTGCCGAGCTGGAGCGAGCTGCCAAAATGGTGACTTGCTTTAAATCCAAAAAGAGCTACTTGAAAAGAAGTGCGCAGAAGCAAAACATGGTTTCAGAATTGACCAAGGCTCGTCGTGACGCCAAGATTGCCGAGTTGACGAGGCAATTGGAGACAGCGAACGAGCTAAAAGAGACCAAGATACAACAGGCCGTGATGGAGGCGAAGCGTGAAATAAAAGAGAAGCTTTAAGAAAGGATTTCCCGAGCCCACAAGAAGATTGAGAAGATCGATAGCCAACAGAAAGAGGATATGCTCGATCTTGCGCAAATCGAGCCTAATCCTCAATTTATCGATCTTCTTCAGAAGAACGAGGTGTCGTCTCTTGATGCCGAGGTGGCGAGTCTATCCGAACAGAAAGGTGGTTTAGAGGGTGCCTATGAAGTCTTTTCAAAGCTCGTGACTGATCTAAAGAAAGATTTGCGTGTCTCGCCTGCACCATCTGATATCTTGCTAGAGCTCAATGTCGACGAACCGATCAAGACTGCTGCTACTGGGGTTGGAGTTCGAAATTTCTTAGGTTCGAACAGAGGTACACCGGGTATCTCCGAGCTAGAATCAAAGATGGACTTGGGAGCGGAGTCTCTCGTGAATAAGAAGTCTCCCGAGGTTGCCGAACCCAATCTAAAAAGGTCCCCCGAGCTTCTCGCGGAAGAGAAAATCGAGTCTCCAAAGAGAACAGCCGAACCATCTGTCAGGAAGGGATGGCTGATCCTTCTGCCGAAGAGGTTGCCGATGAAACTGCTCGGGAGGTGATCGAGAAGATTGTGGAGGAGGCCGTTGAGGTTGGAGAGGATGCCGGAAAGACTAACTCTTAGCTACTTTTGTACTTAGGCCCCTTTTTCTTCATTTTCATCATCCCTTTTTTTTAAAGTCCTTTGTTGCTTTCGATTTTAAACTTATGATATCGGTGCCTGGACGACTTTATCCACCTTTTGCTTACGTCTGGAACTTATAATTTTTGCTAAATATCAAGGGATGACGTCCGTCTTGATGTGAGATGACTAGTAAAGTTGCGGTTTTTGGATATTATTTTTGCCTTGCACTGATTTGTTCTGTCGTATTTTTAGCAGCTAAGGCAGTATGAACGATTCAGTTTTGTAGAAGTGCTTTGACTGTTCAGGCTTAGTTCGTAGGAAGTTTCATCCCGCGCACAAATATTCTGAAGGCTTTGGTTGTCTACGACTTGTAAAATGATTTTGGATTTCTCATACTTAGATGATATCCGTTTAGTGTTTTATTTAAGATTTGTTGAGACCAACGATTTGCTTGTTGGGTTTTTGATGATCATCTCGGTTTACGGATATGTTAAAGTAAATATATCCGCTCCGAAAACGAACATGTATGTTTCGACCAACGATTTGTTTGTTGGGTTTGAGATGATCATTTTGGTTTACGGATATGTTACCGTAAACATATCCACTCCGATAATGACCATATATATATACGCTCTTTTAATCCGCTTAGGATGTAATCGTTAGATCTATCATGGATGTAAGAGTTTATTACTGTGGCCAGCAACAATGAGGATGAAAAGAGAGTAATGTTCGAAGGTGTACCTTAAGACTTTGCTTTGATAGCTCGTAGAATTTGTTACAAAGGTGGGAGTATATAAGTACCCCACTCCCCCCCCCTCCTTTTAAGAAGGGGGTAGCTGAACCAATCCGAAAACGAGCTGCCTACGTATCCTTTGCAGGGATCAAGCCACCCAGTACTTCATGTCAAGTCAATCAGTGATAGTAATTTTTAAGTACCTTGCATTCCATGATCGTGGTATTGGGACGCCTGCCATGTTGGCGAGTTCGTAGACTCCAGGACGAACTACCTTAGAGATCTTGTAAGGTCCTTCCCAGTTGGCTCCGAGTTTGCCGGCATTTCATTCCGCCATGTTTTGGAAAACTTCTCGCAATACCGAGTCCCCTTTTATAGAACCTCCGACTTCTGACATTGGAGTTATAGTATCTTGCTGCAGCATTTTGGTAGTTAGTGACCCGGATTAATGCTTGGTCACGCCTTTCATTAACTAGGTCGAGTTCGTCAAGTTTAAGAGATGGTTAAGTCCCTCTTGCTCTGGGAGAAGTTTGCGTCGACCTCCAGGAAAATATATTTCTGGTAGAATTACACATTCCGTTCTGTAGACGAGAGCGAATGGAGTTTCTCCTGTTGCTCATCGTGGTGTTATTCGATGAGACCACAACACGCCTTCCAGTTCGTCAGCCCACCGTCCCTTCTTTTCGTCAAGACGTTTTTTGAGACCATCAAGGATTGTCTTGTTTAGTGCTTATGCCTGGCCATTTGCTTGCGGGTATCTGGGGGTGGATTTGCTAAGTCGAATTTTCCATTTGTCGCAGAAAGCTTCAAATCTTGTAGAGATGAACTGCAAACCATTATCGGTAACGATCTCGTATGGGACTCCATGTCGGCATAAGATATTTTTCCATACGAAATTCTCTGCTTCGACCCACTTGGAAAAGTAATATGTCAAGACGAGTAAGAACCATTTCTGTTTTGAAGGATGCAAAGGTCCAACAATGTCCATGGACCACCGCATGAGCGGATAAGGTGACGATATGGAGGAAAGTACTTCGGTTGGCTGATGAATCATTGGCGCATGCTGCTGGCACTTCTCGCATCTAGCAGAGAACTTCTCGTAGTCTTTTATCATAGTTGGCACATAATAACCATGTCGTTTTATCTTTATCGCCAAGGCTCGTCCTCCAGAATGATTACCACATGAACTACTATGGACCTCTTCAATGATCTGTCTTGCCTCCTTGTCTTCAATGCAAGTGAGTAATAGTCTTGAGAATCTCCATTTGAAAACGTTCCCATCGAGCAGGATATAACGACCTGCTTGCGCGCGAAGCTTACGAGCTGCCCACTTGTCAGCAAGCAGGGCGCCATCGTAGATGTATCCTCGGATGTCATCCAGCCATTTTTTATCGCAGTCGTATTCTACTTCCCGTGGATCCTCTTCCATTTCAACTGTTCTAATTTCGGGAGGAGGGTTGACGTCGGCTAATAGTGGTATGGAGACCTCTTCCATGGTCGTTGCTTCTTCTTCAATTGGGGGAAAGCTTGCGAGATCGTAATCCTCATTGATTGTGTCCTTTTGTGTTTGGGAATCCTTCATCTCCTGTATCTGATTTGTCTTGAATCATTAAATCATTATTGTTGGGGTCGGTTTTCACCCCATCAAGATCAACTGCAAAAATACTAAGTGTGGAAAGAAAGCCTAGCCAAAACAAGACCAAGTATTTGGCTCGGCGAAGAAATGTAACAGTGAAGATGGGGACGAGCCCTAACGGCAGAGATACGGCTCGGCATCGATGAGAAATGATGACGAACTGACACATGTTGGCGAACCAACAAATGATGATGAGCCAACATGCTGGCGAGCCGACACATACTGGCGAACCAACAAACGGTGACGGGCCGACATATGAACCAACAAACGGTGATGAGCCAATATGTTGACGAACAAACAAATGGTGACGAGCCAACATGTTGGTGATAAACGGTGACGAGCCAACATGCTGGCAAACCAACGAATGATGACGAACCAACATGCTGGTAAACCAACTCCCTGGCTCGGCATCAAGGAGAAGCAGGCGACGAGCCAACTCCCTGGCTCGGCATCGAGGGAAAGCTGGCGATGAGCCAACTCCCTGGCTCGGCATCAAGGAGAAGCAGGCGAAAAGCCAAACCCTTGGCTCGGCATCGTGGAGAAATGGTGATGAGCCAATATGATTGGCGGTGCACCAAGATAACGGTGACAAGCCAATCAAGGCAAAGGTATGTCGCGACGACGAGCCAAACTAGCCAAACAGACGAGACAAGCGACGAGCCAGCCCACCGATGACCCAACAAAGCAACAAGCCCAATATCTTGTTGGGACGAGGCAACAAGCCACAAGATATTGGTGGGCCGAGGCGAGGAGACAAAGCAAGAAGCCCGTGAATTTCCACCACCTTAGAAGAATCCGGGAAGAAAGGAAATCCCGAAGAATAAGAAAGTTTTCCTTATCGTAACAAAAGCTAAACTAACCGACTTAGATCTCTATATATACTCATATACATCTCTTGAAAGGGGATCCGCAACTTTACCTACCAAAACACTTGTTACTTTCTCTAGAACAGCTTTCTAAATGGCTTGAATAAAATCACCATCTTTGGATCTCTGTTCTTGGTTTCTTTACATAGAAGTTTTTCGAATCCCTAAAATTCCTTATAAAATTTAGTTGTGCTAGTTTTGACTTCCACAATTTGGCACCGTCTGTGGGGATTCTTTAAACTTTCTGACACCTAAGAACCACCGAATACGAGATCTGAAACGATGACTACCGACAGAGACCGGAGTGGCGATGATGTGAGCAACACTGGCGCTGACCTTCTTGGAACAAGAACCAATCCGCCACCAGCGAACACGGAAGGCGCTTTAGAAATTGACAGAGTTGAAGAACATGATAACCACGTTGCTGAAGAAGGCAGAGGAGCAAGAAAAGTGTGGGAGTATAAATCCATGCCAATTAAATTCGTCACATCTTTTAGGGAGATCTGAAACTTCTGAGTAAAAACCACCCAAAAACACGAACAGAGATCCAAAGATGGTCTTTTATTAAGCTGCTTAGAAAGCTTTTTGTATGAGAGCAAAAGTACAGATTTTTGTTAGGTAACATTGCGGATCCTCTTTTTAGAGGGTGTACATGAGTATATATACAAGCCAGAGTCGATTAAGTCAATATCTAAAGATATCAGGAAGATTTTCTAATTCCTCGGGATTTCTTTTTAGCAATGCCGGCTACAACCATGGGCTTTGGCCTCGTCACATCTCCATTATGGGCTTGAACTCGTGGGCTCGTCGTCTCGGCTCATACGTTCATTTGCTCAGCTCGGCCCAGCTCCCTATCTTTGAGCTTTGGCTCGGGTGGTATCGAGCTTCGCAGCTCGGTGGCATCGAGCTTCGCAGCTCGGGTGGCATCAGGCATCGCTACTCCAGTGGCATCCCGCTTCACAGCTCGGGTGGCATCAGGCATCGCTGCTCGGGTGGTATCGAGCTTCGAAGCTCGGGTGGCATCAGGTATCGCGGCTCGGTGGCAACGAGCTTCACAACTCGGGTGTCACCGAGATTTGCAGCTCGGGTGTCACCAAGCTTTGCAGCTCGGGTGGCATCAGGCATTGCGGCGCGGGTGGCATCAAGCTTCGCAGCTTGGGTGTCATCGATTCACGGTTTGGATGACGTTCTTCATCACGGCTCGGGTGACATCATGGTTCACAGCTTGGGTGACACCATGGTTCACGGCTCGGGTGACACCATGGTTCATGGCTCGGGTGACACCATGATTGACGGTTCATTGTCCAAACGGTTCGGGTGCCAATGGTTATCTCTTTGTCTTTAACCCTGATCCCTCTTATATTTGACTGAGGCCACGGTACCCGAACCAACTCATCAACGCACGGTTAGGGGGACACCCGATCCAACTCTTCTACACACAGTTAGGGGGACACCCGATCCGTTTCTTCTTATGCATGGTTAGGGGGACACCCGATCCATTTGCTGCACCATGGATCGGGGTACACGACCCAACTTCTTCATTGTGGGTCGTTACCCCCGATCCGTTCGCTGTTCCATGGATCAGGGTACACGACCCAACTTCTTTGCCGTGGGTCGTGACACCCGATCTGTTTGCTGTCCCACGGATCGGGGTACACGACCCATGGGTCGTGACCCCCAATCCGTTCGCTGTTCAATGGATAGGGGTACACGACCCAACTTCTTCACTGTGGGTCGTGACCCCTGATCCATTCGCTGTTCCATGGATCGGGGTACACGACCCAACTTCTTCATTGTGGGTCATGACCCCCGATCCGTTCGCTGTCCCACGGATCGGGGTGCACGACCCAACTTCTTCACTCCGGGTCGTGACCCCCGATCCGTTTGCTGTTCCATGGATCGGGGTACACGACCCAACTTCTTCACTGTGGGTCGTGACACCCGATCCGTTTGCTGCACTGTGGATCGGGGTACACGACCCACTTCTTCCCCATGGGTCGTGACACCCGATCCGTTCGCTGTCCCATGGATCGGGGTACTCGACCCAACTTCTTCACTATGGGTCGTGACACTCGATCCGTTTGCTGCACCATGGATCGGGGTACATGATCCACTTCTTCACCATGGGTCATGACACCCGATCCATTTGTTGCACCATTGATCGGGGTACACGACCCAGCATCTTCGCCGTGGGTCGTAACCCACGATCCATTTGCTGTTAACTTCAAAAGGGGAGATATGGACCCCAACAGTTAGTCCCCCAGCTCGCCAGTTTTAATATTGAAAGTGTCGAGGTAAATAGCAGTTTGAAGTTAACTCGCCCCGAACCATCTTTCACTATGATCCCGAACTGTTTTCTGACTATCGCCCAAGCCATTGTTTAAGCCAACGTTTGGATTATGTTCGGGGGATTTTGAATCTATTACCTTTATCGGGGAGTGTAAACATTTCCGCCGATTCCCGAGGTATGTGACGTCACCTTTTGCTTATATAAACCGTCTTGCCCCTTGATTCCTCATATCTTCATTTCTCCAAAAATCCTTCAAAGCAGGTAACCTCTCTCTTCTTTCTCTCTCTAACTTTTGCTTAAGTTTATTTTTAGTTAGAGCCTCCGCGACACCCCCCTTTGCCACTGAACCGTTTGAGTTTTCCGATCCATCTTCAACAAATCTGCCGCTGTTCTTCGAGTTTTCGGTGACTTGTTCGAGGATTTTGATCCGGCTGTCAGTTTACTTAGAAGATCTTGATTCGTTCTTCGATCCTTAGAGGTTTTGATCTGTTCTGATAAGCCATCGAAAACCCCGATCTGTTTATCTGAATTTTTCAAAACCTATATCCTTCCTTCCGTGCGATTAGGGATCCCGATCTATTTATCTCTCTTCCATAGACCCCGATCTGTTTTCAAGCACAATGGATGTCTCAGCTGTCTACGCCGGTGTTACCTGATCCGTATGCCAGATTTTTTGTCAGTCCAGATCAATTTTCATTTCCCGAACCTTCTTTTTCCCCCGATCCGATCCTTGCTCAAAGTTGCAGCCGAGTATATTTGTCTGGCGCGAAAATTCTAGAAGATTTGGACGATTCGATTGGTTCGGGGGTAGGGCCTTCCGTCCTTGGTAGAAAAATGGTGCTCTCCGAATCCTCGAGAGCTGACAGTAACACCGGGATTCCTATGGGATTTAAAATCCCCCAACTTCACGATTCTCCATTTGACAAGGTGGTGAATCCTTTTGCTGATGCAGTGGATCCCGAGCTGGCAAAAATTGAACCCGAAGATTGGTTTTACGACCCGGTTGTGGCCAGACAAGAGTTAGAACGTCTGGTTGGACCTATTCAACAAGCACCAAGAAGGAAGAAAGCTAAAAGGTGACCCGATCCACCTGGCACCACTCTTTCTACCTTAGATTCGTTGACAGATCTTAGGCAGAGATTTAATATCTCGGAGGAGATTGAATTTGTCCTTCCCTCTTCGACAAATCGAGCTGATAAACCTCCTCCCGATCACTTTACCCTCTACGAGAGCTTCTTTTATCGCTGCATACTATGGCTCCCGATCCCCGAAGTGATCCTGCGATTTTTAGGGAAGCACAACCTGGCTATTGCCCAGATCAATTGCAGAGGGATCAGACATCTGGTCGGTATCCTTGTCAGAAGTTATGAATGCAATGTTGAGGTTGGGGTCGAACATTTGAGAAGTTTTCTGGAATTCAGACGTCGCAATAAAAGATAGTTGAAGTACTATGTATCGGGTAATGCCAAAAGGAAAATCATAAAAGGATTCCTGAACAAAGATGACAACTGGGAGGACTACTTCTTCTTCGTTCCTATCACCGAGGCGTCAGTTGGATCGAGATGCCTTAGCTTAATCAAAACGAGCTGGGGAGAACTTGGTAGCCGACCCGTGGCTTATTTTTGGGCTACGGCTCGGTTTCCTTTTTTATTATTCTCATTTTAGGTTTAATTATTGTTTCCTTCTTTTGCAGTGCGTCACTTCCAATTTTTGCTGCCTCCCGATCTATCTGAGATTCACCAGACGCTTTCGGCTCGAAAGTGTAATTGAAAAAAGACTTCAACCTCCAGCGAGTGGAAAGAGCCCGATCCCTTTTCGAAGGTCAATCCGTTGGTCCGTCATCCTCATCAAACTCGGACGATACCATGGGGAGACCTACTTTCAGAGACAGAGCCGCGACAAAGACAAAGGCGGAAGCTGAAGCGAAAGAGAGAGCAAAACAGGCTGAAGCGTTGGGTCGGCCTCGCTTCCCAAACCCCCAGGTTGCCGCAACGCTGCTCCCCAAACCAGTTTCCTCCCACAATCAACCCGAGAAGATTTCCTACCCCGCGGCTTCCAAAGGGGTTGTTTTGGGTGTCTGTCCTGAAGAAGACAAAGCTTTGGGAAGTGATGTGGCTGAGCTACCGGCGGAGCCAGAGCGGAGGGTGGTCACGACCCCTAAGATAACAGAGGATTATGATCCTCTCTTATTTGTTTAGTTTAAAACTCTTTTCTTTTTGTTTCCTGGACGGCTTTATCCAAGTTGTATAAGAACTTATTGTTATTGCTTGGTTGTTGATTGGCTAACCCTTGCGGTTGATGATAATATGTCTTTTGTTAGAGAAACTTCTAAGTGCATTGTTTTCATGTAATAAATTTGTAAATGCATTACTCGCGTTGTCTTTGTTGAGAAGTAGTTGTTCCGTCGAACGGATACAAGCTTATGTTTGCATAGTTATGAGATGATCAGTCTCGGGATGATCATTTCGGTTTACAGATAGGTTACCATAAACTTATCTGCTCCGATAAAGAACATCTGTTTGCATAGCTTAGTTTGAACATTTCGGTTTACGGATGTGTTATCGCGAACGTCCCCGATCCGATAATGGACATATGCTTTGTATAGTTTGGGATGAACATTTCGGTTTACGGATACGTTACCATAAACATATCCGCTCTAATAATGAACCAACATTTGTATAGCGCGCTTTTAATCCTGAGACGGATGTGATAGTTTGTATCCGAGATGGATGCAAGATTTCATTACTTTGGCCAGTAGTAATGGATATGTGGCGAAATGCCCGTTGTAGCTTGATTTGTTCAAATATCTCTGTTTTGTTAAGACTTAGTGATCCTTGGAGGATGTTAAGTAAAACTTATCGTTAAAAGCTTTGCTTTGATAGATCATAGATTTGATTACAAAGATGGAAGTATACGAGTATACGTATACGTACCCACTCCCCCTCTTTTTAAAGGAAGGGGGCAACTGAAACCCATCCGAAGACGAGCTGCCTACGTACCCTTTGCAGGGATCAAGTCACCCGTAGTTCATGTAAAGTAGCTTAGTGATAGTACTTTTTGAGATGCATTGCATTCCATGATCTCGATACTGGAACATTTGTCATGCTTGCGAGTTTGTAAATGCCAGGTTTGACTATCTCTGTGATTCTGTAAGGTCCTTTCCAGTGTGCTCCCAATTTTCCGGCATTCGCCTCTACTGTGTTTTGGAAAACCTTTCGTAAAACTAAAACGCCTTCGTAGAATCGTCGTTCTCGAACATTGGAATTGTAGTATTTTGCTGCCGCGTTCTGATAGTTCTGGATCCTGATCAAGGCTTGGTCTCTTCTTTCGTTGATCAAGTCCAATTCGTCAAGCATCAATAGGTGATTGAGCCCTTCTTGTTCTGGTAGTAGTCTGCGGTGAATTCCTGGGAAATATATCTCCGGTGGGATGACACACTCTGTTCCGTACACGAGGGCGAATGGGGGTTTCCCCCGTTGCTCGTCTTGGGGTGGTGCGGTGAGACCAAAGTACTCCCTCTAGTTCTTCAGCCCAACGTCCCTTTTTCTCATCAAGGCGCTTTTTTAGGCCGTCGAGGATTGTTTTGTTGATGGCTTTGGCCTGTCCATTCCCCTGTGGATATCTTGAAGTAGACTTGCTGAGTCTGATTTTCCATTTGTCGTAGAAAGCTTCGAAACGATTTGAGATGAACTGCGAGCCATTATCCCTCACGATCTCGTATGGTATCCCATGCCGGCATATGATGTTTTTCCAGACAAAGGCTTCCACCTGCGCGTCTTTAATGTTAGCATATGAGTCGGCTTCGACCCATTTCGAAAAATAATCTGTCAAAACCAGCAGGAAACGTTTCTGTTTTGAGAGATGCAGCGGCCCGACGATGTCCATAGACCATTGCATGAATGGATATGGTGATGAGATTGATGAGAGCATTTCCGTTGGTTGGTGAATCATTGGCGCGTGGTGTTGATATTTCTCGCATTTGGCTGAAAACTCCTTGCAATCTTTGATCATCGTTGGCGAATAATAGCCATGACGTTTGACCTTTATGGCTAGTGCTCTCCCTCCAGAGTGATTGCCACAAGAACCGTTGTGAACTTCCTCCATAATCTTCCTTGCGTCCTTTCCTTCCACGCAGTTTAGCAATGGTCCTGAGAATCTCCACTTGAAGACATTTCCATCGAGTAAAACGTAACGAGCTGCCTGGGGTCGAAACTTACGAGCTGCCCACTTTTTGGATGGTAGGACGCCATCATATATGTATTCTCTGATCGCGCCGAGCCATTCCTTGTCGTAGCCATATTCTGCTTCCTCGTTGATCTCGTTTGCTTCTACGCTGGGTTGTGGTTTGATGACAGGGTCGTCGTTGCTTCCGATGTTCGGTGACTTTTCGAGAATGTCTTCTTCCATTGGGGCTATATCCAGCTCAGTGGATGGATGGTTTGCCAATTACTGTTGCATTTCATCTGTCTCCTCTTGCCCGATTGTGACTTCCGTTGCTTGCTTAACGGTTTTTGAACGAGTTATGGCATTCACCATGTCAGAAAGACTGATGCTTGGGTGTTGGATGAATTCCACTGGGATTATTCTCTTTAGATCCAGATCGAAAGTTGATGCAAGTGCTGCAAGTGCGTCGGCTGGGGTGTTCTCTCTTCGTGGGATACGTGTAAGGATGAATTGTTTGAAATGCGCAGCCAATTCTTTGATGATCTTCAGGTAAGCTTCCATTCGATCATCCTTTGCTGCATATTCGCCATTGAACTGATTCGCGACTAGTTGGGAATCGCAAAATGCATGAGGTTGCTCGATCTTTAGGCTACTAGCAAGTTTCATCCCGGCAATCAAGGCTTCATACTTCGCTTCATTGTTGGATGCGTGGAACCAAGGCGGAACGACTGTTCCAACAGTTTGCCAGTTGGAGAAGTTAGTCGTATCCCTACTCCCGAACCATTTTTGAAGAATGAGCCATCAACGTGGAGTTTCCAGGGCTGGTTGTGCATTTTGTCGTCAATGCCTTCTTCGGGTAGTTCGATAAGGAAATCAGCCAAGACTTGGGATTTCGGGCATGTACGTCCGCGATACTCAAATGTCATATTCGCTCAGTTCTATTGCCCAGTTTGCTAACCTTCCTGACTGACTTGGGCTGTTCAAAATAGACCTAATCGGGAAGGTACTTAGGACGACGATCGAGTGAGACTGGAAGTACGGCCTTAGCTTTCTTGCAGACATGACGATGGATAACTCCAATTTTTCCATCTGCGAATACCTTGTCTCGGCGTCTGTAAGGGTTTTACTGACGTAAAAGATTGGCTTCTGTTCTCCACGCTCGTCTCGGATCAACACGCCGCTTACTACTGTGGTGGAGACCGCGGTGTACAGAAAAAGTGACTCCCCTGTGTCTGGTTTTTCGAGAACTGGAGGAGTAGCCAGGTAAATTTTCAGTTGTTGAAAAGCCTCTTCGCATTTTTCGGTCCACTCGAACTTCTTATTCCCTCGCAATGTATCGTAGAAAGGTAGGCATTTATCGATGGATCGTGAAATGAATCTATTGAGCGCGGCTACCCTCCCGGTAAGTCTCTGCACTTCTCTTTGTCTTTGGGGAAGTCATGTTGATGAGCGCGTCGATTTGCTTAGGGTTTGCCTCAATGCCACGGTGAGTCACTAGGTATCCGAGGAATTCTCCGGAGGTGACCGCAAATCTGCACTTGGTCGGGTTTATCTTCATTTTGTGAAAATTCAGCTATGAGAAGCATTCCTCAAGATGAGCGACGTGATCCTGCTCCCTTAGTGATTTGACCAGCATATCGTCTATATAAACCTCCATTGTCTTTCCGAGTTGATTAGCCAACATCTTGTTTACCAGTCGCTGGTATATTGCTCCAACGTTTTTCAGGCCGAATGGCATCACTTTGTAGCAATATATTCCACGATCCGTTATGAAAGCGGTCTTCTCACGATCGCCGGGGTTCATCAAGATCTAGTTGTAACCTGAGAAGGCATCCATGAAAGCTAGGAGTGCATTTCCTGCCATTGCTTCGACTAGGCGGTCGATGTGTGGAAGGGAGAAACTGTCTTTTAGGCAAGCTTTGTTCAGGTCTGTGAAATCCACGAATACGCGCCATTTTCCATTCTTCTTTTTGACCACCATCGGGTTAGCTAACCAGTCTGGATACTTTACCTTAGTTATCGAACTAACGCGCATGAGTTTCTCTACTTCATTATTGACTGTTTTGGCTCTGTCTAACCCAAGCTTTCTTCATTTTTGCTTCACGAGTTTGAACGTTTGGTCGACATTCAGTTCGTGGCTAGTTATGCGGATGTCGATGCCGGGCATGTCCTCCGCCGTCCACGCAAAAGTGTTCACATTCTTTTTCAAGAATGAAACAAGCTCTTCCTTGATCTTTCCGTCTAGCGCTGCTCCAATCTCCCCGCATCGATCCGGATGTTCATCGTCAATGCAAACTTGTATTACGGGGTCGCATGTTGGTTTAGTCACTTCTTCTTCACGATCCTCCGCAATCTGTAATTGCTATAAGAGTTTTGCGAGCTCTTTGACCGGTTCTCTGTCGGTCTTTATTTTCTTGCGCTTTGAATTTGCCACCGGATCGGTCACCGGATTTCTGAGTTTGTGTGCGGCGAGGAAGCAGACACCAGACTCGTTTTGGTTTCCACGAATTGTTTTCACTCCGTTTGGAGTTGGGAACTTGAGGCAGAGATGGTAGGTTGAAACAGCGGCGCGCATGGAATTCAACCAGGGGGTCCCCATAATGACGTTGTAGATCGCTGGGTGATCGGCTACAGAGGATTCGACGATTTTTGTTACCTCTCCGGCTTGGACAGGAAGTTTGATCGTCCCTGTAGTCATGGTGGTTTCTCCAGAGAACCTAGTCAATGGTTTGGGGTAGATATCACTTCGGACTGGTCTACATTCATTCTGAGAGTCTCGAGGAAGATTATGTCCACTGTGCTCCCGGTTTCTACCAATACGTGTGCTACGTCGCAGTCGTTGATGATTAATTCGATAACGAGAGGATCGTCATGTGGTCTGTCAATTCCTATCATTTCCATTTCCTCGAATGATATCACGTTGTTTGGAAACTTTGATGGTTTAGACCAGTTGATGCTGAGGTCCGCCTTTTGCTGGAACGCTTTGATTGATGAGACGGTATCTAGCAGTAGCGAGAGCCTCCCATGATCATGCTTATTCTCCTTCTGGATCCGGGAGGTGGCGCTTCGTCGTCTCGTCTATCACACTTGGAATGGTCTTCCTTCGTCTGGTCGGGTCTATGTGCATTCACATCCATCTCGAAATCCTTGAGGCTGATGTTCCCTCCGAGTTCGCTAGCTGCTAATTTTTTAGCAAGCTTGTGGGAGTCGAAATCAACACAATTAGAATTTGTCGGAGGTTTGTTAAGGGGGATGAAATTTCTGCGGATGAACCACGAACGGAGAGATCCAAAAATGGTTTTTTATTAAGCTGTGTCGAAAAGCTTTCGTACAAGAGTTTAAGAGCAAAAAGTCTAGGGTTTTTTGCTAAGTAAATTGCGGATCCCTTTTTCAAAGGATGAACATAGATATATATACTAGTTTGAGTCGGCCAGGTCAATCCTAAAGAGATAAGGAAAACTTCATAATCCTTTGGGATTTCCTTTTTAGCGAAGTCGGCTTGACTTCGTGGGCCTATGTATCGTTGTAGGCCGAAGATGGGCTTGTTGTCTTCGTATAGAAATGACTTCGGCCGCGTCGTCTTCTGGCTTCGTGTAGACTTGATTTCGGCTAGACAGTTTCGTATGGAAATGACTTCGGCCGGACAGCTCCGTATGGGAATGACTTCGGCCAGGATCGTCTTCGGCAACTCTGACTTCGGCCAGACAGCTCCGTATAGATTTGACTTCGGCAAGACAGTTTCATATATAAATGACTTCGGCCACGTCATCTTCTGGCTTCGTATAGACTTGAATTCGGCCAGGCAACTTCGTATAGATTTCACTTCGGCAAGACAGTTTCGTATAGAAATGACTTCGGCCAGGCAACTTCGTATAGATTTGACTTCGGCAAGACAGTTTCATATGGTTTTGACTTTGGCCAGACAGTTTCGTATGATTTTGACTTCAGCCAGACAGTTTCGTATGGTTTTCACTTCGGCAAGGCAGTTCGGCCGAAGTGAATTGCTTGGCCGAAGTGGACTGCTTGGCCGAAGTGGCCAGCTTGGCCGAAGTGGCCGAAGACCGCGGGTTGCTTGCCGAAGACCGTGGGTCATGGCTGATGACCGCGGGTTGCTTGCCAAAGACCGTGGGTCATGGCCGAAGTCTCCGTGGGTCATGGCCGAAGACCGCGGGTCATGGCAGAAAACCGTGGGTCATGGCCGATGACCGCGGGTCACGGCAGAAGACCGTGGGTCATGGCCGATGACCGCAGGTTGTTTGCCGAAGACTGCGGGTTGTTTGCCGAAGTCTCCGTGGGTCACGGCAGAAGACCGCGTGTCATGGCCGAAGACCGTGGGTCATGGCTGAAGTCTCCGTGGGTCATGGCCGAAGACCGCGGGTCATGGCCGAAGACCGTGGGTCATGGCCGATGACCGCGAGTTGTTTGCCGAAGTGAGGCTGCCGAAGTGAGCTTGGCTTGCCGAAGTGAGGCTGCCGAAGTCTCCATGCCGAAGCGAGCTTGGCTTGCCGAAGTCTCCGTGCCGAAGTGAGCTTGGCTTGCCGAAGTGAGGCTGCCGAAGTGAGCTTGGCTTGCCGAAGTGAGGCTGCCGAAGTCTCCATGCCGAAGCGAGCTTGGGTTAACGAAGTCTCCATGCCGAAGCGAGCTTGGCTTGCCGAAGTCTCCGTGCCGAAGCGAGCTAGGCTTGCTGAAATCTCCGTGCCGAAGTGAGCTTGGCTTGCCGAAGTCTCCGTGCCGAAGTGAGCTAGACTTGCCGAAATCTCCGTGCCGAAGTGAGCTTGGCTTGCCGAAGTGAGCTAGGCTTGCCGAAGTGGCTAGGCTTGCCGAAGTGGAGCTCTCCCTGCCGAAGTGGGCTTGCCGATGTGAGCTCCTGTGCCGATGTGGGCTTGCCTAAGTGGAGGCAAGCTTGCCTATGTCTCTCCTCTTTCTTCGCCGAAGTCTTCATGCCGAAGTGAGCCAATCTTGCCGATGTCTCCTTCTTTCTTTGCCGAAGTCTCCATGCCGAAGTGAGCCAAGCTTGCCGATGTCTCCTTCGTTGCCGAAGTGGAGCTTACCGAAGTCTCCCCATTCGTTGCCGAAGTCTCCGTGCTTGCCTAAGTCTCCAAGCTTGCCGAAATCTCCAAGCTTGCCGAAGTCTCCGTGTTTTCCTAAGTGGGGACAAGGCTTGCCTAAGTGGAGACAAGGCTTGCCTAAGTGAAGACCAAGCCTTGCCGAAGTCTCCATGCCGAAGTGAAGCTTCCTCGGCCAAAATGGAGCTGCTTTGGCCAGAACGGCCTCTCTTGTGCTTAAGTGGACTCGTACGGAAACGACTCAGGCACAATTTTGGCCTTGTCCGATTCTTCGTATTTCCATACTTGGCCGTTTTCCCATTGATCACAGCTGGGTGGGTTTTGACCCCAACAAAGCTTTAAACCTAAAATTCGACAGTTTGCAGTGGAATGCCCGTAGATGTGGCGGTGCTCGCAATATGCTGCTTCGTCGTAAGAACTTTCTCCTTTGGTCTAAGTGCTCAACGAATTTCTTCCGCGGCCTCGGCCTCTTCCTAGGCCGTACCCAGGGACATCGATCTGATAGTTATGGGCTCCTCGAAAGCACCCCTCGTGTTGCACATAGCCGGAACTTTGGCTATTCCTCTTAGCGTTAGAGGGGATTAAAACTTGGGGATAGTGGTTTGTTGTCTTTGTTTTTCAATACTTCTTTGTTGGATCTTCATCTCTTCTTCTTCGGTGATGAAATCTGCAACTCGATGCATCGCATCTTGTATCGTCGTAGGGGCGTTCAACGCGATTTCTTTAAGAAAATCGGAGTTGAACCAAAGTACTCGCTTCAGGGCCTGTAGGGCTGCTTTGTCGCTCAGACCTTCCACTTTGGACATAACAGCTTTGAATCTTCCGATGAAACTCCGTAGTGTTTCGTTCTGGCCTTGAGCTAGGGTCCACAGGTCAGCGTCAGAAGTTTCGGGATCCATGAATATGGAGTAATGCTTTAAGAATGCCACAGACAGTTGGTTGTAGCTGTTGATGGAGTTCCGCTCGAGCCTGGAAAACCACTGGATCACCGGTCCTTTGAGATGCTCCACGAAGAAAAGGCACTGTCCGGCATCTCTTTCGCTTTCTTTGAAATTAGAGCGACCCATGGCTATAGCGAAAGCCGTTAGATGCTCTTTCGGATCGGTTTTCCCTTCGTAGATTGGGACTTTCATCTTTCCAGGGTTGGGAATTCTTGTGCTAGTAATCCGTGCTGTGAACGGGGTGTTCTGTGCTTCTTCTAGTACGCGATCTATCTCCGGCACCTTGCTAGTTGCTTTGTGCATCATGGATCAGACGACTTTTATGTCGGTAGCAGCTCGGTCCATATCTGCTCGCATGATAGCCATCTCTTCTTTCTGGGCTCGGACTCCTACTTTGCGCTCTTCGTTGACCCGTGCTTACTCGGCCCATAGTATGTTCTCCTCCTCCTCGGTTAGCTCTTGATCTCCTTCCAGGATGGCCTCGCATCTTTCATTTCGGGTCTGGCCAGCTGCTTGGGGTTCGGGATCATCACGTCTCTCCATGTTACACTCCACTCGGTTCTCCTTCTCCAGATTGATATTGGGGCCGGCTCCTCCTCCGTCGGTGTGCCGCTTGCTCCTTGCATTCCGGAAGCTAGGTTTGCTGAACTTTGATGGAATGGCGGCAATCTTCCACGGGTTCTTGGCGGGTTGAGCGGGGTTCAGAAATCTAGGGCCGTTGGGTTGAGGCGCCTCCCGAATCGTCTCGTTGGATCCAGACCTGATCCTATCCCACGGGTTTGACTCGCCGTCGCCAAAGCCTTCAGCTCGCCCGTCATCGTGTTGTTGAGTGTGTCTTGCTCCTCCGCCTTCTTGAGAAGCGTCTCCAGCATGATCTTCATCTCCGTGAGTGTTGTTGAAGTCTCCCCAGCATCCTTGGACTTGTTCGTCTCATCCTCTACGCCGGTGTTTTCTGGCGTCGGCAGTGTTATCGTCTCCGTCGTTGGCCATCGTCTTCGGATCGTTTTTGTGGTGGTTCTTTTGAGTAAGAAAATTTCTCTCCCTCCTTCTAGGGCCAAATTGTGGGAGTATAAATCCACGTCAATTAAATTCGTCACGTCTTTTAGAGAGATCTGAAATTTCTGAGTAAAAACCACCCAAAAACACGAACAGAGATCCAAATATGGTCTTTTATTAAGCTGCTTAGAAAGCTTTTTGTATGAGAGCAAAAGTACAGAGTTTTGCTAGGTAAAATTGCGGATCCTCTTTTTAGAGGTGTAGATTAGTATATATACAAGCCAGAGTCGGTTAAGTCAATATCTAAAGAGATCAGGAAGATTTCCTAATTCCTCGGGATTTCCGTTTAGCAATGCCGGCTACAACCATGGGCTTTGGCCTCGTCACATCTCCATTATGGGCTTGAACTCGTGGGCTCGTCATCTTGGCTCATACGTTCATTTGCTCAGCTCGGCCCAACTCCCTATCTTTGAGCTTTGGCTCGGGTGGCATTGAGCTTCGCAGCTCGGTGGCATCGAGCTTCGCAGCTCGGGTGGCATCAGGCATCGCTGCTCGGGTGGCATCGAGCTTCACAGCTCGGGTGGCATCAGGCATCGCTGCTCGGGTGGCATCGAGCTTCGAAGCACGGGTGGCATCAGGCATCGCAATTCGGTGGCATCGAGCTTCGCAGCTCGGGTGTCACCGAGCTTTGCAGCTTGGGTGGCATCAGGCATTGTGGTGCGGGTGGCATCGAGCTTGGTAGCTCGGGTGTCATCGATTCACGGTTTGGATGACGTTCTTCATCATGGCTCGGGTGACAGCATGGTTCACGGCTCGGGTGACACCATGGTTCACGGCTCGGGTGACACCATGGGGCTCGGGTGACACCATTGGTCGTGACACCCGATCCATTTGTTGTACTGTGGATCGGGGTACACGACCCAACTTCTTTGCCGTGGGTCGTGACACCCGATACGTTTGTTGTCCCACGGATCAGGGTACTCGACCTAGCTTCTTCACTGTGGGTCGTGACACCCGATCCGTTTGCTGCACCGTGGATCGGGGTACACAACCCACTTCTTCACCATGGGTCGTGACACCCGATCCATTTGCTGCACCATGGATCAGGGTACACGATCCAGCATCTTCGCCGTGGGTCGTAACTCACTATCCATTTGCTGTTAACTTCAAAAGGGGAGATATTGACCCCAACAACAAGCTGAATAGCACACTGACGGAGAGAATCGAGACGCTGGCGACAGAAAGCCGAGCCCAAAACACACGACTCGGAGGCATGGGTTCGACAATGAATCCATCTGTCAGTGGAATCACTAGATGACTTGGCTTAAACCCGACGGCTCTGGATTTTTCAACACCACGCGATGCACCGAGGACTTTGGGAGGACTGCCACTGCCATATCCAACCAACGAACAAACACCCGCGGTGACCAGATCAAGTATCACCGAGCCACCTCGACTGATTCGCAGGGCAAGAGAAGCCAGCGATGGACGTGACCAACACACCACCAGTGGGTCGGCTGCAGCAATTGTTCTCGACGAAGAGGGACGCGAAGAAGGAAACCGCAACGCAAAGAATCTCGCCGACGAGAGATTCGTACTAACAATGACGGGAGCCCGAACCAGCGAAGGCGATATCAACCTGAACCGAGCTAGAAACTTAGCAGAAGAAGAAGAATTATGGGTCCAATAGGCACAATACCCTGACGAGCCGAGCCCAGAGAGAAGAGTTGGACGAAATCCGAGCCTCCTTGGGCCGTGCCACTACTGAGATGAAAGCCATCATATCCCAGGTTCACAAGGTAACCAGTAAAGTCCCGGAGATAGACCGCATATTAGAAGAAGCACACAACATGCCATTTACAGCTCGGATTACCAAGGCAAGGATTTCCGACCCAGGAAAGATCAAAGTTCCAGTTTACGAAGGGACCACCGATCCAAAGGATCACATAACGGCTTTCATCATAGCAATGGGCCGAACCAACTTTAGGGAAAAGGAGAGAGATGCCGGTTTCTGCCTTCTTTTTGTGGAGCACCTAAAAGGCGCAGCCCTCCAATGGTTTTCCAGACTCGAACAAAATTCCATTCATGATTTCTAGCAGCTGTCTGCTGCCTTCCTGAAGTATTACTCCATGTTTATGGATCGAGGAGACAGTGATGCCGATCTCTGGACGTTAACTCAAGGGCCTACGGAGACACTACGAAGTTTCATGGGAAGATTCAAAGCAATGATGTCAAACGTCAAGGGCGTAAGCGACAAGGCCGCCGTGCTCGCATTAAAAAGATCGATGTGGTACGATTCAGAGTTCTGAAAAGAGATCGCTCTGAATACGCCACTATCAATCCAAGACGCACTGCACCGAGCCTCATATTTTATAGTCAACGAAGAAGAGATGAAAGTATTGTTCCAGAAATACAGAGTGGCCAGAACGACGAGCCGTACCTTCCAAACACCGAACCCACCTCCTCCAAGAAGAGTAATTAAGAAAACGGGTACATACACCACGAGAAACTCAATTTCGGAGGAGCCCACAACTACCAGGTGGGAACAGGCCGAGGCAAAATACTGTGGAACACGTGGATACGAAATCCGAGTTCATACGACAAAAAGAGTACTACGAGTATCATCACATGCACGGGCACTCAACCGCAAACTGTCGAACCCTGGGAATAAAATTTGCGGCAAAACTAGTGGCTGGAGAGTTCGGCGATGCTATAAGCCTTAAGGATTTCGAGCGAGAAGACGCAAAAGATCAGCCGAACCAGAGGAATCAAAACGGTGAACTTCCCAAGCGAGGAAGGCGAGACGACGAGGCGACGCAGCCAGGTTCTCGAAGAAGAATAAATATGATAATGGGAGGATCACAATACTGTTCAGACACAGTGTCTTTAATCAAAGCATTCCAGCGGTGAGCCGATGCAAGTGTCAACTAGTCAGCGCCTTCCAAACTTCCCAACGACGTCATCTAGTTCGAAGAAAGGGAAACCACCGGCATTGACCGACCACATAATGACCCCCTCGTGATAGAATTGATCGTGGACGATTGTGACGTCGCCCGAGTTCTGATAGACACGTGAAGCTCCGTAGACGTGATCTTCTGGGAAATTCTCAGAAGGATGAACATAAACCTATCCAAAATCAAGGCCGGGCCGAAGCCTCTAATCGGATTCTCAGGAGAAACAACCATGACCCTTGGGACAATAAAGCTTCCCGTCCGAGCTGAAGAAGTAACTAAGATAGTGGAGTTTTCAGTTGCAGATCATCCTGCGATCTACAATGTGATTATGGGCACCCCTGGATAAACTCCATGCGAGCCGTACCATCGACCTATCACCTCTGCATCAAATTTCTGACTCCCGGACGAGTCAAAAAAATTTGGGGAAATCAAAAAGAATCCCGCATTTGTTTTCTAGCCGAGCACAAACTTAGGAACCCCGTCACAGACACCACTACCAAGCGAAAGAACATGAAGACTGATAAGGAATCTGAGAAGGAGTTGGCAAAACTCTTATAGCAATTACAGATCGCAGAGGTTCGTGAGAGGAAGAGCAAACTTAGTTGCGACTCCGTTGTTTCAGTGAACATTGATGGCAACCACCCAGAGCGCTGTGTTGAAATAGGGGCCAAGCTGAAAGACCCAATAAGGGGAGAGCTGATTTCTTTCCTTGAAAAGAATGTAAACACCTTCGCGTGGACAACAGAAGACATGCCCGGTATCAGCATCGATGTGATATGCCACGAGCTACACGTAGACCCGACCTTCAAACCAGTAAAACAGAAAAGAAGAAAACTTGGGCCAGAAAGAGCACGGCGGTGAATGACGAGGTGGAAAGGTTACTACGCGTCGGATCAATAGTCGAAGCAAAATACCGAGACTGGCTTGCTAATCCTATAGTGGTGAAAAAGAAGACTGCCCAAAGGATAGCTTCCCACTTCCGTATATCGATCGATTGGTAGAAGCCACAGCGGGCAATAAACTTCTTTCATTTATAGATGCTTTTTCTGGATATAACCAGATCCTAATGATCCTAGACGATCAAGAGAAGACAACGTTCATCACAGACCGCGGGATAAATTGCTACAAAGTGATACCGTTCGGCCTCAAAAATGCCGGAGCAACTTATCACTAATTGGTCAACAGAATGTTCGCCGACCAACTCGGGAAGACGATGGAAGTTTACATAGACGACATGCTGGTGAAGTTTTTAGAAGAAAATGATCACGTAGCCCATTTAGAAGAATTTTTCGAGCAACTGAATCTGCATGATATGAAGCTAAACCCAACGAAATGCAGATTCGCGGTGACGTCTGGAGAGTTCCTTGGGTACCTGGTCACTCACCAAAAATAAAGCGCGAAGTCCAGAGGCTGACAGGTTGGGTTGCCGCACTGAATCGATTTATCTCTCGATCAACCGATAAGTGTTTGCCTTTCTACGATACACTGCGTGGCAACAAGAAGTTTGAGTGGACAGAAAAGTCCGAACTAGCATTTCAACAACTGAAAAATACCTAGCCAGCCCTCCAGTGCTTACGAAGCCAGTGGAAAGCGAACAATTATTCCTTTACACAGCTGTCTCTGCAACATCAGTAAGTGGGGTACTCATCCGAGAAGAGCGCAGCAAGCAAAAATCTATTTTCTACGTCAGCCAAACTCTCACCGACGCTGAAACCCGATATCCGCAGATGGAGAAGCTAGCATTGTCTGTAATAATGTCCGCCCGGAAGCTGAGACCGTACTTCCAGTCACATTCAATTATGATTTTGATTACTTTCCCTCTGCGATCCATCCTGCATAGTCCTAGCCAGTCTGAGAGATTGGCAAAGTGGGCAATAGAGCTGAGCAAATACGACATCGAGTATCGGAGCCGAACTTGCGCGAAATCTCAAGTCCTTGCAGATTTCCTGATAGAACTCCCAGAAGAAGAAGTAGGAGAGCCAGCTCCGAGCCTAGTTTGGAAGCTCCACGCAGATGGATAATCATCAAAACAAGGATCTGGAGTAGGAATACGTTTAACCTCTCCAATAGGCGAAATCCTCGAACAGTAATTCCGCCTGGGTTTTCACGCATCCAGCAATGAAGCGGAGTACGAAGCCTTGATCCCAGGAATGAGACTCGCTCATGGACTCAAAGTTTCGATATCCAAGCCTACTGCGATTCGCAGCTGGTGGTCAACCAAGTCAGCGGCGAGTACACAGCAAGGGACGACCGAATGGAAGCGTATCTGAAGATCGTCAAGGAACTAGCTGCACAGTTCGAAGAGTTTACATTGACACGGATAGCACGCGGGGAAAACACTTCTGTAGACGCGCTAGCAGTACTCGCATCCACCTCCGATCCAGACTTGAAAAGGATAATTCCAGTGGAATTCATCAAACATCCAAACATCAACCTCTCTGATACCGTGAACGCGATTACCCACTCCCAAACAGCCAATCAGGCCGAAGGTACATCCGGGAGAAATCTCGCAGAAGAAGGCAGCACCAACACCACTGCTATGGAGGATGGCCAAAACATGTCACCCTCGGCGGAAGATGAGGCAATCGAGATAGAGGAAGTGCCCAAGATAGATCCTCTAGTCGAAGGCGAAGCAGTCGGGATGGAGGAAGATCCACAACCAAAGGAAACAGATTACGGATGCAACAAAGAATGGATGGGAGCAATCCGCGTGTACATCATGGACGGTGAGGTACCGTCAGATAAATGGGCTGCACGAAAACTCAGAGCTCAAGCTACTCGGTACGTTCTATTAGATGGAAATGTCTTCAAGTGGAGATTCTCAGGACCGCTGTTGACCTGTGTCGAAGGCATTGAAGCTCAAAAAATCATGGAGGAAGTCCACATTGGGTCGTGCGGCAACCACTCCAGTGGGAGAGCTTTGGCAATCAAGATCAAGCGTCACAGTTACTATTGGCCCACTATGGTGAAAGACTGCGAGAAGTTCTCTGCTAGATGCAAAAAATGCCAGCGGCATGCCCCAATGATTCACCAACCAACATAGTTGCTATCATCAATCTTGGCACCCTACCCTTTCATGCGCTGGTCAATGGATATTGTCGGGCCTCTATATAGGTGTAAACAAAAGAGGTTTATGCTAGTCTTGACGGATTATTTCTCCAAATGGGTCAAGGCAGATTCTTACGCCAACATAAAGGATGCCCAAGTCGAGCATTTCTTCTGGAAGAATATTTTATGCCGACATGGAGTTCCATACGAGATCATCACCGATAACGGCTCCTAGTTTATCTCTACAAAGTTCGAAGCTTTCTGCAAAAAATGGAAGATACGCCTTAGCAAGTCTACGCCACATTATCCACAAGGGAACGGACAAGCTGAAACAACAAATAAGACGATCCTTGATGGTCTGAAGAAGCACCTGGATGCCAAAAAAAGGAAGCTGGGCGGATGAACTTGAAGGAGTGTTATGGTCACATAGGACAACTCCACGACGAGCAACCGGAGAAATACCTTTTGCTCTTGTCTATGGTGTGGAATGTGTCATTCCAGCTGAAGTGGAGTTTCCTGGAGTCCGCCACAGACTTCTTTCAGGGCAGGAGGGGCTGAATCATCTCATGTTACTCGACGAATTGGATCTGGTCAATGAACGGCGAGACCAAGCGCTGGTTCGGATTCAAAATTACCAACAGGCGACGGCTAAATATTACAACACAAACGTCAGAAATCACAAGTTCAAAGAAGGCGACTTGGTTCTCCGCAAATGTTTTCAGAACACAGCTGAAGCAAACGCTGGCAAGCTAGGAGCCAACTGGGAAGGACCTTACAAAATGACCAAGACAGTCCGGCCAGGAGTGTACGGGCTCGCGAACATGTCAGACGTTCCAATACCAAGATCCTGGAACGCAATGCACCTAAAGAAGTACTATCACTAAGACACTTCGCATGAACTACGGAATGGCTTGATCCCTGCAAAGGGTACATAGGCAGCTCGTCTTCGGATAGGTTCAGCTGTCCCCCTCCTTTTTAAGGGGGGAGTGGGTACGTATACATGTATACTCCCATGTCTCGAAAACACGATCTTTCGCATGACACTTCTCAAAACGAACGAGTTCAAACTTTTTCAAACACAAACTCATGTCACTCGACATACGCAAGTCACAACTTTACATCCTTCACGGATATTCTATCACCTCGTTTGTTCTGGCCACAACAGATGAACAACCACATCCTTTACAGATTTTAACCACTATTTCTATACGGAGTAGGGTTCTCAACACCCTCTCACGGGTATAGAAGCGCGCTATATAAATTTCGATTAGGTATATCCTGGTCTAATATCTGAAAGGTATATCCTGAACGATATTCTTACAAGTTTACTTTCGAGAGGGACCCGTAAGTCGAAAACTCGCAAGTCTTAAAACTCGAAGTAAACTCTTAAACCCGTAAGTCGAAAACTCGCAAGTCTTAAAACTTGAAGTAAAACATGGTGAAGAAGATTGGGTCGTGTACCCCGATCCATGACAAGGCAAATTGATCGGGTGTCATGACCCGCGACAGAGCAAATGGATCGGAGTCAAGGCAAGTGAATCATTTTTCGTCATCTATCACCACCCGAGTCATTTGGAAGGTGTCACCCAAGCCGTGAACCATGGTGTCACCCGAGCCGTGAACCATGGTGTCACCCGAGCCGTGAACCATGGTGTCACCTGAGCCACTCAGCTACTGCCATCCGAGCCGAGACTTAACGACAAGAAGTTGGGCTAAGATGAGCAAATGAACGGATGGGCCGAGAAAATGAGCCCATGAATCAAAGCCCATGACAGTAGTAGGCTTTGCTAAAAGGAATTCCTGAGGAATTAGGAAATCTTCCTTATCTCTTTCGATATTGACTTAGCCGACTTAAACTTGTATATATACTCATGTATACCCTCTGAAAAGTGGATCCGCAATTTGACATAGCAAAACTCTATACTTTTGCTCTCATACGAAAAGCTTTCAAAGCAGCTTAATAAAACACCATCTTTGGATCTCTGTTCGTGTTTTCGTGATTTTAACTCAGAAATTTCATCTCCCTTAACAAATCTTCGACAAATTCTATTGGTGTAGCTTTACACTCCCACAGATGATACAAACACTAGTTCATCCAATTGAAAGTTAAAAATTTTCACTATTATATAATATATTTAGTGTAACAAGTAGTTAAAATCTATGTAAATATTTAAAACTAATTTATTTACCATTATCTTTTGTTGAATTTAAAAAAATTATAAGGATGAGTTGGAAATCGGAAGCAAAACAGTCACACTTTCAAATTACCGTCGCAAATTAGTCACAAATTAGTAGGTATCTTAAGATGCTTTTGTGACGACGTGGAAAAATGAGTGAAAATATAAAAACTAAATGTTCAAACCGAAGACATGTAAGTCATATCTTCAATGCACAACCAAACAGTTACTGTCACATTCGGTTTTCTATTACATAAACTTTTATATATATATATATATATATATATGATACTAAATATTTTAGAAAATAAATATATCTAATATATATTTTTGATAAAAATAGGATAAGTATATTACAAACATTAATTTAGTGACTAATTTGTGACACAACTGGCACACTCGACACAAGTTGCAAATAAGTCGCAGAGTTGGGACTGATTTGCGACTACACATTCTGACTAAAAAAGAGTTGTAAAAGAGTCTCACTTTGCGACTCTTTTGCGACTACATTTACACAGTCGAATAGTTGTCTTAATTCAGTCGCTAATTAAAGACTATTACATGATTAAATTATTATGTCGTAAATATGTGATTGATTTGCGACTGTATCTTCCGTAGTCTTTTGTTAGTCGCAAAGTGGTCACAAAATAGTCGCAAAATCTTGCAACAAAAAAACAGTCACAAAAAGTAGTCACTCATCCAGTATTTTCTTGTAGTGAAACGACCAGAAGAGTCACTTCCCAAAGAAAGCGGCGTACCGCTGATATCTCTTGACGCTCCTGATATACCTTAGATTTCAGTAGCTTTTATTATGTTTTTAATAGCTTTTTAGTATAAAAAAAACTACTTGATTTTTGTATTTTATGACTTCTTTTGGTGTTTTGTGGTTCTTAGAGTTTTTACAGGAATTGAGAGAAATTTGGACCAAAAAATACAAAAGAAGCAATTTGAAGGTTGGACAGCTTCTGAGCATCAAATGTTTCGCATCAGATGGAAACGTTCCTACCATTGTATTAAGCTCAAATGTTTCCACAAGATAGATGGGAGTATTAGCTTTGATTCTCATATAAGATCGTATAAATCCAACGGTGATATCTCAAGTTATGCTCTGATTAATGAAGATGGGTCGATTTAGACTCGAGAAGAAGCAAGCAGATGAGTTAAAGAGTGATCGATCGATCACCACCTCATCGATCGATCGATCACCTATCCTAACTTTGGCTGGACATTATATTTTAAGCAGCGATCGATCGACATCAACCTCACCAATCAATCATCGCCCTCCTAAAATATTGGAATATTCCTTTTTCGATGTTATCTCTAAAACCTTCAAGGAATATAACCTAGGGTTCGACCTCTACAGTATAAAAAGACATCAGCATCCACAAAATTATCAAGATTTCACCATTATTTAAAGCGCTTCATCTTTACCAAAGTTTTTAGTCTATTTTTTTGTTCTTCAAGGGAGACGATTCTAACCTATAGTACTTCTACGGAGAAGTTTCTAAACGCTTTTCTCTTAATGAATATGTTTTCTATTTCTTTTCCTCTGGTTTTCATAATCATGTCTTGAGTAGTTTTATTGTTGGGAATAGGGGATTTTAAGGAGAATTTCATGGTTTGATAGATATAGTTTAACAATTAGAGTGACGCTCTTGATAAATTAAAGTAGATCTTCATCTAGATCTGATCTTATTGCATATTCTTTTACTGATCATCTAGGGATTGATTAGAGAACGATTTTGACTTGCACACTACTTCAGTTATTGTTCTTAGCTGATGTTTGATGGGGTTAGCTCTTTAAACCTTGAGAGTTAAGTTAATGAGTTAGATGAACAATTGAACTTGATTATAATTGCATGTCTATCTATGTTATTGACTGTGAGTTATTTAATAGGATATTTTAGACTTAGCTGATTATTAGCCACAAGAGTGGGTTAATCTTAGGGTTAATTAGTAGAATAACACATTTGTGAGAGAGAAATTAGGTAGTAACATGTGGAAAAAATAATTTAGGTAACTAGCAAAGAGAAGAAATTTTTTGACAAAATTGCCCCTACATTAACTATTTTCGGAACATAGTTACATATTCTATTGATTTCAGAAATATTTGTTGGGGTCAATTTTCACCCCATCGAGATTGACCGCTGAAAATGCCTAAGTAAAGATTTTGGATCTAGCCAAATGCGGTGAGCCTAGCCAAACCCAACGGAGCGCAGATGGGCCAAACTAGCTTCGGTTTTAGGTGACGAGCCAGAACGACGGTGACAAGGCAAAATGTTGGAAACAAGCCAAAGCGCCGGCGACGAGCCAAAACGTCGGTGACAAAGCAGAATGTTGGCAACAAGCCAAAACACCGACGACGAGCCAAAATGTTGGCATTGGCGACGACCCAAAATGTTGGCGACAAGCCAAAATATTGGCGACAAGGCAAAATGTCTGAGGCAAAACGCCAGCGACGAGCTAAAATGTTGGCAACGAGCCAAAATGTTGGCAACGAGCCAACATGTTGGCAACAAGCCAAAATGCCGGCGACGAGCCAAAACACCGGCGATATCTAAACAGGCAAAGATCCAGACAAGACGAAGAGGCGACGTCTGTGGGGAGTCTTAAACTTTCTGACACCTGAGAACCACCGAATGCGAGATCTGAAAAATGACTACCGATGGAGAGTGGAGTGGCGAAGACGCGAGCAACACTAGCGCCGATCTTCCTGGAGCAAGAACCAATCCGCCTCCGGCGAACACGGAAGGCACTTCAGAAACGCTGACAGAATTGAAGAACATGATGACCACGTTGCTGAAGAAGGCGGAAGAGCAAGACAAGTTGAATAACTCGCTGACGGAGAAAATCGAGACGCTGGCGACAGAGAGCCGAGCCCAAAACACACGACTTTGATGCATGGGTTAAACGATGAATCCACCTGTCAGCGGAATCGCTAGACGACTTGGCTTAAACCCAACGGACGAATTAACATCCGCGGCGACCAGATCAAATATCACCGAGCCACCTCGACTGATCCGAGGAGCAAGAGGAGCCAGCGATGAACGTGACCAACACACCAACGGTGGGTCGGCTGCAGCAATCGTTCTTGACGAGGAGGGGCGCAAAGAAGGAGACCACAACACGGGGAATCTCACTGATGAGGGATTCGCACCACCAATGACGGGAGCCTAAACCAGCGAAGGTGACATCAATCGAACTGAGCCAAGAACTTGGCAGAGGAGGAATAAAATCTCCTATGGGTCCAACATGCGCAATACACTGACGAGCCAAGAATGACGAGCTTAGCCCAGAGAGAAAGGTAGAAGAAATCCGAGTTTCCTTGGATCGTGCCACTGCTGAGGTGAGAGTCGTCCGATCCCAGTGCACAAGACAACCAGTAAAGTCCCGGAGATTGACCGCGTATTTGAAGAAGCACATAACACACCGTTTACAGTTCAGATTACCAAGGCAAGGATCTCCGACCCCGGAAAGATCAAAGTTCCAGTTTACGAAGGGACTACCGATCCGAAAGAGCACATAACGGCGTTCATCATAGCAATGGGCCGAGCCAATTTTAGGGAAAAGAAGAGAGATGCCGGTTTCTGCCTTCTGTTTGTGGAGCATCTAAAAGGCGAAGCCATCCAATAGTTTTCCAGACTCGAGCGGAACTCCATTGACGATTTCCAGCAGCTGTCTGCCGCCTTCCTGAAGCATTACTCTATGTTTATGGATCGAGGAGCCTCTGATGCCGATCTCTGGATATTAACTCAAGGGCCTACGGAGACACTACTAAGTTTCATGGGAATATTCAAAGCAGTGATGTCAAAGGTCGAGGGCGTAAGCGACAAGGCCACATTGCTCGCATTTAAAAGGTTGATGTGGTACGAATCGGAGTTCCAAAAAGAAATTGCTTTGAATGCGCCATTATCAATCCAAGACGCGCTACACCGAGCCTCAGATTTCATAGTCAACAAAAAAGAAATGAAGGTATTGTCTCAGAAATACGGAGTGGCCAAAACGACGAGCCGTTCCTTCCAAACTCTGAACCCACCACCTCACAAGAAGAGTAATCAAGGAATCGGATACGTACACCATGTGAAATCCAATTTCGGAGGAGCCCATAACTATCAAGTGGGAACAGGCCGAGGCAAAGTTCCATGGAACACGTGGACACGAAATCTGAGTTCTTACAATGAAAAGGCCTACTGCGAATATCATCACATGCACGGACACTCAACCGCAAACTACCGAACCCTGGAAATAAAGCTTGTGGCAAAACTAGTAGCCGAAGAGCTCGGCAATGCTGCCAGCCTTTAGGATTTCGAGTGAGAAGACGAGAAGGATCAGCCTAACCAGGCAAACCAAAACGGTGACCCTCCAAGCGAGGAATTCGAGATGACGAGGCGACACAATCAGGCTCTCGAAGAAGAATAAACATGATAATGAGAGGATCACAATACTGTCCAGACACGGTGTCTTCAATCAAAGCATTCTAGCAGAGAGCCGATGCTAGCGTCAAATGGTCAGCACCTTCCAAACTTCCCAATAACGTAATCTCGTTCGAAGAAAGGGAAACCACTGGCATTGACCAACCACATAACGACCCCCTCGTGATAGAATTGATCGTGGACGATTACCATGTCGCCCAATTTCTGATAGACACGGGAAGCTCCGTAGACATAATCGTTCAGGAAACTCTCAAAAGGATGAACATCGACCTATCCAAAATCACAGCCACTCCAAAGCCTTTAACCAGACTCTCAGGGGAAACAACGATGACCCTTGGAACAATTTTTGGGGTCAGTATCCACCCACTTGAAGTTAACAGTCGAACAAAGACAAACGGGTCGGATGTCACGACTCATGGTGAAGAAAGTTGGGTCGTGTACCCCGACCCATGACAAGACAAACGGGTCGGGCGTCACGACCCACGGTGAAGAAAATTGGGTCGTGTACCCCGACCCATGACAAGATAAACGGGTCGGGTGTCACGACCCATGGTGAAGAAAGTTGGGTCGTGTACCCCGATCCATGACAAGACAAACGGGTCAGGTGTCACGACCCATGGTGAAGAAAGTTGGGTCGTGTACCCCGACCCATGACAAGACAAACGGGTCGGGTGTCACGACCCATGGTGAAGAAAGTTGGGTCGTGTACCCCGACCCATGACAAGACAAACGGGTCGGGTGTCACGACCCATGGTGAAGAAAGTTAGGTCGTGTACCCCGACCCATGACAAGACAAACGGGTCGGGTGTCATGACCCATGGTGAAGAAAGTTGGGTCGTGTACCCTGACCCATGACAAGACAAACGGGTAGGTTGTCACGACCCATGGTGAAAAAAGTTGGGTCGTGTACCCCGACCCATGACAAGACAAACGGGTCGGGTGTCACGACCCATGGTGAAGGAAGTTGGGTCGCGTACCCCGACCCAAGACAAGACAAACGGGTCGGGTGTCACGACCCATGGTGAAGGAAGTTGGGTCGCGTACCCCGACCCATGACAAGACAAACGGGTCGGGTGTCACGACCTGCAACAGAGCAAGTGGATCGGGAGTGAGGCAAGAGTCATCTCTCGTCACCTGGCATCGCCTGAGTCGTTTAGGTGGTGTCACCCGAGCTGTTCGGATGGTGTCGCCCGAGCCGTTTGCACGATGTCACCCAGGCCGTTTGGATTGCGTCACCCCACGTGAACCATGTTGTCATCCGAACCATGAGCCATGGTGTCACCCGAACCAAAGGAAATGGGTTCGACAAAACCAAGCCTATCCCAAGATAACAATTAAGTCACAACTAGCCCATAAACGGGAGTGGGCCGAACCGGGACAAGAAGCCCGTCAAGCCAAGCCGACTTAAAAAAGAAAATACCTGAAGAAACAGGAAATCTTCCTTATCTCTTAGGAATAGGTTTTGCCGACTCAGGCTCGTATAAATACTCATGTGAACCCTCAGAAAAGGGGATCCGCAATTTTACCTAGAAAAAACTTTGTACTTTCGCTCTGATACAAAAGCTTTCAAAACAGCTTAATAAAACATAATCTTTGGATCTCTGTTTTGTGTTTTGGGTGGTTTTTACTCAGAAGTTTCAGATCTTTCTAAAAAACTCGACGAATTCAATTGGCGTGGATTTATACTCCCACAACAATCAAGTTTCCCGTCCGCGCTGAAGAAGTAACCAAGATAGTGGAGTTTTCGGTTGCAGATCATCCCGCGATCTACAATGTGATTATGGGCACCCCTTGGATAAACTCCATGCGAGCCGTACCATCAACCTACCACCTCTGCATTAAATTTCTGACCCCGGAGGAGTCAAAAAAATTTGAGGAAACCATAAAGAGTCCTGCATTTGTTTCCTAGCCGAGCACAAACTCAGGAACCCCGTCACGGAGCCAAACAGCACAACCAAGCGAAAGAAGATGAAGACTGATAGGGAACCTGAAAAGGAGTTGGCAAAACTCTTATAACAATTACATATCACGGAGGATCGTGAGAGGAAGGGCAAACCCACTTGCGACCCCGTTATTTTAGTGAATATTGACGGCAATCATCCAGAGTGTTGCGTCGAAATAGGGGCCGAGCTGAAGGACCCAATAATGGGAGAGTTGATTTCTTTCCTCAAAAAGAACGTAAACACTTTCGCGTGGGCGGTAGAAGACATGCCCGACATCAGCATCGATGTGACGTGCCACGAGCTAAACGTGGACCCGACCTTCAAACCAGTGAAACAGAAAAGAAGAAAACTTTGACCAGAAAGAGCACAGACGGTGAATGACGACGTGGAAAGGTTACTATGTGTCAGATCAATAGTCGAAGCGAAATACCCAGACTAGCTTGCTAATTCTGTAGTGGTAAAGAAGAAGAACGGAAAGTGGCGCGTGTACGTCGATTTCAGTGACCTGAACAAGGCCTTCCCAAAGGATAACTTCCGGCTTCCACATATCGATCGATTGGTAGAAGCAACAGCAGGCAACAAACTCCTTTAATTTATGGATGCTTTTTCCGGATACAACCAGATCCTAATGAACCCAGACGATCAAGAGAAGACACCGTTCATCACGGACCGCGAAATATACTGCTACAAAGTAATGTTATTCAGCCTTAAAAATGCCGGAGCAACTTACCAGCGATTGGTGAACAGAATGTTCGCCGACCAACTTGGGAAGAAGATGGAAGTTTATATAGACGACATGCTGGTGAAGTCTTTGGAAGAAAAAGATCACGTAACTCATTTAGAAGAGTGTTTTGAGCAACTGAACCTGCATAACATGAAGCTCAACCCGACCAAGCGCAGATTTGCGGTGACGTTCGGAGAGTTTCTCGGATACCTAGTCACTCACCGTGGAATTGAAGCCAACCCGAAACAGATTAATGCACTCATACAAATGGAGTCACCGAAAACAAAGCGCGAAGTCCAGAGGTTGACAGGACGGGTCGCCGCACTAAATCGGTTTATATCTTGATCAATTGATAAGTGTTTTCCTTTCTATGATACGCTACATTGCAACAAGAAGTTCGAATGGACAGAAAAATGCGAACAGGCATTTCAACAGCTGAAAGAATACCTAGCCAGTCCTCCAGTACTTACCCAACCAGTGGAAGGCGAACCATTATTCCTTTACACTGCCGTTTCTGCAACAGCAGTAAGTGGAGTACTCATCCGAGAAGAGCGCAGCGAGTAGAAACCTATTTTCTACGTCAGCCAAACTCTCATCCACGCTGAAACCCGATATCCGCAGATGGGGAACCTGGCATTGTTTGTAATAATGTCCACCCGGAAGCTGAGACCATACTTCCAGTCACATTCAATTGTGATTTTGACTACTTTCCCTCCACGATCCATCCTGTATAGTCCTAGCCAGTCTGGAAGATTGGCGAAGTGGGCAATAGAGCTGAGTGAATATGACATCGATTATCGGAGCCAAACCTGCGCAAAATCTCAAGTCCTTGCAGATTTCCTGATAGAACTCCCAGAAGAAGAAATAGTAGAATCAGCTCCAAGCCTAGTATGGAAGCTCCACGCAGATGGATCATCATCAAAACAAGGATCTGGGGTAGGAATACGTTTAACCTCTCCAACAGGCAAAATCCTCGAACAATCGTTCCGCTTGGGTTTTCACGCATTCATCAATGAAGCAGAGTACAAAGCCTTGATTGCAGGAATGAGACTCACTCGCGGACTCAAGGTTTCGCATGTCCATGCTCACTGTGATTCGCAGCTGGTGGTCAACCAAGTCAGCGGCGAGTACACAGCCAGAGACGACCGAATGGAAGCTTATCTGAAGATCGTCAAGGAACTAGCTGCATAGTTCGAAGAATTCACGTTGACACAAATACTGCGTGGGAAAAACACTTTGGCAGACACGCTAGCAACACTCGCATCCACCTCAGATCCAGACCTGAAAAGTATAATCCTAGTGGAATTCATCAAAAACCCAAGCATCAACCTCTCTGACGCCGTGAACGCGATTATCCACTCCCAATTAGCCAGTCAAGCCAAAGATACATCTGGGAGAATTTTTTCAGAAGAAGGCGGCGCTGACACCACCACTATGAAAGAAGACCAGAACAAGTGGCTTTCGACTGAAGACGAAACAATCGAGGTAGAGGAAGAGCCCAAAATAGATCGTCCAGCCGAAGATGAAGCAGTCGAAATGGAAGAAGATCCACAACCAACATAAGCGGATTATGGATACAACAAAGAATGGATGGGAGAATTCCGCCTATATATCATGGACGGTGAGGTACCATCAGATAAGTGGGCTGTCCGTAAACTCAGAGCTCAAGCTGCTCGACACGTTCTATTAGACAAAATTGGCTTTAAGTGGAGATTCTCAGGACCACTGATGGTCTGTGTCCAAGGCGTCGAAGCTAGAAAATCATGGAAGAAGTCCACAGCGGATCATGCGGTAACCACTCTGGCGGGAAAGCTTTGGCGATCAAGATCAAGCGTCACGGTTACTACTGGCCGACTATGGTGAGGGACTGCGAGAAGTTCTCCGCTAAGTGTGAAAAGTGCCAACGACATGCCCCGATGATTCACCAACCAACCGAATTGCTGTCATCGATCTCGGCACCCTATCCTTTCATGCGATGGCCAATGGATATTGTCGGACCTCTACATAGGTCTAAGCAAAAGAGATTTCTACTAGTCTTGACGGATTACTTCTCCAAATGGGGTCGAGGCATATTCTTACGCCAACATAAAGGACGCCCAAGTCGGCATTTTGTTTGGAAAAATATCTTGTGCCGGCATGGAGTTCCATACGAAATCGTCACCGATAACGGCTCGCAGTTTATCTCTACAATATTCGAAGCTTTCGGCAAAAAAAAAAGATACGGCTCAGCAAATCTATGCCACGCTATCCACAAGGGAGCAGACAAGCTGAATCGGCAAACAAGACAATCCTTGATGGCCTGAAGAAACGCCTTGACGCAAAAAGGGACACTGGGCGGATGAACTTGAAGGAGTGTTATGGTCACACCGGACGACTCCACAACGAGCCACCGGGGAAATACATTTCGCCCTTGACTACGGTGTAAAATGTGTAATTCCACCCGAAGTGGAATTTCCCGGAGTCCGCCGCAGACTTCTTGCGGGGCAGGAATGACTGAATCATCTCATGTTACTCGACGAATTGGACTTGATAAAGGAAAGACGAGACCAAGCATTGATCCGGATACAAAACTACCAACAGCCACAGCTAAATATTACAACTCCAACGTCAGAAAGCGCAAATTCAATAAAAGCGATTTGGTTCTCTAAAAAGTTTTCAGAGAACCAAATCGCCTTTATTGGGAAGGGCCTTACAAAATCACCAAGGTAGTCCGGCCAGGAGTATATGAGCTCGCTAACATGTCTGACGTTCCGGTAGCGAGGTCTTGGAATGCAATGCACCTAAAGAAGTACTATCACTAAGATACTTCACATGAACTACGGGACGACTTTATCCCTGCAAAAGGGTA
Source organism: Pseudoturritis turrita (assembly GCA_900406555.1). Lineage (NCBI taxonomy): Eukaryota > Viridiplantae > Streptophyta > Magnoliopsida > Brassicales > Brassicaceae > Pseudoturritis > Pseudoturritis turrita. Next base: position 93,916 of record OVBL01000632.1, on the reverse strand, counting down.
TATAGGCAACTCGTTTTCGGATGGGTTCAGCTATCCCCCTCCCTAAAATGGGGGAGGGGGGGGGGGAGTGGGTATGTGTACATGTCTAGAAAATGCTATCTTTCGCATTACACTTCTAACAAAAAAAGGTTTTCAAACACAAACTCGTGTCACTTGATCTACGCAAATCACGACTTTACATCCTTCACGGATATTTTATCATCTCGTCTGTTGCTGGCCACAACAGACGAACTACTGCATCCTTTATGGATCTAACCATTATTTGTATATGGAATAAGGTTCTCCAACACCCTCTAATGGGTATAAAAGCGCGGTATATAAATTCTGACTGGGTATATCCTGGTCTAATATCCGAAAAGTATATCCTGAACGATATTCTTACAAGTTTACCTTCGAGAGGGACCCATAAGTCGAAAACTCGCAAGTCTTAAAACTCAAAATAGACTCTTAAACCCAATAAACACCTCTTGGTACACTGGTCATAAATATCTCTAAAGCATCATACTAAACCCACCAGTTAGTATGAGATTTTAAACATGTTTTATCGTTAAAAAACACGAATGTAAGTCGGAACACCGGAAACCCTAAAACTAACAACGAAGCACTCAAGACCCGGTAACCATACCTTTCCTAACACGATGGTCCGCAACATATCACATCAAAGCGCAACAAAATAAGCAACAAAACAAATATGCAAACGAGAACATAACCAAGCAAAAAATCCAACAAGGATGAAAGGTATCGCGCCAACAGACGGTAACTATTACAAAACTTAAAGCCGTAATACATAGAAAAGAAACTAAGGGCATAAAGCCGTCCAGGCACTGTGTTCAAAATACCAAAGAAAAGGTTCGAATCAAAGAAGCATTAAGAGAAAGATCATTTGGGAGGATCCAGCTCGGAAGTTATTTCATTAGCAAGATTGGTGACTCCAGGTGTGCCGACATTTGAGCCTGCAAAGTCTGTAACTCCGGCTTTCGGCGCTACATTCTCCGTTGGTTCTTTCCCAAGGAGAGAATCCACAGAGTCAGAGGAAACCGGTGAAAGTATCAGATCTTTCTTTAGCTCGGCCTCGATCATATCAAACTCCTCATTCGCATTGGCCAAGTCGGCTATCCATCTTGCCAACTTTGTCACCTTGGAGTCCAGAGCTGGCGCATCGTGTTTCTGCAGAATCTCGGGTAACTGTAGGTTGCTGTCAACCTGGGCTAGATCGAGTTACTTCTCTTTCGCCACCTTCAGCTCATCGATGCTCTTTTCAATCTTAGCAAGCCGCCCCTGAAACTTTTCCGCCATCTCTCGCCTCGCCGTCTTTTGGGCTTTTCTCACATTTGCCTCGTGCAAGGCGTGAGCGGCGGCGAGCTGCCTTTTCAGAGACTCGATTTTGGCAGCCTTCTTTTGCTTAGAATGATCCAACCTCATAGCTAAGTCGCCAGCCTTGTTCCTCTCATCTTTGAGTAACGCTTTTTCCTTCTCAAGGGTTTCAATCCGAGCTAAAGCAGTTGCCAGCTCGTCAGCGTGATTTGTTGGGGTCAATTTCCACCCATCGAGATTGACCGCTGAAAATGGCTAAGTAAAGATTTTGGGCCTAGCCAAACCCAGCGGGAGCGCAGATGGGCCAAACTAGCTTCGGTTTTAGGCGACGAGCCAAAACGATTTTAGGCGACGAGCCAAAACGATGGTGGCAAGGCAAAATATTGGCAATAAGCCAAAACGCCGACGACGAGCCAAAACGACGGTGACAAGGCAAAATGTTGGCAACAAGCCACAATACCGGCGACGAGCCAAAATGTTGGCGACGAGCCAAAGATGTTGGCGACGAGCCAAAATGTCGGCGACGAGCCAAAATGTCTGCGATGAGCCAAAATGTCGGAGACGAGCCAAAATGTCGGCGACGAGCCAAAATGTCGGCGACGAGGCAACATGTTGGCGACGACCCAACATGTTGGCAACGAGCCAAAATGCCGGCAAAGAGCCAAAACACCGGCGATAATCTAAACAGGCAACAATCCAGACAAGACGAAGAGGCGACGAACAGGATCTCTGATGACCCAGCGAAGCAGCAAGCCCAACATCTTGTTGGGCCGAGGCAACGAGCCAGAAGAGTTTGGTGGGCTGAGTCAGCAAGACAAAGTAAGAAGCGCACACCCGAACTGACTTAGACAAACCAGAGAAGAAAGGAAATCCCGAAAAATAAGGAAGTTTTTCTTTCTCGTTTAGAAAGAGGCTTAGCCGACTTATTTTTGTATAACTAGACATGTACCCTTTTGAAAAAGGGATCCGCAACTATACCTAGCAAAACACTTGTTATTCTCTCTGCAAACAGCTTCCTAAACAGTTTAATAAAAACACCATCTTTGGATCTCTGTTCTTGTGTTTCTTTTCATAGAAGTTTTTGAATCCCTTATTTATCCTAACCAAGTTTAGTTGTGCGAGTTTCGACTCACACAATAATTAACTGCATCGCAATATTTCTATAACTATCTAAACATAGTTACCTATTTTTCAAAAAATAGCTACCTATTTAAAAATATAATTAACTATATTCATACCATAATTATCTACTCTACTGATTTCATAACATAGTTGACTACATAAAAATATTGTTGTAATAATTACTTATTTAAACAAACATAGTTACTATTTGTCAATACAAAACAACTATGTGATATATAGTTTGCTTTATATATAGTTAACTATAAAGGTTACTTATACTAGATATATAATGAGTTATTTATGTCTACATGCATTTTTAATAGAAATATAGGTAACTACATGTAAATATAACAACTATATTAATGTATTAGCTATAATGTGGGTATATAGTTAAAAATATAGTTAACTATATGTATATATAATCAACAACATGAATGTTTAGCTAAATACTTTTGAAATAGAGGTAAACTACATGTAAATATAATCAACTATATTAGTGTATAGTTAGCTATAATGTAGGTGTATAGTTAGAAATATAATTAACTACATCTATATTAACTATTTAGTGTATAATTAGCTATTTTATTTTCAAAATAAGCTGAGGGTATAATCGAGAATTCACAAAAAGAAAATATTACTTACTAAATTTAAGATTCTGATATGTTAAAGGTTTAATTTTATATCCAATTCCTATTATAGCGCCCAATTTCCCTTAATCTTATCACAGTAATCTGAGTTCTAAGAAGAAAGAAAAACGATGTCAATTTCCTATAGGAGGTAACCCTAACTAATTCGAACTATGAATCCCTGAGAAATCCTTGAAAACTCAACGCTTTAATCTTATTGCTTACATCGCTTTTAATTTTCTACTTTTATTTTCTTTATGGATTACCATTGCGCATTCAAAGTCTCTGTGGATCAATTCCTCAAGTACTACAATCGATTTCTTCTGTACTTGCAGCTTTGTATTGTTAATCTTAGGGTAAAACATGACAAGCATCATCTCCTCCTCTACTCATGATGAAATGGATAAAAAAAGAGAAGTCACGAAACCAAACTCAAAAGTGATCGAGAGAAATACAGTGTGAGAGAATATGAGATCTCATGGAAGCGTTTTATAAGCTCAGAGGGAAGCTCAAAAGACAATTGAATTTCTCGGGGTAATAGTGAAAAATAAGGAAAGCATGAGGACTGTTCGAGAAAATTTGATGCCTCGAGCACGCCACTTTGATAGGACTCCTCATAAGCGAGTATGTTTAACCCTAATAATTGTCATCAAGACGCGAAGAGTCGCAATGGGTAGGCGGCGTCAGCTAGGAAAGGCGCCAATGTTTGCAATACGTCTTGTCTCTAGATTAAGAATCATGACCCGACACGTGGATGGGCTGACCAAGGAGCTAACCAGGAGCAGTATACATTGTAACGAGGAGAGAGACAAGGAAATGTCAGGTAATCATATGAACAAGTAATCCCAGAGAAGAATGGACTCTCAAGATTGACAAGCATCGGTAAGCAATCAAAGTACAGGGACAGGGGAATGTCGGGTAACCATATGAACATGAGCTCCCGGAGAAGAATTGCTTTGGCTCGTCAGGGACAGGGGAATGTCGGATTGATTGCTTGATTGTTTTATTGCTTGATTTTCCCTCGAGGTTATTGATTTCTTGAGTGTTTGATTGTTTGCTTTCCCTTCCGGTTTCTGGATTCCTTGACTGATTGATTACTCCCTTATTCATTCCCCTCGACGAGCAACCGTAGCTAGCTTTGACGTCCTAGGACTAACAGCTAACTCCTATCTTTCTCGCACGCCCTCCTTGGACATGCCGTGGTCATATCCCACACCCCCAGCATTCTGGCGGCTTGCCCTTCGGGTACCAAAAACCTCACTCTCCGAAAGAATGCACACGCCTAAAATGGCACCGTCTCTCAGAAACCTAAGACGTCCTCACCCAAGGACCCATTTTTAGTCTATGTTGGCCTACCCCGACGTCCCTCCTCGTAGGGACGACGAGAGTAAAAAGCAATCATGTACGCCCTCTTCAGGGACGTACCAATCACAAATAAAAAAACACCAAACAACCACCGTGTAACACACAACACAAAGATTGTTCTGGCAGTTCGAGGGCCGAGTTAATGCCCTTGGGAAATGTCCTTCTTGCTACAAGCTAATACGCACATGCTGCACAAAAAATAATGGCCCCCTCTGAGTTAGGCGAGCTGCACTCGGAGACAATCATTCCCCCTCTCACGACACCCTAAGGGTCCCTAGGCAGGTGTCTATCAAGTTTAAGCGTTACCGCTCGGGCTCGATCTCTAAGATTGGCTAGTTAAATCCGACCTACAAAGCCAATAGGAAGATAGTATGACCTGGCCTACTAAGTGACAAGCATGGTAGGGATGGTCAATCCCTCCGGAGAGATGTTCCTCGCGACACAGTCTAGCGTTGTCCCCCTGGGAAACTATATATGCCACCCCGCGCGGCAAGTGTCACGGTCTGGGGGCTCCACCTCAGGACCCTATACTGATGAATGGCTACACAACAAAAAAGTAAAAGCATGCTATACCCACCGGGAGTGCACCTTGGTCGCTTCTGAGCAAATTCAGCACGATCGGGAAAATACCCCCGAGGGAGTATTTAGCTATGAAACTCCGATAGGGTGAAGACATATATCCTTGTGTTAATTTAATACCCAATAACATTTCACAGGTACGGCCAATGATCCAATCTTCACCTTTTACTTCTCTGAGACAAGGCGGAGAGTTGGTGGCAGTTTTGCGTCCACTAGTAGGAAGGTGCCACGTCGGCTGGGAAGAGTGTTACTCAACCGAGTGGCAGGCCCTAGTCCTACCATTGGACTATAATGATTAAGTAGGCCTATCCCGCGATGTGTCTAATAGATTAGGTCACCTGATGCTACCTGGTATAAGAGCTAACCAGTACAAAGGAGAAGGTGATAATGTGACAAGACGGAGCAAGAGAAAAAGCAAGGTAGAACTCCTTCTATAAATACAATGAAACCGAGAAAGAGAAGAGGAAGCCTGAACCCTTCCCGAGAGGACGGATGGGAGATCTGACCCAAAAGAAGAGGATATACATAGTTACATCAAATATAATAAAAGGGAGTCTCCCGAGAGGATCCCATACCGGTAAACTCCCGAATGAGAGAGTTCCAATCCCACTTTCCTGAGGAACACAATTCTTACCCAAACCTCAATCGGCAAATGACATTATGATCTTCAGACGTAATGTCAAACTAAACATATTACCAACCTCCCGAGTAAATATACTTTTGTGCGCCAGAGTGTTTTCGGAAGGAAAACTCCTTTTTGTCTTTCCGAAAATGCTTCTAACCATGTTACTTGTGCATGATACGTCATTTATCATGACCAGGCCAAACAACCTGATATACACCTTGACGAGGCATCACGTCGTCCTTTTCCCTCAGAGGTCGTACATCTTACCCGAAACTCTCGAGCCTATTTCAAAAGAGGTACCACAAATCTAATGTTTGAGATCTACGATCCTCGTACGGAAGAAGCAAAATCCGACTCGAACAATATCATTTTGTACATTTTTTTGTTAAATGATAAATATTAGTATCTTGTCCTTTGCAGTATTGTGTTTAATTATTTTCGCTTTTTATCTAACTTTCTTTATTATCTTCATTTTAATTTTCTCTATAACTTGTAAAATATTTTTTGACTTTTTAATAATCTTAAATTAGTAATTAACATTACCTTGTTCCACTAATGTTTTTTCTTTTCCTTAATAATTACGAGATTTGATATTTCCTTAATCATGGTTTATAATATGCTTATACACCAACGCATCGGCGAGGAGTTTAAGGACAAGACATAGAGGAGATAAAAGGACATAAAGATAAATGGTAAATAAATGGTAAGGGTATACAGTAAAACTTTTATAAATTAATAAAAAATTTCGGTTCTGAATTGGGGTAGTGTAAAAATTAACAAAATTCGATAAGATAATAAAATAATAATTTTTTTTGAAATTTTATGTATAATATGGTCCCAATAATAGTATAAATTAATAATTATAAATTTTATGCATATATTATAAAATAATTTAGTAAAATATGACTTTCGTGTTGTTTGTTTCTTTTTGAAATTGGAGTCTCGTTGTAACTAATCTCTAATTTTCTTTATTGCATAAAAAAATTATGGTGTTATCATTTCGATTTGCATCCAAAATCGTAAGAGTTTTAGACGCGATAACTATTTTTTTACGCGTAACTACTTTGGGTATTGTTATATCGTCTTTAATTTTATCATCAATATTAAAAATTGTAACCGTAATTTATTCTAAACTCCAAATTTTGGAGTATGCATCATTTTATCCAGATAGTCAAGTAGACTATTGACATCTATTGATAAATGAGATTATTAGCATAATATGGAGTAAGATAAATATGTAAACAATAAAATATAAGAAATTTTAAATAAAGAAAAATACTAGAAGATTTTGTATGAATGTCTCTATAAATTAATAAATATTAATTTATCGATTAATTAATAACTCTATAAATTAATAAATTTTTCAAAGTTCCAACATTATTAATTTATAGAGGTTTTACTGTATTTGATTATCTCTATGTTCATGTTAACATTGTTGGTGACGAAATCAATATCATCCCAAATGCTACATGTAGTTAAATACAAATTTCAGAAGATTTAGATTTTTTAATGCTAATTCTCTTATTCTTGGTATTCCATGGGCTTTCTCCATTAAAAATTTATTGGGAAAATATACAAAAACACTAAATAAAATATATATACCAAAGTGTCACAAAAAAAATTCCAATACTTTAACGTAAGTAAGTTTCCAAAACTCTCTCACGCTTGCGGCAACCTTTTAGTCTCTTGGTTTTACTGTGGAAGTAAGTGTCATTAAACTCATCATTTTAAATCCCACCATATTTATCTTCATATAATTTTTTTTTAATTAATGTCTATGAGTATGATAGTAGAGAAGCCCATTGGAATATGTCATCTCTCTTTCCAATATCTATCTATTAATTAGAATAATTATTTTAATGTTGTAAAGAGACCGCTATTATAAATTATTTTCTTCTCATATAATATGTGGTTAAGAATAATGACTAGTTTCTGGTTATAGATTGGATTTTCTTAATTATATTGTTTCTATATAATTTTGGACTGAATTGCTAGTGTTCAATCAAGAAACCTCATTAAAAGCAATCAATGACTAACGTTTGGATAACAATAGCAATATATGCAAACGTTTTTCCACAAATATTGGGATTCGATACCTTTAAACTATTGCGATTGTTTTTGTATTTGCAGTAGTTAGGAAGTTAAAACATGAACATATAAAAACAGTAAAACTCCAGCAAAAAATTTTTAAAAAAAAACTTAAATTAAAAAAGTATAAACGCTAAATATTTTAAAATTAATTTATAAATTGTTATAAATCATGAATAAAATTGAATAAGTTTTATAAATGGTTATAAAAATAGTAGATTGATTTATAAACTTTAATAAGCATGTTGTTGAGAATGGTTTTACACTTTTTAATGGGACATCGTCACGTCAGTAGAATAGTGACCATGTATCTTACCGACACGCCCTCCGGTAGTCACCAAGAGATGACATCAAAATTACGGAAAATAGGACGAACGGAACCCACCTACAGTCGGAAAACTACACCATCTCTTACGAAATAGATCGACGATGTGACACTACCTACCTAGGGAGTCCACATACTTAAGTAGGGGTAAAAACTCAAGGTAAACTTCTATAAGTACTCCTCTTAAACAAAAAGACACACACGGCACACAAAAGAGATTAGCATACACTAATAGAAGGAGAATACAAGTCAAAGGGAGGCAATTGATCCCTCCATGGCAAATAATCCGCCATCGAATGATCATTCACGGTCCAACCCAAAGAAGGAGAGTTCGAATCCCACTTTCGATAAAGGGATTATCTCTTCTATCCTCAAGACAACTCGTCTGGAGGACCTGGAATCCGAGCCCAACGTATTATAAAATAGTATTTTTTAAATAATATTTTCGTAGTGGTATTTTTGAAAAATTGTATCCCGAAATTGTGAATTTTCAAAATTTTCTCAAAAGATGAAAATAATATTTTTGAGAAAATAATATTTTTAAATAAAATATTTTTATTTATATTTTTTAAAATAAAAATATTTTTTATTGGGTAAGGGTAAAATAATATATTTACTAACTCTATTGTATATATCTAATTTTTTTTTGAAATGATTGTATTTTTGTCCATAAAACATGTTTAAGTGATATTTTAATGTATTTTTCATCCAATTATGTCAATAAGTAATTAATATCATTTTGAACATTTTTTGTTAAATGACTAATATTACCTTGTCCTTTTAGGTTTAATGTTTTCCCCTTTTTACCTAACTTTCTTTATTATCTTTCATTAAGTTTCTCTATAAATTGTAAAATACTTTTGACTTTCAAAAATGGTAAAAAAGTAAATAGTATTGCAATGTCTGGATGATTTTTTTTTGCTTTTTAATAATTTCAAGATTTGATATTTTTTTTTAATTAGGTTTTATAATATGTTTATATATATACATAACCATCGGAGAAGATTTCAAAGACAAGACATATAGGAAATAAATAAATAAAACAGAGAGATAATGGTGAGGGCCTATATAATCATATGTATGTTTATGTTAACATTGTTGGTGATGAGATCAACATCGTCCCAGATTGATGCTCGATATTGTACTCAGATGCAAATATATGAGGATTTAACTTATTGTGGTTATTCTCTCATGCTTGGCACTCCATGGGTTCTTCCATTAAAAATTTGTTGCAAACATATACAAAAGAACAAAATGAAATGTATATGCCAAAGTGTCACAAAAGTTTTCTTTCAATGCTTTGACGTAAATAAGCTTCCCAAACTCTCTCACGCTTGCGGCAACCTTTTAGTCCCTGGATCTTACTGCGGACGTAAGTATCAATAAACTCATTTTTTCAAGTCTCACCATTTTTATCTTCATATAAATTTTTTTATTGATGTTTCAGTTTATAAAGTTCCTAGTGGTGCATGATGGCAGAGAAGAGCATTGGAATACTTCATCTTTCTTTCCAAAATCTATCTATTCACTAGAATAATTAGTTTTATTGCTGGAAAGAGACTATTATCATAAATTATGTTCTTCCTTAATATTATGTTGTTAAAATAAGGGCTAGTTTCTGGTAATACAATTTGGGTTTTCTTAATTATATTGTTTTTAATTAATTTTAGACTGAATTTTTGGTTTCAAATTTCAATCGAGAAACCTCATTAAAAACAATCAATGACTCACGACATACGACAACAACAGTAGTATATGCAAACCGTTTTTCCACAGAAACATAAGGGTCATGCATAGCTAGGCCAATTTGTACCTTCATTAACAATAAGCTCAATGTGGTTTCGTACTAGAGAAGCAAACAAGTAAAATCTAAAAGTAGTAGAACTTTAAAAGCTCTGTAAGTCAAACAGAATGAAGATATGTTAAGATCAAAAAGAGATTCTTTGAGTGTATCTCACAATCAATCCACCCTTATATTCACCACCGAAAAGCTATTCTTTTTGTAACTGGTTGGGCGGATTTTAAAAAGTTTTTATGAAAAAAAATTCTACGGATCGACGATGTTAAAGATATATATTTTTTTGAATTGAATGTAAAGTTATATTCAACCAAAAAAAAGTTTTTATTAAATACTTTGGATTGCTGAAAATTTTAGAAACGGAGTATCGTGCTGCCTTCATACACATTGCTTCTTCGAATTTTTGATCTCCTATTGTGCGAATTGATGTTAGCCGATTTCGAACATTTTTGTGGATGAATTTTATGAGGGGAGACGTTGGTGATGTTGTTTCCCTATGTCTTCGACTGTTTCTCTCCAGCCAAAGGTGGTATAATGTTGCTTAAAATACCTACCTTAATAGAAAAAGTAAAATTTGATCCAAGTTTGAGTTGAGAAGTAGGATGAGTTTCTTGAAGCCTTTATAAATATGTTTTGAAAAAAATCTTTATTTATAGAGAGAGAGTTAGTTTCCTAAGTTTTCAGAAGGTGAAGAAAATGAAAGACGAAGAGACTTTATTTATAGCAGAGCGAAGTAGTTTCTCGATCCGTAAAAGGAGGCACATGCACACGTGGAGACGATCTCAGGCCTTTGCGTGTGAGGAGAGGAGTTGGCGGGTTAAGAAAAGACTCGATCAAAACCGCATCATTTCTTTCATAGATGTGGTCCAAAAAGAACATCTTTAGCCCGAAGGCCCATCTAGCCAAGAGCACGAAAAGGCACGGCACAACTCGGCTCGAGCTTGGTGAGGCAAACGCACGCATATGTTGGGTCTATCTCCTCTCATTCATTGATCCTGATGCGTTTTTAAGTTAATCTTAAGTTATCTCCTTTATATATTCTTAAAAATATTTTCCAACTAGCAATGTGGGACATTTTACATGTTTGCTTACTTAGCAAATGTTGAGGATTTCCAAAGCCCATGTGTCCCATTTCTCATTCACATCTAAAACATTTTTTGACAAATGGATATGGCCCATTTTGTCCAAAATACTGTTCCAACACTCAGCAAGCGACACTTGAATTCGTGAAGACCCTTCAACAACAATCTTTATAAGCTTCCAGTTTAATCTAATTCCAAGCAATGTTAGACGAAATTTACGGATAAATAAATTACTTTTTTCGATGTCGATCCTTAAAATTATCGTAATAAAACGAAATAAGTTATTCTTTTATGTTGTAGCGTGTATTGAGCCATTGGGTCAAAACGAAACAAGTCATTCTTTTACGTCTGTGGAAGGTCCCAAAGCTCTTTTCAGTTGTGGCAACTGAAAAACCTGATGAGTTAATGAAGGTTACCTAAGAGGTGCATTGAGGAGATCAAGAGCATGTGTGGAGCGTTCATTTGGAGTGGTTCACCAAATGGTCGAAATAGTGCTAAAATCGTGTGGGAAAAAATTTGTATTCCCAAAGGAGAAGGAGGCTTAGGGATCCAGAACTGTTTATACTTTCAGGTTCCTTTGGCTTGCTTGGGTTAGAGCCCATTTGATACGGGAATGCTCTTTTTGGGATGCCCGTGCTACTAATAAGGGCTCTTCGATTTGGAAAAAAATATTAAAGCTTCGACCAACTGCTGCAGATTTCATACGTATGGAACTAAAAAACAGTGAAACTACATCTTTTTGGTCGGATCATTGCATTAAGCAAGGTAGGCTAATAGACATCTTGGGAGAAGTTGCCACAAGACTGTTGGGTGTTCATCGTTATGCTACTGTATCAGAGGCAAGAGTGGCTGGTATTTGGGCAAACCATAGGTGTAGACAACCTCTAATGCATCAAGTGGCAGAACATATATTGAAGCTTCCTTTATCGGACCCAGAGGCAGGGCCTGATTTATGCTTATGGTGTCATGCACCATTAGATTATGAGGCAAAGTTCTCGGCTTACAAAACGTGAGAACAGCTGCGAGCTCGCAGAAGTAAACAGAGATGGAGTCGTTTAATTTGGTTTTTTCAGGGAGTGCCGAGATTTGCCTTCATCAGTTGGTTAGCGGTGAAGAACAGGCTCTCAACATGTGAGCGTACCAAATGATGGGGTTGTTTTCAACAATACCTTATTTGTGGTGAACCGGACGAAAGTCAGGACCATTTATTTTTCAGGTGTCCCTTCTCCTTTACGGTGTGGTTGGATGTAGTGGGGACATTGCTCGGTGTTTCACCAAATCCCGACTGGAAGGACGCCATGGATCATCTCATAAACTACTCGTTCGATAGAGACAGCTTTGTACTTATTCGTTTGATTTTCCAGTCAACCATTTACCACATATGAAAGGAAAGTAATGAACGAAAACACAAAGGAACATGTGATCAGCCGGGGTTATTAGTACGTCTTATAAACATGACAATACTGAATAGGTTATTGGTACATCCTTCCAATGCCAAGATCTCACGGTAAGGTTTCTGTTAAATTTTTAGTCTGTGATCTAAGTTAATATCACAGCTAACTTATGAACCGGGTTATGGAGATGGCAAAAAGTACTCGAACTGGAAGGCGACAGGCTGGTGAAACTGGGGAAAACTCAACGAATGTTTCTGCTAGAAATGTGACTGAGCAAGTGAATGTTGAGAATGAAGTGGATGGAGCAGCTGCTGCGGTGTTGTGAATGCAACAAATGCTGGGAATCTTGATGCGGCTCCAGTTGGATTGGAGGCAGTATTGGTACTGTTGGCTCAAGTGTTGGAAAGGTTGCCGGGCATTACAAGTGGAGGAACGTGCTATTGTGGAAGTGAATCCGGTGGTTAGGATTCCATCCTACCTTAAGGTGATGGATCACATGCTGAAATTGGGGACAAATTACTTCTCTGGTGGATCTAACCCAATTGAGGCAGATGAGTGGATATGGCTGGAGAGAAACTTTGAATCCATTAGTTGCCCGGATGAGTACAAGAAGGATATTGCAATTCACTATCTAGAAAGTGATGCACATATCTGGTGGAAAGGTGTCGAAGGATGGTTGGATAACCCGCATTGTTCTTGGAAAATGTTCAATGCGCTGTTCAAGACTAAGTATTTTCCATCAGAAGCATACGGCAGGCTTGGGGGAGCTTTCTTGGATCTGCATCAAGGTACCAAGACTGTAGGGGAATATAAGGCCGAGTTCAACCAGTTGAAGAAGTATGCTGGTCGTGAACTTGAATTGGTACAAGTCTGCCGATTCATGTGTGGGTTGAGACTAGAACTGGAGAATGGTTGATGTATTCGCAACTATGCCACATTTGCTGAACCAGTGGAGAAGGCATCGATTTTGGAAGCTGGTTATGCGGAGGAAAAAGTGCTTAAGGGTGGAGCATCGCAAAATGTGACTCGACCGCAAGATCAGAATATGGGTAGACAAAACAAGAAAAAGTGGGATAAGAATGTCTCCACAGGCAAGTCATCTGCTGGGCGCAGTGTATGTTCGACTTGCGGAAAGATGCATGTGGGCGAGTGTAGAGCTGCATATGTAGTGTCGTGTTTTCTCATCCCGAAGGCGATTCGCTCTAAATTGAGTAGTGCTATTACAAAATTCTGATGGAACTCAAAGGCGGATAGCATAGGGATATACTAGTTGGGATGAGATAAATTGTGTATTCAGATGGCTGATGGAGGGCTTGGATTCCAGACCTTAGAGGAGTTCAATATGGCCTACTAGCAAAACTACTCTGGAGACTAATAAGACATCCAAACACCCTGCTGAGTGGAGTGCTCCGTGTACGATACTTTAAATACTGCACACTCTTGCAAGTACATAGGTCCACTCAGCCATCATATGGTTGGTGAAGTATCATGGTAGTAAAGCCTTTACTAATACCGGGTCTTCGAAGAATGATAAGTTCAGGATTTAACACCAGGGTCTGGAGTGAACCTTGGATCCCAAATACTTCGTCCCACCCGCTCAAGGGCACGTCTACTGAGAGGGACCCTCATCTCTATGTCAACGCAATGATTGACTTTGAGACTAAACATTGAAAGGTGGAGCAACTCTCGGAACTGTTCACCTCGGACCACATCCCCCTCATCATAGGGATACGCACGAGCCAAATTTTCTCTAGAGATACTTATAGTTGTTCCTACACAAATTTAGGCAACTATACGTCCAAATTCGAATATTAGGTTGCGAGGGACTACAAATATCATTAATATGGGATGATCCAAGCAATTCCGGAATATTTAGTGTCGTATTTTCTTATGCCGAAGGCGATTCGCTCTAAATTGAGTAGTGTTATTACAAACTTCTGATGGAGCTCAAAGGCGGATAGCATAGAGATATACTAGCTGGCGTGAGATAAACTGTGTATCCAGATGGCTGATGGAGCGCTTGGATTTCGGACCTTAGAGGAGTTCAATATGGCCTTACTAGCAAAACTACTCTGGAGACTAATAAGACATCCGAACTCCCTGCTGAATGGAGTGTTCCGTGGGAGATACTTTAAATACTGTAATCTCTTGCAAGTAACATAGGTCCGCTCATCCATCATATTAATTTTTTTCTTATGTGTTTTTATTTTACATTTTTGTGTTAACAGATTTTTGGTCGAGATCGTGATTGGGATCAGACTGTTTTTGACCAAACTTCCTCTTTTCCCCTAAACTTAACCCTAGAAGACCCTAGACCTATATATACTTATTTTTAGCCTCTTGTTAGGAATAAGCCATCCCAAAAGATCAGAATACGCTTTATTTTACAGGCACCACGTTTTCCCTTTGGTGTTCTTCATAGATTGAGTTTTAAGAGCTTCCAGGAGGAGATCTCACTTTGTACTTCGATATAGAGAAGAATCTTCAACCTTTTACTCTTTAATTCAAGTTTATTCATCATGATTTCTACATCTAATTGATGTGTTTCGTTTGCTAGGTATGAGTAGTCATCTAGTTAGGTTTTAGGTGTTCAAAGAGTTTCATAATTCGATAATTGATTGATGATTGTTTAGAGATATCAATAGAGTCTGCATCTTTACTTATTCTCTATGCACGATTGCTTTATCAGGCATCTAGCAATCTGATTTTAGGTTGATATACTCTTCAAAAGCTTGCTATATTGCTTGAACTAGAATTTGATGAGCTAAACATCTTAACCATTCGAAATGGGAGTTAAGGAGTTTATTGAACTTTGTCAGAACTTGAACTATAAAGTATGTTTTCTTTTTGTAATAACCTATGATAGTTGAGTCTATTAGGGAGTTAAAACATAGTGGTTGGAGTCACGACAGTGGAAAAATCATATTTTCGTGTTTTGTGTTCTAGACCATTCTTATATCCAAAATCCCTGAAATCGATCAATCATTATTTTTGCATGATTCTCTGCGAATTACCTAAGTCCTAACGCTTTTCTCTTATTTGAATTCTCGATTTGATTTAGTTTACTTGCTGTTTTTATTTAGTTTAATTCATAATCACAAAAACGACAAACTCTTATTTGTTCTAGTTTGATTTTATTCATTATCATTTGTAGTGTGATTGACAAGTTCCTGTGGATTCGATCCCTTATCTATACTAATTGTGATTGATGTGCACTTGCAGGTAGTTGGTTGAGAGGTAAAACTCGATACACATCAGTGTGGTTATAGATAATTCCCATTTATAAGCTCCATTTTGTTCAATTGGGGTTGGGCTCGGATAATTTGGTTAGGTGTCTTTTCGTTTAGTTCAATTATTAATTTTAAACCACATATTTAAGCTTGATTGATAATCAAACTCCAAAATAAAAACTAAAGAGTTTTAGACAGTTTTTCAAAGTTTGTATAGTTATAGATAGTTTAGTATCATTTAATGTAGTTTGAGAAAGGGGTTGAAAGTTCGTGTGGCTAAAGATAGGGATCAACTTTCTGTGGGGCTGTAGATCGATCACCCTGCTTTAAATGAATATTCTCGACTGAAACCAACAATTCAATCCAAATTATAGAAAAGGATATAATTAAGAAAACCAGTCTATAACAAAACACAATTATTATTAGTTTTAACCACAAACGATCCTAAGGAACAACATCATTTTTAATAATAATCTCTTTCTAGCAATAAAAGTAATTATTTTAATGAATCAATAAGTATGGGAAAGAAAAATGATGTATTCCAGTGCGCTTTGCTGCTATCATGCACCAGCAATAAGACCCAGAGACCAAGAGGTTCCCGCATGCATGAGAAAGTTTGGGAAGCTTATTTACGTCAAAGTTTTGTAAGAAAATTTTTGTGGCACTTTGACATATACATTTCATCTTATTATTTTGTATATTTTCGCAACAAATTTTTAATGGTTGAACCCACGGAGTACCAAGCATGAGATAATCACCACAATAAGTTAAATCCTCATATATTTGCATCTGAGTATAGTATCGAGCATCAATATGGGACGATGTTGATCTCATCACCAACAATGTCAAAATAAACATATTATAGATGATAATATAGGTCCTCAACATTATGTATATATATTGGATGAGTATATATGTATAATCTCTTGTCCATCTCATATATACGTATACATTTTTTGTAAATTTAATTATTTACTTTTATATTTTCGTTATTTTCTTATATATTTTTACTATAGTTTTTGATCAATAGGAAGGGGGGGGAAGGGAATAATTGCTAATTAAATCAGTTGATCCAAGCCATTTCGATGTATGTAGTGTCGTGTTTTCTCATCCCGAAGGCGATTTGCTTTAAATTGAGTTATGCTATTACAAACTTCTAATGGAGCTCAAAGGTGGATAGCATAGAGATATACTGTTGGGGTCGGTTTTCACCCCATCAAGATCAACGGCTAAAAGCACTAAGTATGGGTGTTAGACCTAGCCAAAGGTAGAGACGAGCCAAACACGGCTCGGCGACAGAGCCAAGCAGTGACAAGCCAACACTTGGCTCGGAAACAGGAAGAAGTGACGAGCCAACGTTTGGCTAGGCATCAGGAAGGAGTGACGAGCCAACGTTTGGCTATGCATCAGGAAGAAGTGACGCGCCAACGTTTGGCTAGACATCAGAAAGGAGTGATGAGCGAAACACGGCTCGGCGACAGAGGCAAGGAGGCAACGAGCCAAACACTTGGCTCGGTGACAGAGAAAAGTAGTGACGAGCCAAACACGGCTTGGTGACAGAGATAAGCAGTGACGAGCCAATACTTGGCTCGGCAACAGGAAGAAGTGACAAGCCAACGTTTGGCTAGGCATCAGGAAGAAGTGATGAGCCAACGTTTGGCTAGGCATCAAGAAGGAGTGACGAGCCAAACACGGCTCCGTGACAGAGGCAAGGATGCGACGAGCCAATACTTGGCTCGGCAACAGGAAGAAGTAACGAGCCAACGTTTGGCTAGGCATCAGAAAGGAGTGACGAGCCAACGTTTGGCTAGGCATCATTAAGAGGTAAGCAACGAGCCAACATGTTGATAAACCAACAAACGATGACGAGCCAACATGTTGGCGAACCAACAAATGATGACGACCCAACATATTGGCGAACCAACAAACGGTGACAACGTGTTTGGTGGCGCGCCAAAATGGCATCGACAATCCAAACAGGTGATGGGCTAAACACAGAGATCAAAGCGGCGATGATGCAAGTAACACTGGCATCGATCTTCCTGGAACAAGAATCAATCCGCCACCGGCAAACACGGAAGGCACCTCGGAAACGCTAACAGAGTTGAAAACATGATGACCACGTTGCTGAAGAAGGCAGAGGAGCAAGAAAAGCTGAATAGCTCACTGACGGAAAGAATCGAGACGCTGACAACAGAGAGCCGAGCCAGAAACACGCGACTCGGAGGCATGGGTTCGACACTGAATCCACCCGTAAGTGGAATTAATAGACGACTTGGCTTAAACCCAATATCCCTAGATTTCTCAACATCCAATTGACGCACCAGGGAATTTGGGAGGACTGCCACCACCACATCCCACCAACGAGCAAACACCCGCCGAAAATATCACCGAGCCACCTCGATTGATCCGAGGAGCAAGAGGAACCAGCGATGGATATGACCTACGCACCAACGGTGGATCGGCCGCGACAATCGTTCTCAATGAAGAAGGAGACCGTAACGCAGAAAATCTCGCTGATGAGGGATTCACCCCAGCAACGACGGAAGCCCGAACCAGGGAATGTGACATCAACCTGAACCGAGCCAGAGACTTGGCTGAGGAAGAAAATCTCTTGTGGGTTCAACAGGCGGAAGACGAACCAAGAATGACGAGCCGAGCCCAGAGAGAAGAGTTAGACGAAATCCGAGCCTGCCTGGACCATGCCACTGCTGAGATGAAAGCCGTCAGAACACAGGTTCACAAGGCAACCAGTAAAGTCCCGGAGATTGACCGCGTACTGGAAAAAGTACACAATACACCGTTTACAGCCCGGATTACAAAGGTAAGGATTTCCGACCCAGGAAAGATCAAAGTTCTAGTTTATGAAGGGACAACCGACCCAAAGGAGAGAGATTCCGGTTTCTGCCTCCTGTTTATGGAGCATTTAAAGGGGGCAGCCCTCCAATGGTTTTCTAGGCTCGAGCGGAATTCCATTGACGATTTCCAGCAGCTGTCTGCCGCCTTCCTGAAACACTACTCCATGTTTATGGATCGAGGATCCTCTGATGCCGATCTTTGGACATTAACTCAAGGACCTATGGAGACATTACGAAGTTTCATGGGAAGATTCAAAGTAGTGATGTCAAAGGTCGAGGGCGTAAGTTATAAAGCTGCCGTGCTTGCACTAAAAAGGGCGTTGTGGTACGAATTAGAGTTCCGAAAAGAAATAGCCTTGAACGCGCCACTATCAATCCAAGACGCGTTGCACCGAGCCTCAGATTTCATAGTCAACGAAGAAGAGATGAAGGTTTTGTCTCAGAAGTATGGAGGAGCCAAAACGACGAACCGTTCCTTCCAAACTCCGAACCAACCGCCTCATAAGAAGAATGCTCAAGGAAACGGATACGTCCACCACGAGAAACCCAATTTCGGAGGAGCACACAACTACCAGGTGGGAGCAGGCCGAGGCAAAACACCATGGAATACATGGATACGAAATCAGAGTTCGTACGACGAAAAAGCTTATTGTGAGTATCATCACATGCACGGTCACTCAACTGCAAACTGCCGAACCCTGGGAATAAAGCTTGTGGCGAAGCTAGTAGCCGGAGAACCTGGTAACGCTGTTAGCCTGAAGGACTTCGAGCGAGAAGGTGAAAAGGATCAGCCGAACCAGAAAAATCAAAACGATGATCCTCCCAAGCGAGGAAGGCGAGATGACGAGGCGACACAGCCAGGTTCTCGAAGAAGAATATAAATGATAATTGGAGGATCACAATACTGTTCAGACACGGTGTCCTCAATCAAAGCCTTCCAGCGGCGAGCCGATGCAAGTGTCAACTGGTCAACACCTTCCAAACTTTCCAACGACGTCATCTCGTTCGAAGAAAGGGAAACTACCGGCATCGACCGACCACATAATGACCCCCTCGTGATAGAATTGATCGTAGACGATTGCGACGTCGCCCGAGTTCTGAAAGACACAGGAAGCTCTGTAGATGTGATCTTCCGAGAAACTCTCAGAAGGATGAACATAGACCTATCCAAAATCACAGCCACGCCGAAGCCTTTAACCGATTCTCAGGAGAAACAACCATGACCCTTGGAACAATAAAACTTTCTTTCCGAGCTGAAGAAGTAACCAAGATAGTGGAGTTTTCGGTTGCGGATCATCCTGCTATCTACAATGTGATTATGGGTACCCCCTGGATAAACTCCATGCGAGCCGTACCATCGACCTATCACCTCTGCATCAAATTTCCGACCCCTGAAGGAGTCAAAAAAATTTGGGGAAACCAAAAAGAGTCCCGCATTTGTTTCCTAACCGAGCACAAACTCAGGAACCCCGTCATAGATACCACTACCAAGCAAAACAAGATGAAGACTGACAGGGAACCCGATAAGGAGTTGGAAAAACTCTTATAGCAATTACAGATTGCGGAGGATCGTGAGAGGAAGAGCAAACCCACCTGCGATCCCATTGTTTCAGTAAACATTGATGGCAATCACCCAGAGCACTGCGTTGAGATAGGGGCCGAGCTGAAAGATCCGATAAGGGGAGAGCTGATTTCTTTTCTTGAGAAGAACGTAAACACCTTCGCATGGGAAGCAGAAGACATGCCCGGTATCAGCATCAACGTGACATGCCACGAGCTAAACGTAGACCCGACCTTCAAACTAGTCAAACAGAAAATACGAAAACTCGGGCCAGAAAGAGCACAAGCAGTGAATGACGAGGTGGAAAGATTACTACGCGTGGGATCAATAGTCGAAGCAAAATACGTTGACTGGCTCGCTAACCCAGTAGTGGTCAAGAAGAAGAATGGGAAGTGGTGTGTATGCGTGGATTTCACCGACCTGAACAAGGCCTGCCCAAAAGATAGCATCCCGCTTCCACATATCGATCGATTAGTAGAAGCCTCAGCGGGCAACAAACTCCTTTCGTTTATGGATGCTTTCTCCGGATACAACCAGATCCTAATGAATCCAGATGATCAAGAGAAGACAGCATTTATTACGGACCGCGAAATATATTGCTACAAAGTGATGCCGTTCGGGCTCAAAAACGCCAGAGCAACTTACCAGCGGTTGGTCAACCGAATGTTCGCCGATCAACTCGGAAAGACGATGGAAGCTTACATAGACGACATGCTGGTCAAGTCTTTGGAAGAAAAGGACCACGTAGTCCATTTAGAAGAGTGTTTCGAGCAACTAAATTGGCATAACATGAAGCTCAACCCAACCAAGTGCAGATTTGCGGTGACATCCGGAGAGTTTCTTGGATATCTGGTCACTCACCGTGGAATTGAAACCAACCCGAAGCAGATTGATGCGCTCATACAAATGGTGTCACCGAAAACAAAGCGTGAAGTCCAGAGGCTAACAGGACGGGTCGCCGCACTGAATCGGTTCATCTCTCGGTCAACTGATAAGCGTTTGCTTTTCTACGACACACTACGTGGGAACAAGAAGTTTGAATGGACAGAAAAGTGCGAACAGGCATTTCAACAGCTGAAAGAATACCTAGCCAACCCTCCAGTACTTACGAAACCAGTGGAAGGGGAGCCACTATTTCTATACACGGCCGTTTCAGCAACAGCAGTAAGTGGAGTACTCATCCGGGAAGAGCGCAGCGAGCAGAAACCTATTTTCTATGTCAGCCAAACTCTCACTGATGCCGAAACCCGGTATCCACAGATGGAGAAACTGGCATTATCTGTGATAATGTCTGCTCGAAAACGAAGACCATACTTCCAGTCACATTCAATTGTGGTTTTGACTACCTTCCCCCTGCGATCCATCCTGCATAGCCCTAGATAGTCTGGGAGATTGGCGAAGTGGGCAATAGAGCTGAGCGAATACGTCATCGAGGATCGGAGCAGAATCTGCGCGAAATCTCAAGTCCTTGCAGATTTCCTGATAGAACTCCCAGAAGAAGGAATAGGAGAGCCAGCTCCGAGCCCGATTTGGAAGCTCCACGCAGATAGATCATCATCAAAACAAGGATCTGGAGTGGGAATACGGTTAACCTCTCCAACAGCCGAAATCCTCGAACAGTCATTCCGCTTGGGTTTTCGCGCATCCAATAACGAAGCAGAGTACGAAGCTTTGATTGCAGGAATGAGACTTACTCTTGGACTCAAGGTTTCGCATGTCCAGGCCTACTGTGATTCGCAGCTGGTGGTCAACCAAGTCAGCGGCGAATACACAGCCAGCGACGATCGAATGGAAGCTTATCTAAAGATAGTCAAAGAGCTTGCTGCACGGTTCAAAGAGTTCACATTGACACAGATACCACGCGGGGAAAACACTTCGGCAGACGCACTAGCAGCACTCGCATCCACCTCCGATCCAGACCTGAAAAGGATAATCCCAGTGGATTCATCAAACATCCAAGCATCAACCTCTCTAATTCCGTAAACGCAATCACCCGCTCCCAAACAGCCAACCAGGCCGAAGATACATCCGGGGGTGCTGATTCCACCACCTTAGAGGAAGACCAAAACATGTCACCTTCGGCTGAAGACGAGACAATCGAGATAGAGGAAGAGCCCAAAGCAGATCCCCTGGCCGAAGGTGAAGCAGTCGAGATGGAGGAAGATCCACAACCGATGGAAACAGACTACGGATGTGACAAAGAATGGACGGGATCAATCCGTGTTTACATCATGGACGGTGAAGTACCATCAGATAAGTGGGCAGCTCAAAAACTCAGAGCTCAAGCCGCTCGATACGTTATATTAGATGGAAACATCTTCAAGTAGAGATTCTCAGGACCACTAATGGTCTGCGTCAAAGGCGCCGAAGCTAGAAAAATCATGGCAGAGGTCCACAGCGGCTCGTGTGGCAACCACTCCGGCGGAAGAGCTTTGGCAATCAAGATCAAGCGTCATGGTTACTATTGGCTGACTATGGTGAAGGACTGCAAGAAGTTCTCCGCCAGATGCGAAAAATGCCAACGACATGCCCCAATGATTCACCAACCCACAAAATTGTTGTCGTCAATCTCAGCGCCCTACCCTTTCATGCGCTGGTCAATGGATATTGTAGGGCCTCTACATAGGTCTAAGCAAAAGAGGATTCTGCTAGTTTTGACAGATTACTTCTCCAAATGGGTCGAGGCAGATTCTTACGCCAACATAAAGGACGCCCAAGTCGAACACTTCATCTGGAAAAATATCTTATGCCGACATGGAGTTCCATACGAAATTGTCACCGACAACGGCTCACAGTTTATCTCTACAAGGTTTGAAGCTTTTTGTGAAAAATGGAAGATACGATTCAGCAAGTTTACGCCACGCTATCCACAACGGAACGGACAAGCCGAATCGGCAAACAAGATAATCGTTGATGGTCTAAAGAAGTGCCTGGACGCCAAGAAGGCATGCTGGGTAGATGAACTTGAATGAGTGCTATGGTCACCCAGGACGACTCCGCG
Organism: Pseudoturritis turrita; assembly: GCA_900406555.1. NCBI lineage: Eukaryota > Viridiplantae > Streptophyta > Magnoliopsida > Brassicales > Brassicaceae > Pseudoturritis > Pseudoturritis turrita. The sequence continues at coordinate 70,948 of OVBL01000632.1, read as the reverse complement.
ACGAGCAACCGGTGAAACACCTTTTGCCCTTGTCTACTGTGCAGAGTGTCTCATCCCAGCTGAAGTCCCATTTCCCGGAGTACGCCACAGACTTCTTTCAGGGCAGGAGGGACTGAATCACCTCATGTTACTCAATGAGTTGGACTTGATCAACGAACGACGAGACCAAGCGTTGGTTCGGATTCAAAATTACCAGCAGGCAACGGCTAAGTATTACAACACCAACGTCAGAAGTCGCAAGTTCAAAGAAGTTGATCTGGTCCTCTACAAAGTCTTTCAGAATACGGCCGAAACAAACGCTGGCAAACTAGGAGCAAACTGGGAAGGACCCTACAAAATCACCAAAACAGTCCGAGGAGGAGTATACGAGCTCGCAAACATGCCTGAGATTCCGATACCAAGGTCTTGGAACGCAATGCACCTAAAGAGGTATTACCACTAAGTCACTTCGCATGAACTACGGGACGACTTGATCCTTAAAAAGGATACGTAGGCAGCTCGTCTTCGGATGCGTTTAGTTGTCCCCCTCCTTAAAGAAAGGGGGAGTGGGTACGTATACATGTATACTCCCAAATCTCGCATTACACTTCTCAAAGAGAGTAACTTCAAACTATTTCAAACACTATTTCAAACACAAAACTTATGTCACTCGACCTACGTAAGTCACAAACTTTACATCCTTCACGGATATCCCATCACCTCACAACAGATGAACCACCACATCCTTTACGGATTTTAACCACTATCTCTATATGGGATAAGGGTTCTCAAACACCCTCTCACGGGTATCTAAGCACGCTATACAAATTCTGACTGGGTATATCCTGGTCTAATATCCGAAAGGTATATCCTGGACGATATTCTTACAAATTTACGTTTGAGAGGGACCCGTAAGTCAAAAACTCGCAAGTCTGAAAACTCGAAGTAAACTCTTAAACCCAGTAAACACCCTTTGATACACTGGTCATAAACACCCCTTGCTCTTCGGGTACCAAAAATCGCACTCTCCGAAAGAATGCACACGCCTAAAATGGCACCTTCTCTCAGAAACCTAAGACGTCCTCACCCAAGGACCCATTTTCAGTCTATGTTGGCCTACCCCGACGCTCCTCCTCGTAGGGACGACGAGAGTAAAAAGCAATCATGTACGCCCTCTTCAGGGACGTACCAATCACAATTAAAAAAACACCAAACAACCACCGTGTAACACACAACACAAAGATTGTTCTGGCAGTTCGAGGGCCGAGTTAATGCCCTTGGGAAATGTCCTTCTTGCTACAAGCTAATACGCACATGGTGCACAAAAATAATGGCCCCCTCTGAGTTAGGCGAGCTGCACTCGGAGACAATCATTCCCCCTCTCACGACACCCTAAGGGTCCCTAGGCAGGTGTCTATCAAGTTTAAGCGTTACCGCTCGGGCTCGATCTCTAAGATTGGCTAGTTAAATCCGACCTACAAAGCCAATAGGAAGATAGTATGACCCGGCCTACTAAGTGACAAGCATGGTAGGGATGGTCAATCCCTCCGGAGAGATGTTCCTCGCGACACAGTCTAGCGTTGTCCCCCTGGGAAACTATATATGCCACCCCGCGCGGCAAGTGTCACGGTCTGGGGGCTCCACCTCGGGACCCTATACTGATGAATGGCTACACAACAAAAAAGTAAAAGCATGCTATACCCACCGGGAGTGCACCTTGGTCGCTTCTGAGCAAATGTCAGCACGATCGGGAAAATACCCCCGAGGGAGTATTTAGCTATGAAACTCCGATAGGGTGAAGACATATATCCTTGTGTTAATTTAATACCCAATAACATTTCACAGGTACGGCCAATGATCCAATCCTCACCTTTTACTTCTCTGAGACAAGGCGGAGAGTTGGTGGCAGTTTTGCGTCCACTAGTAGGAAGGTGCCACGTCGGCTGGGAAGAGTGTTACTCAACCGAGTGGCAGGCCCTAGTCCTACCATTGGACTATAATGATTAAGTAGGCCTATCCCGCGATGTGTCTAACAGATTAGGTCACCTGATGCTACCTGGTATAAGAGCTAACCAGTACAAAGGAGAAGGTGATAATGTGACAAGACGGAGCAAGAGAAAAAGCAAGGTAGAACTCCTTCTATAAATACAATGAAACCGAGAAAGAGAAGAGGAAGCCTCAACCCTTCCCGAGAGGACGGATGGGAGATCGGACCCAAAAGAAGAGGATATACATAGTTACATCAAATATAATAAAAGGGAGCCTCCCGAGAGGATCCCATACCGGTAAACTCCCGAATGAGAGAGTTCCAATCCCACTTTCCTGAGAAACACAATTCTTACCCAAATCTCAATCGGCAAATGACATTATGATCTTCAGACGTAATGTCAAACTAAACATATTACCAACCTCCCGAGTAAATATACTTTTGTGCGCCAGAGTGTTTTCGGGAGGAAAACTCCTTTTTGTCTTTCCAAAAATGCTTCTGACCATGTTACTTGTGCATGATACGTCATTTATCATGACCAGGCCAAACAACCTGATATACACCTTGACGAGGCATCACGTCGTCCTTTTTTCTCAGAGGTCGAACATCTTGCCCGAAACTCTCGAGCCTATTTCAAAAAGGTACCACAAATCTAATGTTTGAGATCTACGATCCTCGTACGGAAGAAACAAAATCCGACTCGAACAATATCATTTTGTACATCTTGTCCTTTGCAGTATTGTGTTTAATTATTTTCGTTTTTTATCTAACTTTCTTTATTGTCTTCATTTTAATTTTCTCTATAACTTGTAAAATATTTTTTGACTTTTTAATAATCTTAAATTAGTAATTAACTTTACCTTGTTCCACTAATGTTTTGTCTTTTCCTTAATAATTATGAGATTTGATATTTCCTTAATCATGGTTTATAATATGCTTATACACCAAAGCATCGGCGAGGATTTTAAGGACAAGACATAGAGGAGATAAAAGGACATAAAGATAAATGGTAAGGGTATACAGTAAAAATTTTATAAATTAATAAATTTTTTCGGTTCTAAGTCGGAGTAGTGTATAATATGGTCCCAATAATAGTATAAATTAATAATTATAAATTTTATGCATATATTATAAAACAATTTAGTAAAATATGACTTTCGTGTTGTTTGTTTCTTTTTAAAATTGGAGTCTCGTTGTAACTAATTTCTAATTTTTTTTATTGCATCAAAAAATTATGGTGTTATCATTTCGATTTGTATCCAAAATCGTAAGAGTTTTAGACGCGATAACTATTTTTTTACGCGTAACTACTTTGGGTATTGTTATATCGTCTTTAACTTTATCATCAATATTAAAAATTGTAACTGTAATTTATTCTAAACTCCAAATTTTGGAGTATACATCATTTTCATCCGGATAGTCAAGTAGACTATTGACATCTATTGATAAATGAGATTATTAGCATAATATGGAGTAAGATAAATATGTAAACAATAAAATACAAGAAATTTTAAATAAAGAAAAGTACTAGAAGAATTTGTATGAATATCTCTATAAATTAATAAATATTAATTTATCGATTAATTAATAACTCTATAAATTAATAAATTTTTCAAAGTTCCAACATTATTAATTTATAGAGGTTTTACTGTATATGATTATCTCTATGTTCATGTTAACATTGTTGGTGACGAAATCAATATCATCCCAAATGCTACATGTAGTTAAATACAAATTTCAGAAGATTTAGATTTTTTATGCTAATTCTCTTATTCTTGGTATTCCATGGGCTTTCTCCATTAAAAATTTATTGTGAAAATATACAAAAACACTAAATAATATATATATATATATATATATATACCAAAGTGTCACAAAAAAAATTCCAATACTTTGACGTAAGTAAGCTTCCCAAACTCTCTCACGCTTGCGGCAACTTTTTAGTCTCTTGATTTTACTGTGGAAGTAAGTGTCATTAAACTCATCATTTTAAATCCCACCATATTTATCTTCATATAATTTTTTTTTAATTAATGTCTAAAAGTATGATAGTAGAGAAGCCCATTGGAATATATCATCTCTCTTTCCAATATATATCTATTAATTAGAAAAATTATTTTAATACTGTAAAGAGACCGCTATTATAAATTATTTTCTTCTCATATAATATGTGGTTAAGAATAATGACTAGTTTCTGGTTATAGATTGGATTTTCTTAATTATATTGTTTTTATATAATTTTGGACTGAATTGCTAGTGTTCAATCAAGAAACCTCATTAAAAGCAATCAATGACTCACGTTTGGATAACAATAGCAATATATGCAAACGTTTTTCCACAAATATTGGGATTCGATACCTTTACACTATTGCGATTTTTTTTGTATTTGCAGTAGTTAGGAAGTTAAAACATGAACATATAAAAACAGTAAAACTCCAGCAAAAATTTAAAAAAACAAACTTAAATTAAAAAAGTATAAACGTTAAATGTATTAAAATTAGTTTATAAATTGTTATAAAGCATGAATAAAATTGAATAAGTTTTATAAATGGTTATAAAAATAGTAGATTGATTTAATAAGCATATCGTTGAGAATGGTTTTACACTTTTCAATGGGACATCGTCACGTCAGCAGAATAGTAGCCATGTATCTTAACCGACACGCCTTCCGGTAGTCACCAAGAGATGATATCAAAATTACGGAAAATAGGACGAACGGGACCCACCTACAGTCGGAAAACTACACCATCCCTTACGAAATAGATCGACGATGTGACACTACCTACCTAGGGAGTCCACATGCTTAAGTAGGGGTAAAGACTCAAGGTAAACTTCTATATGTATTCCTCTTAAACAAAGAGACACACACGTCACACAAAAGAGTCTAGCATACACTAATAGAAAGAGAATACAAGTCAAAGGGAGGCAATAGATCCCTCCATGGAAAATAATCCGCCATCGAATGATTCTTCACGGTCCAACCCAAAGGAGGAGAGTTCGAATCCCACTTTCCATAAAGGAATTATCTCTTCTACCCTCAAACACCTAAAACAACTGATACATCGATTCTCAAACGAGGCCTCACACTTAACCTACACTCACCTCTCGATAAACATAATCTCTTTGGCGTCGGAGAGTTTTCGGGAAAAAACCCCATCCGACCTTTCTAGGGACCATCATGACAATGTTATTTGTACAGGTTCACCATCTCACCTAAGGCAGTCGAGTAGTATCCTTCATGGGAAGACCAGCTTTGGCGTACATCCCCCAAGAGTACGGAAGTCCTGCACTATGCTCGTTTGCTATTCCCGAAGACGGCTATGGTCAATAGATAACATCAAGACAACTCGTCTCGAGGACCTGGAATCCGAGCCCAACGTATGTTATAAAATAGTATTTTTTAAATAATATTTTCGTAGTAGTATTTTTGAAAAATTGTATCCCAAAATTGTGAATTTTCAAAATTTCTCAAAAACTGAAAATAATATTTTTGAGAAAACAATATTTTTTAAATAAAATATTTTTATTTATATTTTTTAAAATAAAAATATTTTTTATTGGGTAAAGGTAAAATAATATATTTACTAACTCTATTGTGTATATCTGAATTTTTTTAGAAATGATTGTATTTTTGTCCATAAAACATGTTTAAGTGATATTTTAATGTATTTTTCATCCAATTATGTCAATAAGTAATTAATATCATTTTGAACATTTTTTGTTAAATGACTAATATTACCTTGTCCTTTTAGGTTTAATGTTTTCCCTTTTTTACCTAACTTTCTTTATTATCTTTCGTTAAGTTTCTCTATAAATTATAAAATATTTTTGACTTTCAAAAATGGTAAAAAAGTAAATAATATTACAATGTCTGGATGATTTTTTTTCGCTTTTTAATAATTTCAAGATTTGATATTTTTTTTAATTAGGTTTTATAATATGTTTATATATACATAACCATCGGAGAAGATTTCAAAGACAAGACATATAGGAAATAAATAAATAAAACAGAGAGATAATGGTGAGGGCCTATATAATCATATGTATGTTTATGTTAACATTGTTGGTGATGAGATCAACATCGTCCCAGATTGATGCTCGATATTGTACTCAGATGCAAATATATGATGATTTAACTTATTGTGGTGATTCTCCCATGCTTGGCACTCCATGGATTCTTCCATTAAAAATTTGTTGTAAACATATACAAAAGAACAAAATGAAATGTATATGCCAAAGTGTCACAAAAGTCTTCTTTCAATGCTTTGACGTAAATAAGCTTCCCAAACTCTCTCACGCTTGCGACAACCTTTTAGTCCCTGGATCTTACTGCGGACGTAAGTATCAATAAACTCATTTTTTCAAGTCTCACCATTTTTATCTTCATATAAATTTTTTTATTGATGTTTCAGTTTATAAAATTCCTGGTGGTGCATGATGGCAGAGAAGAGCATTGGAATACTTCATCTATCTTTCCAAAATCTATCTCTTCACTAGAATAATTAGTTTTATTGCTGGAAAGAGACTATTATCATAAATTATGTTCTTCCTTAATATTATGTTGTTAAAATAAGGGCTAGTTTCTGGTAATACAATTTGGGTTTTCTTAATTATATTGTTTTTAATTAATTTTCGACTGAATTTTTGGTTTCAAATTTCAATCGAGAAACCTCATTAAAAGCAATCAATGACTTACGACATACGACAACAACAACAGTATATGCAGACCGTTTTTCCACAGAAACATAAGGGTCATACATAGCTAGACCAATTTGTACCTTCACTAACAATAAGCTCAATGTGGTTTCGTACTAGAGAAGGAAACAAGTAAAATCTAAAAGTAGTAGAACTTTAAAAGCTCTGTAAGTCAAACAGAATGAAGATATGTTAAGATCAAAAAGAGATTCTTTGAGTGTATCTCACAATCAATCCACCCTTATATTCACCACCGAAAAGCTATTCTCTTTGTAACTGGTTGGGCGGATTTAAAAAGTTTTTATGAAAAAAATTCTACGGATCGACGATGTTAAAGATATATATTTTTTTGAATTGAATGTAAAGTTATATTCAACCAAAAAAAAGTTTTTATTAAATACTTCGGATTGCTGAAAATTTTAGAAACGGAGTATCGTGCTACCTTCATACACATTGCTTCCTCGAATTTTTGATTTCTTATTGTGGGGTTGACTGTAGCAATCCCCCCCTACTTTCTGGGTTCCGTCGTAAGCCCCCTGAACTTTTCGACTCTTCGTTTTATAACATCAAAAACTTTAGCTCTTCATTATACATCACGAACTACTAAATACTACACAATTCTACATATCCAATCAATTTGGTAATTTTTGTTAAATAAACCACAAATTGCGTTTACTATTCTGCGTTTAGATTATTTTCGGATCCTAATCCCTTGATCCGAAATGATTGATTTATCCAATCGAAACCTTCTGTTTGTGAGAAAAGGTTTCAAAAACATATCAAAAATTGATTTGGGGAAAATCTGGAGTTAGGGTTCTTAAGAAGTTTTCAAAATTGCGATGGTGGGAGAGAGATTCGGGTTTGAATCTTGTTTCAGTTGAGTTTTCTTGCAAGAATGAGCAACTCTGATTCAGAAGATGTTGAGTACGAAGCGAATGATGAAAGCGAAGATGGAACTGAAGATGAAGAGAGTGACGATAAAGAGAATGATGAAAACCAGTGTGATGGTAGTGAGAATGAGAAAGACGAGGGAGATGAAGCAGAGGTTGATAATGAAGGAGATGAAGCAGATGTTGATAATGAAGGAGATGAAGTGGTTGTTGATGGTGGTGAGAATGAGGGAATGAAGACTGGAAAAAGGAAACGGAAGAGTAAGAAAAAGAAAAAGAAAAACGAAAGTGAAGACGATGAAGATGTATTGGAATGTTTCGAGTATGAATTTGAGGATTCAGTCCACCAATTTGCTGATGAATGTTCTGTTGGTCGTAAAGAGATCCCTGATAGCTCAGATGAAGATGAGGATCTTATGGTTTGGAGAAATAGAAGAATCAGAAGGGGAAGTGATGATAAATTAGGAGTGGGACAAGCTTTCTTCACTGGTGTCGAGTTCAAAGAGGCAGTCCTAGATTATGCTTTGAGCAAAGGAGTAAACCTGAAACAAGGAAGATGGGAGCAGACCAAACTTGAATATAGGTGTGGTATGGAAGGTAAATGTCAATGGAGGGTTTATTACTCTTACGATGAGCCGAAACATATGTGGTTGGTGAAGACGACATACGCATGGCATAGTTGTACTCCTAATGGAAAATGCAGAATGTTAAGGAGTCCGGTTATGGCAAGGCTTTTCATGGACAAGCTGAGGCTAAAGCCTGACTTTATGCCGGTTGGCATTCAACAACATATCAAGGAGCAATGGAAATTGGTGGCTTCAAGATCTCAATGCCAAAGAGCAAGGCTTCTAGCTCTAAATATGCTTGATAAGGAGTATGAAGCACAGTTTGCTCACATCCGTTGTTATGTCCAAGAGATACTTTTCAAAAATCCAGGATCAACTGCAATCGTCGATACTATTCCTAATGCTGCTGGTGAAGATGTTTTCCAACGTTTTTATGTTTGTTTTGAAAGAATCAGGAGCTGTTGGGTTGGGGGCATGTAGACCAATAATCGGACTAGATGGTACATTCTTGAAGGTGGCGGTCAAAGGTGTCTTGTTGTCTGCAGTTGGTCATGATGCAAACAACCAAATCTATCCACTTGCTAGGGCTGTCGTGCAATCTGAAAACAAAGACAACTGGTTATGGTTTATCAAACAATTGAAGGCAGACTTAGGTCTACGAGATGGTGCAACCTTTGTCATGATCTCTGATAGATCAAAGGTAAGGAGTCAATTAGCTTATATGTTTTCTGTTTAACGTGAGAATTGTGAATAACATCAAGATCTTCTCTTTGAATTTATAGGGACTCATCAGTGCAGTCAAAACAGAATTGCCACAAGCTGAACATCGAATGTGTGTAAAGCATATCATCGAGAATTTGAAGAAGAACCATTCCGGGAAAGATTTGATGAAACCATTAATTTGGAAAATAGCTTGGAGCTACAACCCCCCTACAGAGTATACAGAGAATCTCAAAAACCTCGAACATTATAGCATATCTCTGTATAATGATGTGATGAAAGAGGAACCAAAGTCTTGGTCACTAGCTTTTTACAAGATTGGAAGCTGCTGTGAGAATGTTGATAAAAACTCAACAGAGTCTTTTAACTCGACAATCACCAAAGAAAGAGCTCAGTCAATGGTACCAATGGTTGAAACGATTAGGAGGCAAGCAATGCATCGAATTACAAAGAGAAATAGGAAAGCTAATAAACAGCAAGGGAGGTTTACAAAGTATGTCGCCAAGATTTTAGCAGAAGAGAAGAAGGATGCTGATCGGTGTACAACAATTCCTGCCACTCATCAGATGTATGAGGTAATCTTAGATGGTAATTCATATGATGTGAATATGCAAAAAGGCACATGTTCATGTTGTAAGTGGCAAATCTATGGGATTCCATGTGAACATGCATATGGTGCAATGTTAAATGGTCACAAGGATGTTGAAAATTACGTGTCTGGGTTCTTCTCCACTGATATGTGGCGAGATACATATGAATCATCCACCATTCCACTAAGAGGGCCACGTTTCTGGATGACTTCGACTTACCGTTTGGTAACTGCACCTCCGCCTCCTATATTGCCTAGAAAAAAGAAAACAACAAAGAAGCAAAAGAAGTATCCAAGGATCAAGGGTAAATACGAGTCCCCAAAGAAGAAAAAGAAGGAAACACTTGGAAGGAAAGGACGCGTAATACATTGTATGTCATGCGGTGATGAAGGACACAATGCTGCTGGATGTAAGAAATATCCAAAGATCAAGGTTAAGAAAGCAAAAGTGGTGAAGGCTGCAATAGTTGGGAAGGTATGATCTCTATTTTTGTTTATGCTTGGACTTGTTGGTTGTGGATTTGTTTTGGTTGTGTGTCAAAATGTGTCTCAAGGACTGTTTCGGAATGTATTTGGACTGTTTTCAGGTTAGTTCATCTTCTCAAGGACAGGAAACAATCTCTATCACACAACCAACACAAAGGAGCATGTGACACCGTGGTTTACTAGTGGAAGAGAAGCCTACTTTGCTTGTTATTTTGTTGTCTTTAGCATTGGATTATTTGAATGCTTTATGGTTGTTGTTGTCGTTGTGCAAACAATATATTTTCATCTTTGAATACTTTTGCTTGGAAGGTTGGTCTTCTTGTTTGCTTTAACACATCATAATCATTCAAGACAAATAACATAACAAGTGTGTTCAAACATTTAACATAGCATGATCCTTCTTAATACATAACAAAGATATAGAATTTTTTAACCAACAAATGGCACCACATATCTGATCAAATAAAGAGCTTCCGGCAAAACCATGCCAAAGTTCCTAAAACTATCCCTGCGAGACCTAGAATCTTCATAGTTGACATCACCATCTCACGACCTAATTTCTCCATGTTTTCTTTTGCAAGCACGAGCTCTTTCTCAATGTTCTCATTGATATGATGTTTCATCTCTTCCTCCATGTTCTGAAGCATTTTATTTTCTAGCTCCATATTCTCCATCATTGTCTTTCTCAAATCTTTGACATCTTCTGCTAGTCTTTTGTGATTTGAATCAACCATCTTAATCTCGTCAAGCAACGCATCATCAACCCATTTGAACAAATGTTCTTCCGTTTTCCTCCAACACTTACAATATATACAGTTTAAATCCGGATCAAACCAATCACAATACACAATTTAAGAATGAAACGAACCTGCAACACAATCTCACAACGGTAGAATCGTCGATACGGGTTATCTCCGGTCTTAGAAGTATACGTCATAATGTTCTCCCCACACCAACATCTCGACGGAACACCGTGAGATTTTCTCCAACTGGATCGACTTGAAATCGAATCAGAGTTGCTCATTCTTGCAAGAAAACTCAACTGAAACAAGATTCAAACTCGAATTAAACCCGAATCTCTCTCCCACCGTCGCAATTTTAAAAACTTCTTAAGAACCCTAACTCCAGATTTTCCCCAAATCAATTTTTGATATGTTTTTGAAACCTTTTCTCTCAAACAGAAGGTGTCGATTGGATAAATCAATCATTTCGGGTCAAGGGATTAGAATCCGAAAATAATCTAAACGCAGAATAGTAAACGCAATTTGTGGTTTATTTAACAAAAATTACCAAATTGATTGGATATGTAGAATTGTGTAGTATTTAGTAGTTAGTGATGTATAATGAAGAGCTAAAGTTTTTGATGTTGTAAAACGAAGAGTCGAAAAGTTCAGGGGCTTGCGACGGAACCCAGAAAGTAGGGGGGGATTGCTACAGTCAACCCCTTATTGTGCGAATTGATGTTAGCTGATTCCGAACGTTTTTGTGGATGAATTTGATGAGAGGAGACGTTGGTGATGTTGTTTCCCCATGTCTTCGACTGTTTCTCTCCAGCCAAAGGTCGTATAATGTTGCTTAAAACACCTACCTTAATAGAAAAAAGTAAAATTTGATCCAAGTTTGAGTTGAGAAGTAGGATGAGTTTCTTGAAACCTTTATAAATATGTTTTGAAAAAAATCTTTATTTATAGAGAGAGAGTTAATTTCCTAAGTTTTCAGAAGGTGAAGAAAATGAAAGACGAAGAGGCTTTATTTATAGCCGAGCGAAGCAGTTTCTCGATCCGTAAAAGGAGGCACATTTGCGCACGTGGAGACGATCTCAGGCCTTTGCGTGTGAGGAGAGGAGTTGGCGGGTTAAGAAAAGACTCGATCAAAACCGCATCATTTCTTTCAAAACTTTGAACCAAAAACCATTTCATAGATGTGGTCCAAAAAGAACATCTTTAGCCCGAAGGCCCATCTAGCCAAGAGCACGAAAAGGCACGGCACAGTTCGGCTCGAGCTTGGTGAGGCAAACGCATGCATATGTTGGGTCTATCTCCTCTCATTCATTGACCCTGATGCATTTTTAAGTTAATCTTAAGTTATCTCCTTTATATATTCTTAAAAATATTTTCCAACTAGCAATGTGGGACATTTTACATGTTTTCTTACTTAGAAAATGTTGAGGATTTCCAAAGCCCATGTGTCCCATTTCTCATTCACATCTAAAACATTTTTTGACAAATGGATATGGCCCATTTTGTCCGAAATATTATTCCAACACTCAGCAACCGACACTTGAATTCGTGAAGACCCTTCAACAACAATCTTTATAAGGTTCCGGTTTATTTTAATTCAAAGCGATGTTAGACAAAATTTACGGATAAATAAATTACTTTTTTCGATGTCGATCCTTAAAATTATCGTAATAAAACGAAACAAGTTATTCTTTTACGTTGTAGCGGGTATTGAGCCATTGGGTCAAAACGAAACAAGTCATTCTTTTACGTCTGTGGAAGGTCCCAAAGCTCTTTTCAGTTGTGGCAACTGAAAAACCTGATGAGTTAATGAAGGTTACCTAAGAGGTGCATTAAGGAGATCAAGAGCATGTGTGGAGCGTTCATTTGGAGTGGTTCACCGAATGGTCGAAATAGTGCTAAAATCGTATGGGAAAAAATTTGTATCCCCAAAGGAGAAGGAGGCTTAGGGATCCAGAACTGTTTATACTTTCAGGTTCCTTTGGGTTGCTTGGGTTAGAGCCTATTTGATACAGGAAGGCTCTTTTTGGGATGCCCGTGCTCCTAATAAGGGCTCTTGGATTTGGAAAAAAATATTAAAGCTTCGACCAACTGCTGCAGATTTCATACGTGAAACTACATCTTTTTGGTCGGATCATTGCATGAAGCAAGGTAGGCTAATAGACATCTTGGGAGAAGTTGCCACAAGACTGTTGGGTGTTCGTCGTTATGCTACTGTATCAGAGGCAAGAGTGGCTGGTATTTGGGCAATCCATAGGTGTAGACAACCTCTAATGCATCAAGTGGCAGAACATATATTGAAGCTTCCTTTATCGTACCCAGAGGCAGGACCTGATTTATGCTTATGGCGTCATGCACCATTAGATTACCAGGCAAAGTTCTCGGCCTACAAAACGTGAGAACAGCTGCGAGCTCACAGAAGTAAACAGAGATGGAGTCGTTTAATTTGGTTTTCTCAGGGAGTGCCCAGATTTGCCTTCATCAGTTGGTTAGCAGTGAAGAACAGGCTCTCAACATGTGAGCGTACCAAATGATGGGGTTGTTTTCAACAATGCCATATTTGTGGTGAACCGGACGAAAGCTGGGACCATTTATTTTTCAGGTGTCCCTTCTCCTTTACGGTGTGGTTAGATGTAGTGGGGACATTGCTCGGTGTTTCACCAAATCCCAACTGGAAGGACGCCATGGATCATCTCATAAACTACTCGTTCGATAGAGACAGCTTCGTACTTATTCGTTTGGTTTTCCAGTCAACCATTTACCACATATGAAAGGAAAGTAATGAACGAAAACACAAAGGAACATGTGATCAGCTGGGGTTATTAGTACGTCTTATAAACATGACAATACGGAATAGGTTATTAGTACATCCTTCCAATGCCAAGCTCTCACGGTAAGATTTCTGTTAAATTTTTAGTCTGTGATCTAAGTTAATATCACAGCTAACTTATGAATTGGGTTATGCAGATAGCAAAAAGTACTCGAACTGGAAGGCGACAGGCTGGTAAAACTGGGGAAAACTCAACGAATGTTTCTGCCAGAAATGTGGCTGAGCAAGTGAATGTTGAGAATGAAGTGGATGGAGCAACTGCTGTGAATGCAGCAAATGCTGGGAATGTTAGGCTCCAATTGGATTGGAGGCAGTATTGGTACTGTTGGCTCAAGTATTGGAAAGGTTGCTGGGCATTGCAAGTGGAGGAACGTGCTATTGTGGAAGTGAATCCGGTGGTTAGGATTCCATCCTACCTTAAGGTGATGGATCACATGCTGAAATTGGGGACAAATTACTTCTCTGGTGGATCTAACCTAATTGAGGCAGATGAGTGGAGGACTTGGCTGGAGAGAAACTTTGAATCCATTAGTTGCCCGGATGAGTACAAGAAGGATATTGCGATTCACTATCTAGAAAGTGATGCACATATCTGGTGGAAAGGTGTTGAAGGATGGTTGGATAACCCGCACTGTTCTTGGGAAATGTTCAATGCGCTGTTCAAGACTAAGTATTTTCCACCATAAGCATATGGCAGGCTTGGGGGAGCTTTCTTGGATCTGCATCAAGGTACCAAGACTCTAGGGGAATATGAGGCCGAGTTCAACCAGTTGAAGAAGTATGCTGGTCGTGAACTTGAATTGGTACAAGTCTGCCTATTCAAGCGTGGGTTGAGACTAGAACTAGAGAATGGTTGATGTATTCGTAACTATGCCACATTTGCTGAACCAGTGGAGAAGGCATCAATTTTGGAAGCTGGTTATGCGGAAGAAAAAGTGCTTAAGGGTGGAGCATCGCAAACTGTGACTCGACCGCAAGATCAGAATATGGGTGGACAAAACAAGAAAAAGTGGGATAAGAATGTCACCACAGGCAAGTCATCTGCTGGGCGCAGTGTGTGTTCGACTTGCGGAAAGATGCATGTGGGCGAGTGTAGAGCTGCATATGTAGTGTCGTGTTTTCTCATCCCGAAGGCGATTCGCTCTAAATTGAGTAGTGCTATTACAAAATTCTGATGGAGCTCAAAGGCGGATATCATAGGGATATACTAGCTGGGATGAGATAAATTATGTATTCAGATGGCTGATGGAAGGCTTGGATTCCAGACCTTAGAAGAGTTCAATATGGCCTACTAGCAAAACTACTTTGGAGACTAATAAGACATCCAAACACCCTGTTGAGTGGAGTGCTCCGTGTGTGATACTTTAAATACTGCACACTCTTGAAAGTACATAGGTGCTCAGCCATCATATGGTTGGTGAAGTATCATGGTAGTAAAGCCTTTACTAATCCCGAGTCTTCGAAGAATTATAAGTTCAGGATTTAACACCAGGGTCTGGAGTGAACCTTGCATCCCAAATACTCCGGCCCACCCGCTCAAGGGCACGTCTACTGAGAGGGACCCTCATCTCTATGTCAACGCAATGATTGACTTTGAGACTAAACATTGAAAGGTGGAGCAACTCTCGGAACTGTTCACCTCAGACCACATCCCCCTAATCATAGGGATACGCACGAGCCAAATTTTCTCTAGAGACACTTATAGTTCTTCCTACACAAATTCATGCAACTATACGTCCAAATTCGAATATTAGGTTGCGAGGGACTACAAATATCATCAATATGGGATGATATCTACCTTATTGACCAATGTTATCATACACTAGATGATCGTATGGGCATTCACCGTTATCTCTATAGTTTTTTTTCGTTTGCTTTTTACTATACTAGAATATGACTCACGCCATGCGCGAGTTTTTGTTTTTCAATTTTATTTAATTTAGCAGCAATAATTTTGATTTATCTAGTAGTTCAGTATGAAATAAAATTAATTGTTTCTCTTATTTATGCTAAATAAAAATATGATGTGATTGTCAATCACTTTTATATCGATGTTTATTATTTGAAGATAAATTAAATTGTTTAAAATTTTTTTATCTAGATATATTTGGTGTTGAATAAATCATGTTATCTAAATAACCAGTTAAAATTTTGAGAATTAAAATTTTGCGAATAAATATTTTCATTTATTTTTCAATCTCTTTCCATAATATAATTACTAATCATTTTCTTCTTCTTCTTTATCTTCGTCTTGTGTGTTTTTATTTTCTTATGTGATTTTATTTTCCATTTTTGTGTTAACACTATATTTAGATTAAAAATAATGATAAAGTGATCGAACAATCTATATATATATATATATATATTGGATGAGTATATATGTATAATCTCTTGTCCATCTCATATATATGTATACATTTTTTGTAAATTTAATTATTTACTTTTATGTCTTCGTTGTTTTCTTAATATATTTTTACTATATTTTTTATCAATGGGAAGGGAGGGGGGGGGGGGGGAATAATTGCTAATTAAATCAGTTGATCCAAACCATTCCGGCATATGTAGTGTCGTGTTTTCTCATCCCGAAGGCGATTCGCTCTAAATTGAGTAGTGTTATTACAAATTTCTGATGGAGCTCAAAGGCGGATAGCATAGAGATATACTAGCTGGCGTGAGATAAACTGTGTATCCAGATGGCTGATGGAGCGCTTGGATTCCGGACCTTAGATGAGTTCAATATGGCCTTACTAGCAAAACTACTCTGCAGACTAATAAGACATCTGAACTCCCTGCTGAATGGAGTGTTCCGTGGGAGATACTTTAAATACTGTAATCTCTTGCAAGTAACATAGGTCCGCTCATCCATCATATTAATTTTTTTCTTATGTGTTTTTATTTTACATTTTTGTGTTAACAGATTTTTGGTTGGGATCGTGATTGGGATCAGACTGTTTTTGACCAAACTTCCTCTTTTCCCCTAAACTTAACCCTAGAAGACCCTAGACCTATATATACTTATTTTTAGCCTCTTGTTAGGAATAAGCCGTCACAAAAGATTAGAATACGCTTTATTTTACAGGCACCACGTTTTCCCTTTGGTGTTCTTCATAGATTGAGTTTTAAGAGCTTCCAGGAGGAGATCTAACTTTGTACTTCGATATAGAGAAGAATCTTCAACCTTTTACTCTTTAATTCAAGTTTATTCATCATGATTTCTACATCTAATTGATGTGTTTCATTTGCTATGTATGAGTAGTCATCTAGTTAGGTTTTAGGTGTTCAAAGAGTTTCATAATTCGAGAATTGATTGATGATTGTTTAGGGATATCAATAGAGTCTGCATCTTTACTTATTCTTTATGCAATATTGCTTTATCGTGCATCTAGCAATCTGATCTTAGGTTGATATACTCTTCAAAAGCTTGCTATATTGCTTGAACTAGAATTTGATGAGCTAAACGTCTTAACCATTTGAAATGGGAGTTAAGGAATTTAGTGAACTTTATCAGAACTTGAACGATAAAGTGTGTTTTCTTCTTGTAATAACCTATGATAGTTGAGTCTATTAGGAAGTTAAAACACAGTGGTTGGAGTCATGACAGTGGAAAAATCATACTTTCGTGTTTTGTGTTCTAGACCATTCTTATATCCAAAATCCCTGAAATCGATCAATCATTATTTTTGCATGATTCTCTACGAATTACCTAAGTCCTAACACTATTCTCTTATTTGAATTCTCGATTTGATTTAGTTTACTTGCTGTTTTTATTTAGTTTAATTCATAATCACAAAAACGACAAACTCTTATTTTGTTCTAGTTTGATTTTATTCATTATCAATTGTAGTGTGATTGACAAGTCCTTGTGGATTCGATCCCTTATCTATACTAATTGTGATTGATGTGCACTTGCAGGTAGTTGGTTGAGAGGTAAAACTCGATACACATCAGTGTGGTTATAGATAATTCCCATTTATAAGCTCCATTTTGTTCAATTGGGGTTGGGCTCGGATAATTTGGTTAGGTGTCTTTTGGTTTAGTTCATTTATTAATTTTAAACCACATATATAAGCTTGATTGATAATCAAACGCCAAAATTAAAACTCAAGAGTTTTAGACAGTTTTTCAAAGTTTGTATAGTTATAGATAGTTTAGTTTGTAGTTTGAAAAAGGGGTTGAAAGTTCGTGTGGCTGAAGATAGAGATCAACTTTCTGTGTGGCTGTAGATCGATCACCCTGCTTTAAATGAATATTTTCGACTGAAACCAAAAATTCAATCCAAATTATACAAAAGGATATAATTAAGAAAACCAGTCTATAACAAAACACAATTATTATTAGTTTTAACCACAAACGATACTAAGGAACAACATCATTTTTAATAATAATCTCTTTCCAGCAATAAAAGTAATTATTTTAATGAATCAATAGGTATGGGAAAGAGAAATGATGTATTCCAGTGCGCTTTGCTGCTATCATGCACCACCCGTGACTTTATAAACTGAAACATCCATAAAATATAAATTAGATGAAAATAAAAAAGATGAGATTAGAACAGTGAGTTTAATGACACTTACGTCCACAATAAAACCCAGGGACCAAGAGGTTCCCGCATGCATGAGAAAGTTTGGGAAGCTTATTTACGTCAAAGTTTTGCAAGAAAATTTTTGTGGCACTTTGACATATACATTTCATCTTATTATTTTGTATATTTTCGCAACAAATTTTTAGTGGTTGAACTCACGGAGTACCAAGCTTGAGATAATCACCACAAGAAGTTAAATCCTCATATATTTGCATCTGAGTATAGTATCGAGCATCAATATGGGACGATGTTGATCTCATCACCAACAATGTCAAAATAAACATATTATAGATGATAATATAGGTCCTCAACATTATGTATATATATTGGATGAGTATATATGTATAATCTCTTGTCCATCTCATATATACGTATACATTTTTTGTAAATTTAATTATTTATTTTTATGTTTTCGTTATTTTCTTAATATATTTTTACTATAGTTTTTGATCAATGGGAAGGGGGGAAGGGGAATAATTGCTAATTAAATCAGTTGATCCAAGCCATTCCGACGTATGTAGTGTCGTGTTTTCTCATCCCGAAGGCGATTTGCTCTAAATTGAGTTATGCTATTACAAACTTCTAATGGAGCTCAAAGGTGGATAACATAGAGATATATTTTTGGGGTCGGTTTTCACTCCATCAAGATCAAGGGCTAAAAGCACTAAGTATGGGTGTTAGACCTAGCCAAAGGTGGAGACGAGCCAAACACGGCTCGGCGACAGAGACAAGCAGTGACGAGCCAACACTTGGCTCGGCAACAGGAAGAAGTGACGAGCCAACGTTTGGCTAGGTATCAACAAGGAGTGACGAGCCGACGTTTGACAAGGCATCAGGAAGAAGTGACGAGCCAACGTTTGGCTAGGCATCAGGAAGGAGTGATGAGCCAAACATGGCTCGACGACAGAGGCAAGGAGGCAACGAGCCAAACACTTGGCTCGGTGACAGAGAAAAGTAGTGACGAGCCAAACACGGCTTGGTGACAGAGACAAGCAGTGACGAGCCAACACTTGGCTCGGCAACAGGAAGAAGTGACGAACCAACGTTTGGCTAGGCATCAGGAAGAAGTGACGAGCCAACGTTTGGCTAGGTATCAGGAAGGAGTGACGAGCCAAACACAGCTCCGCGATAGAGGCAAGGATGCGACGAGCCAACACTTGGCTCGGCAACAGGAAGAAGTAACGAGCCAACGTTTGGCTAGGCATCATGAAGGAGTGACGAGCCAACGTTTGGCTAGGCGTCATGAAGAAGTAAGCAATGAGCCAACATGTTGATAAAACAACAAAGGATGACGAGTCAACATGTTGGCGAACCAACAAACGATGACGAGCCAACATATTGGCGAACCAACAAACGGTGACATGCCAACGTATTTTGTGGCGCGCCAAAATGGCATCGACAATCCAAACAGGTGATGGGATAAACATGGATCCAAACGAGGCAAAGAGATGACGAGATGGATCCTCAGCGACCCAGCAAAGCAGCAAGCCCAATATCTTGTTTAGCCGAGGAGTCAAGCCACAAAAGGCTGATGGGCTGAGTCAACAAGTCAAAGTAAGAAGCCCACACCTAAACAGACTTAGACAAGCCAGAGAGGAAAGGAAAATCCTGAAGAATGAGGAAGTTCTCCTTTCTCGTTTAGTAAAATGCCTAGCCGGCTTATTCGTGTATAATAGACAATGTACCTCTTGGAAAAGGGGATCCGAAAATTGACCTAGCAAAACACTTGTTATTCTTTGCAACAGCTTTCAAAACAGCTTAGATAATAAAAACCATCTTTGGATCTCTGTTCTTGGTTTCTTTTCATAGAAGTTTGTCGAATCCCTAAATTTTCCTTACCAAATTTAGTTGTGCGAGTTTCGATCCATCCTGCCTAGCGCTAGCTATCCATCCTGTATAGCCCTAGCTATCCTTCTTGCATAGCCCTAGCTATCCATCCTGCATAGCCCTAGCTATCCATCCTGTATAGCCCTAGCTATCCATCTTGCATAGCCCTAGCTATCCATCCTGCATAGCCCTAGCTATCCATCCTGCTTCCAGTCACATTTAATTGTGGTTTTGACTACCTTCCCCCTGCGATCCATCCTGCATAGCCCTAGCTAGTCTGGGAGATTGGCGAAGTGGGCAATAGAGCTAAGCGAATACGACATCGAGTATCGGAGCAGAACCTGCGCGAAAGCTCAAGTACTTGCAGATTTCCTGATAGAATTCCCAGAAGAAGGAATAGGAGAGCCAACTCCGAGCCCGATTTAGAAGCTCCACGCAGATAGATCATCATCAAAACAAGGATCTGGAGTGGGAATACGGTTAACCTCTCCAACAGGCGAAATCCTCGAACAGTCATTCCGCTTGGGTTTTCGCGCATCCAATAACGAAGCAGAGTATGAAGCTTTGATTGCAGGAATGAGACTTACTCTTGGACTCAAGGTTTCGCATGTCCAGGCCTACTGTGATTCGCAGCTGGTGGTCAACCAAGTCAGCGGCGAATACACAGCCATCGACGATCGAATGGAAGCTTATCTAAAGATAGTCAAAGAGCTTGCTGCACGGTTCGAAGAGTTCACATTGACACAGATACCACGCGGGGAAAATACTTCGGCAGACGCACTAGCGGCACTCGCATCCACCTCCGATCCAGACCTGAAAAGGATAATCCCAGTGGATTCATCAAACATCCAAGCATCAACCTCTCTGATTCCGTAAACGCAATCACCCGCTCCCAAACAGCCAACCAGGCCGAAGATACATCCGGGGGTGCTGATTCCACCACCTTAGAGGAAGACCAAAACATGTCACCTTCGGCTGAAGACGAGACAATCGAGATAGAGAAAGAGCCCAAAGCAGATCCCCTGGCCGAAGGAGAAGCAGTCGAGATGGAGGAAGATCCACAACCGATGGAAACAGACTACGGATGTGACAAAGAATGGATGGGATCAATCCGTGTTTACATCATGGACGGTGAAGTACCATCAGATAAGTGGACAGCTCGAAAACTCAGAGCTCAAGCCGCTCGATACGTTATATTAGACGGAAACGTCTTCAAGTGGAGATTCTCAGGACCACTAATGGCCTGCGTCAAAGGCGCCGAAGATAGAAAAATCATGGCAGAGGTCCACAGCGGCTCGTGTGGCAAGCACTTTGGCGGAAGAGCTTTGGAAATCAAGATCAAGCGTCATGGTTACTATTGGCTGACTATGGTGAAGAACTGCAAGAAGTTCTCCGCCAGATGCGAAAAATGCCAACGACATGCCCCAATGATTCACCAACCCACAGAGTTGTTGTCGTCAATCTCAGCGCCCTACCCTTTCATGCGCTGGTCAATGGATATTGTAGGGCCTCTACATAGGTCCAAGCAAAAGAGGATTCTGCTAGTTTTGATAGATTACTTCTCCAAATGGGTCGAGGCAGATTCTTACGCCAACATAAGGACGCCCAAGTCGAACACTTCATCTGGAAAAATATCTTATGCCGACATGGAGTTCCATACGAAATTGTCACCGACAACGGCTCACAGTTTATCTCTACAAGGTTTGAAGCTTTTTGTGAAAAATGGAAGATACGATTCAGCAAGTCTACGCCACGCTATCCACAACGGAATGGACAAGCCGAATCGGCAAACAAGATAATCGTTGATTGTCTAAAGAAGCGCCTGGACGCCAAGAAGGCATGCTGGGTAGATGAACTTGAAGGAGTGCTATGGTCACACAGGACGACTCCGCGACGAACAACCGGTGAAACACCTTTCGCCCTTGTCTACTGTGCAGAGTGTCTCATCCTAGCTGAAGTCCCATTTCCCGGAGTCCGCCACAGACTTCTTTCAGGGCAGGAGGGACTGAATCACCTCATGTTACTCAATGAGTTGGACTTGATCAACGAACGACGAGACCAAGCGTTGGTTCGGATTCAAAATTACCAGCAGGCAACGGCTAAGTATTACAACACCAACATCAGAAGTCGCAAGTTCAAAGAAGGTGATCTGGTCCTCCGCAAAGTCTTTCAGAACACGGCCGAAACAAACGCTGGTAAACTAGGAGCAAACTGGGAAGGACCCTA
Organism: Pseudoturritis turrita; assembly: GCA_900406555.1. Classification (NCBI taxonomy): domain Eukaryota; kingdom Viridiplantae; phylum Streptophyta; class Magnoliopsida; order Brassicales; family Brassicaceae; genus Pseudoturritis; species Pseudoturritis turrita. Next base: position 48,831 of record OVBL01000632.1, on the reverse strand, counting down.
CAAAATCACCAAACCAGTCTGACCAGGAGTGTACGAGCTCGCAAACATGTCTGAGATTCCGATACCAAGGTCTTGGAACGCAATGCACCAAAAGAGGTATTACCACTAAGTCACTTCACATGAATTACAGGATGACTTGATCCCTGAAAAGGGTACGTAGGCAGCTCGTCTTCGGATGGGTTCAGTTGTCCCCCTCCTTAAAGAAAGGGGGAGTGGGTACGTATACATGTATACTCCCATATCTCGTATTACACTTCTCAAAGAGAGTAACTTCAAACTATTTCAAACACTATTTCAAACACAAAACTTATGTCACTCGACCTACGTAAGTCACAAACTTTACATCCTTCACGGATATCCCATCACCTCACAACAGATGAACCACCACATCCTTTACGGATTTTAACCACTATCTCTATATGGGATAAGGGTTCTCAAACACCCTCTCACAGGTATATAAGCGTGCTATACAAATTCTGACTGGATATATCCTGGTCTAATATCCGAAAGGTATATCCTGGACGATATTCTTACAAGTTTACGTTCGAGAGGGACCCGTAAGTCAAAAACTCGCAAGTCTGAAAACTCGAAGTAAACTCTTAAACCCAGTAAACACCCTTTGATACACTGGTCATAAACATCTCTAAAACATAATGCTAACCCACCGGTTAGTATGAGATTTTAAATATGTTTCATTGTCAAAAGAACGGGAATGTAAGTCGGAACACCACAAACCCTAAACTGACAACAAAGCACTCAATACAAAGACAACCATACATTTTCTAACACGATGGTTCACGATATATAACATCAAAATGCAGCAAAACGAATACGCAAACATAAGCAAATAAATCCGCAAAGATAGAAGACGTAACGCCAACAGATGGCAACTCTTACGAAAGTCAAAGCATATTACACAGAAACTAAGTGGATAAAGCCGTCCAGGAACTTATGTTCAAAATACAAAAGATAAGCTTCGGAGTCAAAAAAGCGTTAAGAAAGAGATCAGTTGGGAGGGTCCAGCTCGGCGGTCATTTCCAGATCGGCAGTCGAGTCATTGGCGAGATTGGCAACTCCGGGCGTGCCAACATTGGAGCCTGAAAAATCTACAAATCCGACTTTCGCTGCTGCATTCTCCATGGGCTCACTCCCCAGGAGAGTGTCCACAGAATCTGAGGAAACAGGTGAAAGCATCAGATCTTTCTTCAGCTCGGCCTCAATCCTCTCAAACTCATCAGCCGCGTCGGCCAATTCAGCTCTCCACCCTGTTAGCTTTGTCACCTCAGAGTCAAGAGCAGGTGCGTCCTCTTTCTGCAGAATCTCAAGCAACCGAAGGTTACTGTCGACCTGGGCAAGATCAAGCTCTTTTTCCTTCGCCACCTTCAGCTCGTCGATGCTCTTCTCAATCTTTGCGAGCCACTCCTGGAATTTTCCAGACATCTCTCGCCTCGCTGCCTTGCGTGCTTTTTTAACATTCGCCTCGTGCAAAGCATGAGCAGCGACGAGCTGCCTCTTTAAGGATTTGATTTCAGCAGGCTTCTTTTGTTTTGAACGATCCAACCTCATAGCTAAATTGCCGGTCTTGTTCCACTCATCCTTGAGATACGCCTTCTCTTTCTCAAGAGCCTCGATCCGAGCTAAAGCAGCTGCCAACTCGTCAGCGTGTTTACCCTCCAGCTCGGCAACCTTAGTTCTAAGGAAGGATGCATCCTTTTGGGCATCTTCGATCTGGCGCCTGTCCTTTCGTACGTCTTGCTCGAAGGCGGCGACGATTTTGTTTATAGACGCGATGAACTGACCAAAGGAGAGGTATTATTAGTACTTAGTACTTAGCTTTTCATTCGACAAAAGAAATATATATATGCAACCGCGAAACGTACCTTGGTGCCTCGGAGAGACATGTCGGCATACATGTCACCATGGGACAGCATATCAAAAGGCGGCAACCTATCTCCTGAACATCGAACTTTGGAGAATAGGGTTGCCGAGGCTGCCTCATCATTGCAGATAGGCTCGGATCCCTCATGCCTAAACGACAGTGGCGCCGGCTCGGTCGAAGCAGGAAGTGCAGGTTTTTGGCGTTTCTTTCTCTCTGGTTTTTCCTTGGTTTTTTCCTCGTCAAGTTCGGAAACGGGGTGTTTACCAGAGGTCGGTTTCTTACCCCCTTTGTGTTGAGATATTGCCGAGCTAGAAGGCCTGGCAACTGGAACAAGAGCCGAAACCACTTCCCTGGCTTCGGTTTCAAGAGTTAGAGGCTCGGGAAGAGTTTAACGCTCTGTTCCGGCTTCGATCTCAGTAACCATTTCAGAAGTTGGCTCGGCGACTGGTTCAGCCTCATCAGCAGCTCGGCTGGCAGCCTCATTTTCTCTCTTCTCCTTCAAAGCTTGTTTGTCGCGGATCGTCAGCCTCTTTCCCATAGTTTTTGGTGGAAGATGTTGAGATAGGGATTCAGATTCTGAGCTGTCAGACACTTCAACACTGGCAAAAATGGCTGGCTTTTTCAACTCTCCTTAGGGAAAAATGATTTTTCCAATGGCACTTTCTGGCAGCAAGCGTGTTCCGAAACATAAGCGTATCTTCCGGGTAACGTGGGAGAATCTGTTGAACTGCAAAAACAAAGAAGAGAAAACATTGGTCATGAAGAAGTAAGCAACGAGCCAACATGTTGATAAACCAAGAAACAATGACGAGCCAACATATTGGTGAACCAACAAACGATGACATGCCAACGTGTTTGGTGGCGCGCCAAAATGGCATCGACAATCCAAATAGGTGATGGGCTAAACACGGATCCAGACGAGGCAAAGAGATGACGAGCTGTATCCTCAGCGATCCAGCAAAGCAGCAAGCCCAATATCTTGTTTGGCCGAGGAGACAAGCCACAAAAGGCTGGTGGGCTGAGTTAGCAAGTCAAAGTAAGAAGCCCACACCTAAACAGACTTAGACAAGCCAGAGAGGAAAGGAAAATCCCGAAGAACAAGGAAGTTCTCCTTTCTCGTTTAGTAAAAGGCCTAGCCGACTTATTCGTGTATAAATAGACAATGTACCTCTTGGAAAAGGGGATCCAAAAATTGACCTACCAAAATACTTGTTATTCTTTGCAACAGCTTTCAAAACAGCTTAGATAATAAAAACCATCTTTGGATCTCTGTTCTTGGTTTTTTTTCATAGAAGTTTGTCGAATCCCTAAATTTCCCTTACCAAATTTAGTTGTGCGAGTTTCGACTCCCACATATACTAGCTGGCGTGAGATAAATTGTGTATCCAGATGGCTGATGGATGGCTTGGATTCCGGACCTTAGAGGAGTTCAATATGGCCTTACTAGCAAAACTACTCTAGAGACTAATAAGACATCCGAACTCCCTACTGAATGGAGTGTTTCGTGGGAGATAATTTAACTGCAATCTCCTGCAAGTAACATAGGCATATGCAACCATATCTTAAAACTTCTATAAAGAACGAACTATACTATATAAAAATTTTAAATAGTATAGAGGCGATGCGTTTTAACTTAATTATATATCTATTTTTTGAAAAAAAATTATGCCCGTTAAAAAAAATTTAAATTACGATATATGCAAAATAAAATGTCAATTTTTTTAGTATGATCACAAAATCATAACAATATATATAAAGAGATCAAAGTTAAAATAAACATAAAGGAGAAAAGGAAGAAACAAAAGAGAGATGAGGGTTTTTAGGCATAAATATATTTTACACACTATGTATTCTAACCATCAATTGATATAACTATATGTCTAATTATATTTGTTTGATGGTTACTTTTGCCAATTCCTCTATTATAAATTATTTTCTTCTCATATAATATGTGGTTAAGAATAATGACTAGTTTTTGATTATAGATTGGGTTTTTTTTAATTATATTGTTTTTATATAATTTTGGACTGGATTGGTAGTTTTCAATCGAAAAACCTCATTAAAAGCAATCAATGACTCACGACATACATTTGGATAACAATAGCAATATATGCAAACGTTTTTCCACAAATATTGGGATTCGATACCTTTGTTTGTGTATTTACAGTAGTTAGGAAGTTAAAACATGAACATATAAAACAGTAAAACTCCAACAAAAAATTTAAAAATAAACTTAAATTTTAAAAGTATACACGTTAAATGTTTTAAAATTAGTTTATAAATTGTTATAAAACATAAATAAAATTGAATAAGTTTTATAAATGGTTATAAAAACAGTAGATTGATTTATAAACTTTAATAAGCATATCGTTGAGAATGATTTTACACTCTTCAATGGGACATCGTCACGTCAATAGAACAATGGCCTACTCCTATCCAGATATCTGATCTGACATGCCTTCCGGTAGTCACCAAGAAATGACATCAAAATTACGGAAAATAGGACGAACGGGACCCACCTACAGTCGGAAAACTACACTCCATCCCTTACGAAATAGATCGACGATGTGACACCACCTACCTAGGGAGTCCACAGGCTTAAGTAAGGGTAAAGACTCAAGATAAACTTATATAAGTATTCCTCTTAAACAAAGAGACACACACGACACACAAAAGAGATTAGCATACACAAAAGAAAATGGACACACACTAATAGAAGGAGAATACAAGTCAAAGGGTGGCAATAAATCCCTCCATGGAAAATAATTCACCACCGAATAATCCTTTACCGTCCAACCCAAAGGAGGAGTGTTCGAATCCGACTTTCCATAAAGGGATTATCTCTTCTATCCTCAAACACCTAAAACAACAGACTGATACATCGATTCTCAAACGAGGCTTCACACTTAACCTATACTCACCTTTTGATAAACATAATCTCTTTGGCGTCGGAGAGTCTTCGGGAGAAAAACCCCATCCGAACCTTCTAGGGACCATCATGACGATGTTATTTTTGCAGGTCCACCATCTCACCTAAGGCGGTCGAGTAGTATCCTTCCTAGGAAGACCAGCTTTGGCGTACATCCTCCAAGAGTACAGAAGTCCTGCCCTATGCTCGTATGCTATTCCCGAAGACGGCTATGGTCAACGGATAAGACATCGAGACAACTCGTCTAGAGGACCAGGAATTCGAGCCGAATGTATGTTATAAAATAGTATTTCAAATAATATTTCCGTAGTGGTATTTTTAAAAAAGTGTATTCCGAAATTGTGAATTTTAAAAAATTTCTCAAAAACTGAAAATAAATATTTTTGAGAAAATAATATTTTTATTTATATATTTTAAAATAAATATATTTTTATTTGGTAAGGGTAAAATAATATATTTACTAACTCTATTGTGTATATCTGAAACTTTTTAGAAATGATTGTATTTTGTCCATACAACATGTTTAAGTGATATTTTAATGTATTTTTCATCAATTATGTCAATAAGTAATTAATATCATTTTGAACATGTTTTGTTAAATGACTAATATTACCTTGTCCTTTTAGGTTTAAATTTTTTCCCTTTTTACCTAACTTTCTTTATTATCTTTCATTAATTTTCTCTATAAATTGTAAAATACTTTTGACATTCAAAAATCGTAAATAAGTAAATAATATTGCAATGTCTGGATGATTTTTTTCCCTTTTTAATAATTTCAAGATTTGATATTTTTTTAATTAGGTTTTATAATATGTTTATATATACCTAACCATCAGAGAAGATTTCAAAGACAAGGCATATAGGATATAAATAAAAAACAAACAGAGAGATAAAAACAAATAGAGAGATAATGGTGAGGGCCTATATAATCAGATGTATGTTTATGTTAACATTGTTGGTGACGAAATCAATATCATCCCAAGTTGTACTCCATGTACTCAAAACAAATTTTAGAAGATTTAGATTATTGTGCTAATTCTCTCCTGCTTGGTACTCCATCATTTCTTCCATTAAAAATTTGTTGCAAACATATACAAAAGAACAAAATGAAGTGTATATGCCAAAGTGTCACAAAAGTTTTCTTTCAATACTTTAACTTTGACGTAAATAAGTTTCCCAAACTCTCTCACGCTTACGGCAACTTTTTAGTCCCTGGATCTTACTGCGGAAGTAAGTATCAATAAACTCACTTTTTCAAGTCTCACCATTTTTATCTTCATATAATTTTTTTTTATTGATGTTTCAGTTTATAAAGTTCCTGGTGGTGCATGATGGCAGAGAAGAGCATTGGAATACTTCATCTTTCTTTCCAAAATCTATCTATTCACTAGAATAATTAGTTTTATTGCTGGAAAGAGACTATTATCATAAATTATGTTCTTCCTTAATATTATGTTGTTAAAATAGGGGCTAGTTTTTGGTAAATACAATTTGGGTTTTCTTAGTTAGATTTTTTTTATTTAATTTTTGACTGAATTGTTGGTTTCAAATTTCAATCGAGAAACCGCATTAAAAACAATCAATGACTCACGACATACGACGACAACAACAATATATGCAAACCGTTTTTCCACAAAAACATAAGGGTCATACATAGGCCAATTTGTACCTTCACTAACAATAAGCTCAATGTTGTTTCGTACTAGAGAATGAAACAAGTAAAATCTAAAAACAGTAGAACTTTAAAAGCTCTGAAAGTCAAACAGAATGAAGATATGTTAAGATCAAAACGAGATTCTTTGAGTGTCTCTCACAATCAATCTACCCTTATATTCACCACCGAAAAGCTATTCTCTTTGTAACTGTTTGGGCGGATTTTAAAAAGTTTTTATGAAGAAAATTCTACGGATAGACGATGTTAAAGATTTTGTTTTTTTGAATTGAATTTAAAGTTATATTCAACAAAAAAACTGTTTTTTATTAAATACTTCGGATTGCTGAAAATTTTAGAAACAAAGTATCGTGCTGCCTTCATACATATTGCTTCCTCGAATTTTTGATCTCCTATTGTGCGAATTGATGTTAGCCGATTCCGAATGTTTTGTGGATGACTTTGATGAGAGGAGACGTGGGTGATGTTGTTTCCCATGTCTTCAACTGTTTTCTCTAGCCAAAGGTGGTATAATGTTGCTTAAAACACCTACCTTAATAGAAAAGGTAAAATTTGCTCCAAGTTTGAGTTGTGAAGTAGGATGAGTTTCTTGAAGCCTTTATAAATATGTTTTGAAAAACAAAACCATGGAGGTGACATATGATATGTTTCCTTAATTCAATAAATCGCCAGTAGTGTGACGGTAAGAAGCGATTTTTAAATCCCAGGATAAAACTACGGCGAAACCATTTCGCAACACCCGAAACCAAATCTACGAATTATCTATCTACGATATACTCTCGAAACACTTACTTTAAAAAGAAGAGACAAAAACTTTGAGAGAGAGAGAATTAGTTTCCTAAGTTTTCAGAAGATGAAAAAAATGAAAGACGAAGAGGCTTTATTTATGGTCGAGCGAAGCAGTTTCTCGATCCGCAAAAGGAGGCACGTGCGCACATGGAGACGATCTCAGGCTTGTTAGCACGTGCGTGTAAGGAGAGGAGTTAGCGGGTTAAGAAAAGACTCGATCAAAACCGCAACATTTCTTTCAAACTTTCAACCAAAAACCATTTCATAGATGTGGTCCAAAAGAACATCTTTATCCCGAAGGCCCATCTAGCCAAGAGCACGAAAAGGCACGGTACAGCTCGACTCGAGCTTGGTGAGGCGAATGCACGCATATGGTGGGGTCTGTTTTGAAGTTAATCTTAAGTTCTCTCTTTTATATATTCTGTTGGGGTCAGTTTTCACCCCATCGAGATCAACTGCTGAAAATACTAAGTGTGGAGAAAAAGCCTAACCAAATGAATGGAGAGCCTAGCCAAACAAGCACATGTTTCTGGTCAGATGATGAGTCGTAACCCATGATCCTGCATTAAGGAGTAGCGACGACGAGATAACGTGCTCAGTGAGAAGATGGCTCGGCGGCATGTCAAAGTAAGTTGGCTCGGTGGCATGCCAAAGTAAGTTGGCTCGGCAACACGACATGCCAGAGTTGGCTCGGCAACACGACATGCCAGTGTTGGCTTGGCAACACGACATGCCAGTGTTGGCTCGGCAACACGACATGCCAGTGTTGGTTCGGCAACACGACATGCCAGTGTTGGCTCGGCAACACAACACGCCAGTGTTGGTTCGACGATATGACAACATGTTGGCAAACCAACGAACGGTGACGAGCCAACATGTTGGCGAACCAACAAAGGGTGACGAGCCAACATGTTGGCGAACCAACAAACGGTGACGAACCAACACTCCTCTAGCTCGACGTTGAGGAGAGGCGACAAGCCAACATATTGGCAGACCAACAAATGATGACAAGCCAACATATTGGCAAACCACCAAACGGTGACGAGCCAACATGTCGGCAGACCACCAAACGGTGACGAGCCAACATGCTGGCAAACCAGCAAACGGTGACGAGCCAACATGTTGACGCACCAAAATTCTTGGCTCGGCAGCAAGGAGAAACAAGTGACGAGCCAACATTTGGCTTGGCATCAGAAAGAAGCGTCTACGAGACAAACATCTTGGCGACGAGCCAAACATCTTGGCGACGAGCCGAACATGTTGGCAAACCAACGAATGGTGACGAACCAACATGTTGGCGAACCAATAAACGGTGACGAGCCAAGATGTTGGCAAACCAACAAACATCTTGGCGATGAGCCAATATAAACAGTGACGAGCCAACATGTTGGCGAACCAACAAACATCTTATCGACGAGCCAACATGTTGGCGAACCAATAAATGGCGACGAGCCAACATGTTAGCAAACTAACAAACGGCGACGAGCTAACATGTTTGCAACAAACCAAAAGACAGTGGCAAGCTGGTGAGCTCGGCAACACATTAACAAGCTCGGCAAGTAGGCGAGCTCGGCAACATGACGAGCCGGAAAGCTCGGCAAGCATGATGAACCGGAAAGCTCGGCAGGCATGACGAGCCGACAAGCTCGACAACATGATGAGCCGGCAAGCTCGGCTACATGACGATCCGGCGAGCTCAGCAACACGGCAAGCCGGAAAGCTCGGCAAGCAGGTGAGCTCGGCCACACAATGGCAATCTCAGCAAGTATGACAAGCCGGCAAGCCTGGCGACGAAGCAAATATCTGAGTAATCATGGGCCGAGCCCAAAGTTACGAAGAGTAGTTTGAGAAAGGCCGCAATGAAGAAACATTCGTGGGCCGACCTCGAGAGAAGTTGGAGGCCGAGCCCAGCTGTAAAGCCCAAGATGTCATAACCGACTTGCTAAAAGGAAATCCCGAAGAATAAGGAAGTTTTCCTTTATCGTTTAGGAAGAGGCCTAGCCGACTTATTTTTGTATAAATATGCATGTACCGCTTTGTAAAAGGGATCCGCAACTTTACCTACAAAAGCACTTATTATTTCCTTTACAATAGCTTTCTAAACGGCTTGAATAAAATCACCATCTTTGGATCTCTGTTCTTGGTTTCTTTACATAGAAGTTTTTCGAATTCCTAAAATTCCTTACAAAATTTAGTTGTGCAAGTTTCGACTCCCACAATTTGGCGCCATCTGTGGGGAGCCTTTAAACTTTCTGACTGAACCACCGAATACGAGATTTGAAACGATGACTACCGACGGAGATCGGAGCGGCGAGGATGCAAGAAACACCAGCTTCGATCGTCCTGGAAGAAGAACCAACCCGCCGCTGGCGAATACGGAAGGCATTTCGGAAACGCTAACAGAATTGAAGAACATGATGACCACGTTGCTGAAGAAGGCAGAGGAGCAAGACAAGATGAATAGCTTGCTGACGGATAGAATCGAGACGCTGGCAACAGAGAGCCAAGCCAGAAACACACAACTCGGAGGCACATGTTCGACACTGAATCCACCCGTAAGTGGAGTTACTAGACGACTTGGCTTAAACCCAACATCCCTAGATTTCTCAACATCACGTGACGCACCAAGGACTTTGAGAGGACTGCCACCACCACATCCAACCAACAAGCAAAAAACCGCGGTGAGAAGATCAAATATCACCAAGCCACCTCGATTGATCCGAGGAGCAAGAGGAACCAGCGATGGATATGACCTACGCACCAACGGTGGGTCAGCCGCGGCAATCGTTCTCGATGAAGAAGGAGACCGCAATGCAGAAAATCTCGCTGATGAGGGATTCGCCCCAGCAACGACGGAAGCCCGAACCAGCGAATGTGACATCAACCTGAATAGAGCCATAAACTTGGCAGAGAAAGAAGAAAATCTCTTGTGGGTTCAACAGGCACAATACGCTGCTGAACCGAGAATGACAAGCCGAGCCCAGAGAGAAGAGTTGGACGAAATCCGAGCTTCTCTGGAGCGTGCCACTGCTAGATGAAATCCGTCAGATCCCAGGTTCACAAGGCAACGAGTAAAGTCCCGGAGATTGACCGTGTACTGGAAGAAGCACACAATACACCGTTTACAGCCCGGATTACAAAGGCAAGGATTTCCGACCCAGAAAAGATCAAAGTTCCAGTTTATGAAGGGACAACCGACCCAAATGAGCACATAACGGTGTTCATCATAGCAATGGGCAGAGCCAACTTTAGGAAAAAGACAGAGATGCCGGTTTCTGCCTTCTATTTGTGGAGCACCTAAAAGGCGCAGCCCTCCAATGGTTTTCCAGACTCGAGCGAAACTCCATTGATGATTTCCAGCAGCTGTCTGCCGCCTTCCTGAAGCATTACTCCAAGTTTATGGATCGAGGAGCCTCTGATGCCGATCTCTAGACATTAACCCAAGGGCCTACAGAGACACTAAGAAGTTTCATGGGCAGGTTCAAGGCAGTAATGTCAAAGGTCGAGGGTGTAAGCGACAAGGCCGCCGTGCTAGCGTTAAAAAGGACGATGTGGTACGAATCGGAATTTTGAAAAGAAATCGCGCTGCGGAAAGTCCGAAAAAGAGTTGAGGTTCTATTTTGACTTGCCACTGTCTCTAGAGATCGATTCACTTCTTGAACGTGCAACTATCAATCCAAAACGCGCTGCACCGAGCGTCAGGTTTCATAGACAACGAAGAAGAGATGAAGGTTTTGTCTCAAAAATATGGAGTGGCCAAAACGACGAACTGTTCCTTTCAAACTCCGAACCAACCGCCTCATAGGAAGAGTACTCAAGGAAACGGATATGTACACCACGAGAAACCCAATTTCGGAGGATCTGGCAACTACCAAGTGGGAACAGGCCAAGGCAAAACACCGTGAAACACGTGGACAGGAAACTGCCGAACCCTGGGAATAAAGCTTGCGGCGAAACTAGTAGCCGAAGAACTCGGCGACACTGTCAGCCTGAAGGATTTCGAGCGAGAAGATGAGAAAGATCAGCCGAACCAGACGAATCAAAATGGTGACCTTCCCAAGCGAGGAAGGCGAGATGATGAGGCGACACAGCCACCATCTCGAAGAAGAATAAATATGATAATGGAGGGTCACAATACTGTTCGGACACGGTGTCTTCGATCAAAGCATTCCAGCGGCGAGCCAATGCTAGTGTCAACTGGTCAACACCTTCCAAACTTTCCAACGACGTTATCGCGTTCGAAGAAAGGGAAACCACTGGTATTGACCGACCACACAACGACCCCCTCGTAATAGAATTAATCGTGGACGATTGCGACGTTGCTCGAGTTTTGATAGACACGGGAAGCTCCGTAGACATGATCTTCCGGGAAACCCTCAGAAGAATGAACATAAACCTATCCAAAATCATGGCCGCGCCAAAGCCATTAACAGGATTCTCTGAAGAAGTGACCAGGATCGTGGAGTTTTCAGTTGCGGATCATCCTGCGATCTACAATGTGATCATGGGCACCCCCTGGATAAACTCCATGCAAGCTGTACCATTGACCTATCACCTCTGCATCAAATTTCCAACCTCCGGAGGAGTCAAAACAATTTGGGGAAACCAAAAAGAATCCCACATTTGTTTCCTAGCCGAGCACAAGCTCAGAAACCCCGTCACAGACACCACTACCAAGCAAAAAAAGATGAAGACTGACAGGGAACCCGAGAAGGAGTTGGCAAGAATCTTATAGCAATTACAGATCGCGGAGGATCGTGAGAGGAAGAGAAAACCCACCTGCGACCCCGTTATTTAGTGAACATTGACGTCAATCACCCAGAGTGCTGCGTTGAGATAGGGGCCGAGCTGAAAGACCCAATAAGAGGAGAGCTGAGTTCTTTCCTCAAGAAGAATATAAACACCTTCGCATGGACAGCAGAGGACATGCCCGGTATCAGCATCGATGTGACATGCCACGAGCTAAATGTGGACCCGACCTTCAAACCAGTAAAACAGAAAAGAAAAAAACATGGGCCAGAAAGAGCACAAGCGGTGAATGACGAGGTGGAAAGGCTACTACGCGTCGAATCAATAGTCGAAGCAAAATACCCAGACTAGCTTGCTAATCCTGTAGTGGTGAAAAAGAAGAACGGAAAGTGGCGCATGTGCGTAGATTTCACCGAGCTAAACAATGCCTGCCCAAAAGATAGCTTCCCGCTTCCGCATATCGATCGATTGGTAGAAGCCACTGCGGGCAACAAACTCCTATCATTCATGGATGCTTTTTCCGGATACAACCAGATCCTAATGAACCTAGACGATCAAGAGAAGACAGCATTCATCACAGATCGCGGGATATATTGCTACAAAGTGATGCCATTCAGACTCAAAAACGCCGGGGCAACTTACCAGCGATTGGTGAAGAGAATTTTCGCCGACCAACTCGTGAAAACAATGGAAGTTTACATAGATGACATGCTGGTGAAGTCCTTGGAAGAAAAGGATCACGTAGCCCATTTAGAAGAATGTTTCAAGCAACTGAATCTGCATGATATGAAACTCAACCCAACAAATTGCAGATTTGCGGTAACGTCTAGAGAGTTCCTTGGGTATCTGGTCACTCACCGAGGTATTGAAGCCAATCCAAAGCAGATTGATGCACTTATACAAATGGCATCACCAAAAACAAAGCGCAAAGTCCAGAGGTTAACGGGACGGATCACCGCACTGAATCGGTTCATCTCTCGGTCAACCGATAAGTGTTTACCCTTCTACAATACATTGCGTGGAAACAAAAAGTTCGAATGGACAGAGAAATGTGAACAGGCTTTTCAACAACGGAAAGAATACCTAGCCAGTCCTTCGGTGCTTACAAAACTAGTGGAAGGCGAAACATTATTCCTTTACACTGCCATCTCTGCAACAACAGTAAGTGGAGTGCCCATCCGAGAAGAGCGCGGTGAGCAGAAACCTATTTTCTATGTCAGCCAAACCATCACCGACGGTCAAACCCGTTACCCGCAAATGGAGAAGCTGGCATTGTCTGTCATAATATCCGTCCGGAAGCTGAGGCCATATTTCCAGTCACATTAAATTGTGCTTTTAACTACTTTTCCCCTGCGATCAATCCTGCATAGTCCCAGCCAGTCCAAAAGATTGGCGAAATGGGCAATAGAGCTGAGCGAATATGACACGAATATCGAAGCCGAACCAGCGCAAAATCTCAAGTCCTTGCAGATTTCCTAATAGAACTCCCAGAAGAAGAAATAGAAGAGCTGGCCCCGAGCCCAATCACTACAAGAAAACAGGCAAATTTGCGAGGAGAATTTGCGACCAATATTGAGGTCGCAAATTTGCGAGGCGTTTGCTAGGAATTTGCGTCTGTCGTCGCAAATTAGTCGCAAATTAGCGTGGATAATTTTCGTCGCAATTTCGTCGCAAATATCACTCTAATTTGCGACTCATTTGCGACGAAAATATAGTTCGTAGCAAACACGTTGCAAATTTGCGAGTCATTTGCGGAGACAGATATTTTCTAAGATTTGCGACTGATTTGCGAGAATATATAGAAAGTAGTACCCACGTTTTTAATGATTTCTAACTGCTTTTTGCTACTAATTGTTTGGTCGCAAATGGGTAGCAAATTACTAGCAAATGCCTTGCAAATATTTTTCCCTAGCAAATTAGTAACAAAGGTTGGTCGCAAATGAGTAGCAAAAATGGCTGATCCTCTATAAATAGCAAGCTATGGGGGAGACGAAAATCATATCACAAATATCCCAAACCTACTCACACAAATATTTTATTTCGCAAACACACTATAAATCCGATATTTTTTTTGGAGAGGTCGATAATCGGATCATGTCTTGGCATCATGAGATATACACGGTTCGGGCATGGATGTACAACCGGCGAGATCCAGATACCGGTGAAGTTACGAGAGAATTTAGAGATGGTCTTGATCAATTTTTGACCCACGCGACACATCAGTCATTCGCGGTAGAAAACGGTAACAAAATTTTCTGTCCTTGTGTTAAGTGCGAGAACATTGATCATCATGATGCAAACACTGTTTGGAAGCATTTATATACGAGGGGGTTTTTACCTAACTATTATGTGTGGTTTGCGCACGGAGAAGATTTTGTAGTTAATGTTCCGGGTAGTTCAACTACGAGTTATCATGGCAATCAAGATGGCGCTAGTAGTTTTGATAATAACTATGATCAGCATGCTCATCAGGAAGATTATAATGAATATGGATATGGTAATAGTGATGGGAATAGGTTTCATGACATGGTTACTGATGCATTTCATGAAAGTACTGCCTCGTTTAATGATAATACTTTTGAAGAACCAAACCCGAGTGCTAAAAAGTTTTACGATATGTTAGACGCTGCTAATGAACCCATCTACGAAGGATGTAGAGAAGGGCTTTCAAAATTGTCATTAGCATCTAGGATGATGACAATTAAAAGCGAAGATAACATTAGTGAAAATTGCATGGATAAATGGACTGCATTGTTTAACGAGTATTTACCGGAGGGCAATAACTCGGCAGAGAGTTACTATGAAATACAGAGACTGGTCGCGAGTCTTGGTTTACCGTCAAAGATGATTGACGTCTGCATTGATAACTGTATGATTTTCTGGAAAGATGATGCTAAGTTGCAGGAATGTCGTTTTTGCGGAAAACCGAGATATAAAGAGACAGGTGGCCGCACGAGGGTGTCGTTCCAGCGTATGTGGTATCTTCCGATAACAGATAGATTGAAGCAATTATACCAATCAGAGCAGACTGCTGGGGCAATGAGGTGGCACGCAGAACACTTTAGTGAGGAAGGGGTGATCTCTCATCCATCAGATGCGAAGGCGTGGAAACACTTTAACACGGTACATTCAGACTTTGCTGAAGAACATAGAAATGTTTATTTGGGTCTTTGCACTGATGGGTTTAGTCCGTTTGGTATGTCTGGTCGGCAATACTCATTGTGGCCAGTCATAGTAACGCCTTATAATATACCTCCGGATATGTGCATGCATCGAGAATTTTTGTTCATGAGCATTCTTGTTCCGGGCCCTAAGCATCCAAAAAGATCTCTTGACGTGTTTTTGCAGCCTCTGATCCATGAATTACAGGAGTTATGGCATGTCGGTGTACGAACATTCGATTCATCAAACCGCCAGAACTTCACCATGAAGGCTGTGCTTATGTGGACCATAAGCGACTTCCCCGCCTATGGGATGTTATCTGGATGGACAACTCATGGGAAATTGTCATGTCCTTACTGTCTGGATCAGACTGATGCGTTTTAATTGACGAATGGACGCAAAACATGCTGGTTCGATTGTCATCGTCGATTTCTGCCATTGGGTCATCCGTATAGAAATAACAAGAAGTTGTTCAAGAAAAACAAAACCGTCAAAGTCCCCCCTCCGGTTTATCTTTCAGGGGAACAGTTGGAAGCGCAAATAGATTATTGCGATGCTCAACAAACTGCAGAAGTTGGGGGTAACTGGTACAGTGTCCCCGCTAATATGCCGGGTGGGTATGGGCAGTATCATAACTGGCATAAGAAAAGTATATTCTGGGAACTGCCGTACTGGAAGGATCATCTCTTGAGGCACAATTTGGATGTAATGCACGTTGAGAAGAACTTTTTCGAAAATATCATCCACACGTTGTTGAATGTTCCGGATAAAACGAAAGACAATTTGAAATCACGTTTGGATCTTCCTGGTATATGCGCAAGGCCTGAGTTGCACATTACAAGCGATGGTAGGGCACCGATTCCTATTTTTCGGCTGTCATTGGACTCAAAGAATAGTTTGTTTAAGTGGGTTAAGGATGATGTCAAATTCCCAGATGGATATGTGTCAACGTTCTCAAGGTGTGTCGAGCAAGGGCAAAAATTTTCAGGAATGAAGAGCCATGATTGTCATGTATTCATGCAACGACTACTACCATTTGCATTGCAGGAGCTTCTACCAAATCACGTCCACGAGGCACTAGCAGGTATTATTCTTGTATTATATATATTTTTAATTATATATATTTGTAATTTATAATTAACTTGTACATTATACATAATTTCAGGTATCGGGACATTTTTCAGAGACTTATGTGCTCGAACATTAAATGCGGATGAAATCTTGACGTTGAAATCAGACATCGCAGTTATTCTTTGCAACTTGGAGAAGATATTTCCTCCTTCATTTTTCGACGTGATGGAACATCTGGTAGTACACTTACCGCATGAGTTGGATCTTGGTGGACCAGTCCAATTTCGATGGATGTACCCATTTGAAAGGTTCTTCAAACATCTGAAGATGAAAGCAAAAAATCTCGCAAGGGTTGAGGGATCTATCGTGGCAGGAAGTTTGACCGAGGAGACATCTAATTTCTCGAGTTACTACTTTAGCCCAACCGTGAAAATAAAGAAAACGGGTCGTAAACGATACGATGATGGTGGGGTTGGGCGAACATATCCTGATGTGGGAGTACCCGATGTCTTCTCGATGTAGGCCGAATGGGTGGCAAAGTAAAAGCAACCTAGTGGTGTGATTACAAGCATTCTCAAGCAGCTCATACTTATATCTTGCTAAACTGTGATTTCTTTCGACCGTATGAAAGGTATATATATATAGTACTAGTTTACTTATATACATATACAATTAATTATAATTAATCATCATCCTTTATTATGTGATGCACAGGATGCTCGAACAGCAAATACGGGAAGCATTTCCGGAACTTGACGACCAAGAAGTGAGATCATACGTTGAACGTGATTTCGCTGGATGGATGAGAGAGAAGGTAACTATAAGCATAATCTTATAGTTATATATATATCTGATATTAATTAATTAGTAATCAACTAATTGCATTAATTTGGCCTTGTAGGTGACCAAGAGGAGGTCTCGGCCGGGAACTTGGCCTCTGTGGGTCCACGAGTTCGTGATGGGGCCTATCGCTAATATAAGAACCGCTAAGATGTATTGTACTCGCGGATTTATTTTCCATACATTTGAGCATGGGCAACGAAGGGCCACTGCAAATTATGGTATTCATGTCCCAGGTGATACCAATTTTTACGGTATCCTGAAAGAAATCGTAGAAGTAGAGTATGCTGGGATGATGAATCTTAAATGCGTCCTATTTCGATGTGATTGGTTTGATCCAACTATTGGGGTTGGCGTAAGATCAAGCAAATTCGGAGTCGTGGATGTACAGGGACACCGGAGTTACACTGGCAAGTTCGAGCCATTCGTGTTAGCATCTCAAGCGGAGCAAGTAGTTTTCATTCCTTACCCTCGAACTCGGGTCCGACGTGATCAGAATTGGTTATCTGTTATAAAAGTTAACCCACGGGGTCGAATTATCGGAGGCTTAGCTGATGATGATCATCTACCGCCCGTACAACCTGAAAGGACGGAAACAGTTTACATCTCCGTCAATTCAAGCAATGATTTGACCAGAATTGACCCGCTTTATAGGGGACTTGAAGTCATATGCGAGGAATCTGATAGTCAAACGGAGTCAGACGAGTTTGATGAAGGGGACGAAGTTGAGGATGATGACGAAGAAGATGAAAATGGACAAACTTACGTTTCCGATCATGATGAGTAACAATTATGTATCGTGTATTATAATCATCGTTTGTAAGAATTATGTATTTATCGTGTTTTTAAAAAAAAAAAATTAACTAAACATTGCGACTCATTTGCGACTGATGGTCGCAATTTAGTCGCAAATTTTGCTACTAAATTGCGACCATCAGTCGCAAATGAGACGCAATTTTTAGTTGATTTATTTTAAACCCTAAACCCTAAAACCCTAGAAACCTAAATAAACCCTCTAAACCCTAAACCCTAAACTATGTATCGTATTTTTTTAAAAAATAAATCAACTAAAAATTATTTAGGTTTGTAGGGATTTTAGGGTTTAACGTTTAAAGGATTTTTAGGGTTTACGGTAAATCAACCAAATATTGCGACTAATTTGCGTCGTTTAGTCGCAAATTAGTCGCAAATTTGCGACTAATTTGCGACTAAACGACGCAAATTAGTCGCAATATTTGGTTGATTTACCGTAAACCCTAAAAATCCTTTAAACGTTAAACCCTAAAATCCCTACAAACCTAAATAAACTCTCAAAGCCCTAAACCCTAATGCATATAGGCTAGTTGAATAAACCCTATTACTTTCTCGAACAACTTTTAGATTTAAAGAATCGATATATCTACATATATATATAGCTTAAGTATGTCACTATATAGATGATTCGATCAATTTTCGTAGGATTGTCGAATTGCTTATATAATTGCCCTAAACTCTAAACACATAACCCTAATGTATAATTATAGACTGTATATATGTATGAAGTTTGCGATAAACCGAAACCCTAAACCCTAAACCATTTTTCTTCTTTTTTTAATATATCAGTCGCAAATGAGAAGCAAATTTTTGCGACTCATTTGCGACGACACGTAGCAACCGCGACGCAAATTTGCTACGCATTTGCGACGCAACGAAGCAATCGCGTCGCAAACTTTGGCGGTTTAATTTACCGCGTGTTGAATATTTGACCCGATTTGCGACTAAATTGCCACGTGGCGTCGCAAATGAGTCGCAAAAAATGGCGGTAATTAAAAAAATTAACCTTTTTATTTTGGCGGGTGTTGAAAAATTGACCAGATTGGACGTGTCGTCGCAATCTCGTCGCAAATTTGGACGGCAAATACGATTGGGCGAAAAAAACGGTGCGTTTTTGCGACTAGATTGCGACCAACTTGCGACTCATTAAATTTTTATATAAGGCAGCCGAATTTGCCTTGCTCTTTGCTCATTTTCTCACATCCTCACTCTCTCTCCTCACAATTTTCTCTCTCTAAAAGGTATATTCCGAATTTTTTTTTAAATTTATAATTTTTGCTTTAGAATGGTTAGGAATAGATTTAGGTATGGAATAAATTTATAGTTTTGGTTTTAGAATGGTTTGGAATATAGTTAGATTGAATATAATTTTTATTATATATTTTATTGCAGATGGGTGATAGGCATAATGAGTATACCGGTTTTTTATCCGCTTCCGGTACACCTGTACCGCGATGCGGCGGATCCCATTCACGACGTGACGGACCTTCTTCATCGACTCCGCCTATCTCGGATTTTGTTCCAGAGACGCAGTCACATGATCTGCCACCTGAGGCTCCACAGTTCGAGCATATGACGCTGGAGCAGCTTCTCGTTAGTCCCGGACGGGATGTTCTTACGAGATTGGATCCGCATCTTTCCCCCGGGATCTCTCTCTCAACTGAAACAAGATTCAAACTCGAATTAAACCCGAATCTCTCTCCCACCGTCGCAATTTTAAAAACTTCTTAAGAACCCTAACTCCAGATTTTCCCCAAATCGATTTTTGATATGTTTTTGAAACCTTTTCTCTCAAACAGAAGGTTTCGATTGGATAAATCAATCATTTCGGGTCAAGGGATTAGGATCCGAAAATAATCTAAACGCAGAATAGTAAACGCAATTTGTGGTTTATTTAACAAAAATTACCAAATTGATTGGATATGTAGAATTGTGTAGTATTTAGTAGTTAGTGATGTATAATGAAGAGCTAAAGTTTTTGATGTTGTAAAACGAAGAGTCGAAAAGTTCAGGGGCTTGCGACGGAACCCAGAAAGTAGGGGGGGATTGCTACAGTCAACCCCTTATTGTGCGAATTGATGTTAGCTGATTCCGAACCTTTTTGTGGATGAATTTGATGAGAGGAGACGTTGGTGATGTTGTTTCCCCATGTCTTCGACTGTTTCTCTCCAGCCAAAGGTCGTATAATGTTGCTTAAAACACCTACCTTAATAGAAAAAAGTAAAATTTGATCCAAGTTTGAGTTGAGAAGTAGGATGAGTTTCTTGAAGCCTTTATAAATATGTTTTGAAAAAAAATCTTTATTTATAGAGAGAGAGTTAATTTCCTAAGTTTTCAGAAGGTGAAGAAAATGAAAGACGAAGAGGCTTTATTTATAGCCGAGCGAAGCAGTTTCTCGATCCGTAAAAGGAGGCACATTTGCGCACGTGGAGACGATCTCAGGCCTTTGCGTGTGAGGAGAGGAGTTGGCGGGTTAAGAAAAGACTCGATCAAAACCGCATCATTTCTTTCAAAACTTTGAACCAAAAACCATTTCATAGATGTGGTCCAAAAAGAACATCTTTAGCCCGAAGGCCCATCTACCAAGAACACGAAAAGGCACGGCACAGTTCGGCTCGAGCTTGGTGAGGCAAACGCACGCATATGTTGGGTCTATCTCCTCTCATTCATTGACCCTGATGCATTTTTAAGTTAATCTTAAGTTATCTCCTTTATATATTCTTAAAAATATTTTCCAACTAGCAATGTGGGACATTTTACATGTTTGCTTACTTAGAAAATATTGAGGATTTCCAAAGCCCATGTGTCCCATTTCTCATTCACATCTAAAACATTTTTTGACAAATGGATATGGCCCATTTTGTCCGAAATATTATTCCAACACTCAGCAACCGACACTTGAATTCGTGAAGACCCTTCAACAACAATCTTTATAAGCTTCCAGTTTATTTTAATTCAAAGCGATGTTAGACAAAATTTACGGATAAATAAATTACTTTTTTCGATGTCGATCCTTAAAATTATCGTAATAAAACGAAACAAGTTATTCTTTTACGTTATAGCGAGTATTGAGCCATTGGGTCAAATGGAAACAAGTCATTCTTTTACGTCTGTGGAAGGTCCCAAAGCTCTTTTCAGTTGTGGCAACTGAAAAACCTGATGAGTTAATGAAGGTTACCTAAGAGGTGCATTAAGGAGATCAAGAGCATGTGTGGAGCGTTCATTTGGAGTGGTTCACCGAATGGTCGAAATAGTGCTAAAATCGTATGGGAAAAAATTTGTATCCCCAAAGGAGAAGGAGGCTTAGGGATCCAGAACTGTTTATACTTTCAGGTTCCTTTGGGTTGCTTGGGTTAGAGCCTATTTGATACGGGAAGGCTCTTTTTGGGATGCCCGTGCTACTAATAAGGGCTCTTGGATTTGGAAAAAAATATTAAAGCTTCGACCAACTGTTGCAGATTTCATACGTGAAACTACATCTTTTTGGTCGGATCATTGCATGAAGCAAGGTAGGCTAATAGACATCTTGGGAGAAGTTGCCACAAGACTGTTGGGTGTTCGTCGTTATGCTACTGTATCAGAGGCAAGAGTGGCTGGTATTTGGGCAATCCATAGGTGTAGACAACCTCTAATGCATCAGTGGCAGAACATATATTGAAGCTTCCTTTATCGTACCCAGAGGCAGGGCCTGATTTATGCTTATGGCGTCATGCACCATTAGATTACCAGGCAAAGTTCTCGGCCTACAAAATGTGAGAACAGCTGCGAGCTCGCAGAAGTAAACAGAGATGGAGTCGTTTAATTTGGTTTTCTCAGGGAGTGCCGAGATTTGCCTTCATCAGTTGGTTAGCAGTGAAGAACAGGCTCTCAACATGTGAGCGTACCAAATGATGGGGTTGTTTTCAACAATGCCTTATTTGTGGTGAACCGGACGAAAGCTGGGACCATTTATTTTTCAGGTGTCCCTTCTCCTTTACGGTGTGGTTAGATGTAGTGGGGACATTGCTCGGTGTTTCACCAAATCCCAACTGGAAGGACGCCATGGATCATCTCATAAACTACTCGTTCGATAGAGACAGCTTCGTACTTATTCGTTTGGTTTTCCAGTCAACCATTTACCACATATGAAAGGAAAGTAATGAACGAAAACACAAAGGAACATGTGATCAGCCGGGGTTATTAGTACGTCTTATAAACATGACAATACGGAATAGGTTATTAGTACATCCTTCCAATGCCAAGCTCTCACGGTAAGATTTCTGTTAAATTTTTAGTCTATGATCTAAGTTAATATCACAGCTAACTTATGAACCGGGTTATGCAGATAGCAAAAAGTACTCGAACTGGAAGGCGACAGGCTGGTAAAACTGGGGAAAACTCAACGAATGTTTCTGCCAGAAATGTGGCTGAGCAAGTGAATGTTGAGAATGAAGTGGATGGAGCAGCTGCTGTGAATGCAGCAAATGCTGGGAATGTTGCTGCGGCTCCAATTGGATTGGAGGCAGTATTGGTACTGTTGGCTCAAGTGTTGGAAAGGTTGCTGGGCATTGCAAGTGGAGGAACGTGCTATTGTGGAAGTGAATCCGGTGGTTAGGATTCCATCCTACCTTAAGGTGATGGATCACATGCTGAAATTGGGGACAAATTACTTCTCTGGTGGATCTAACCTAATTGAGGCAGATGAGTGGAGGACATGGCTGGAGAGAAACTTTGAATCCATTAGTTGCCCGGATGAGTACAAGAAGGATATTGCGATTCACTATCTAGAAAGTGATGCACATATCTGGTGGAAAGGTGTTGAAGGATGGTTGGATAACCCGCACTGTTCTTGGGAAATGTTCAATGCGCTGTTCAAGACTAAGTATTTTCCACCATAAGCATATGGCAGGTTTGGGGGAGCTTTCTTGGATCTGCATCAAGGTACCAAGACGGTAGGGGAATATGAAGCCGAGTTCAACCAGTTGAAGAAGTATGCTGGTCGTGAACTTGAATTGGTACAAGTCTGCCTATTCAAGCGTGGGTTGAGACTAGAACTGGAGAATGGTTGATGTATTCGTAACTATGCCACATTTGCTGAACCAGTGGAGAAGGCATCGATTTTGGAAGCTGGTTATGCGGAAGAAAAAGTGCTTAAGGGTGGAGCATCGCAAACTGTGACTCGACCGCAAGATCAGAATATGGGTGGACAAAACAAGAAAAAGTGGGATAAGAATGTCACCACAGGCAAGTCATCTGCTGGGCGCAGTGTGTGTTCGACTTGCGGAAAGATGCATGTGGGCGAGTGTAGAGCTGCATATGTAGTGTCGTGTTTTCTCATCCCGAAGGCGATTCGCTCTAAATTGAGTAGTGCTATTACAAAATTCTGATGGAGCTCAAAGGCGGATATCATAGGGATATACTAGCTGGGATGAGATAAATTGTGTATTCAGATGGCTGATGGAAGGCTTGGATTCCAGACCTTAGAGGAGTTCAATATGGCCTACTAGCAAAACTACTTTGGAGACTAATAAGACATCCAAACACCCTGTTGAGTGGAGTGCTCCGTGTGTGATACTTTAAATACTGCACACTCTTGAAAGTACATAGGTGCTCAGCCATCATATGGTTGGTGAAGTATCATGGTAGTAAAGCCTTTACTAATCCCGAGTCTTCGAAGAATGATAAGTTCAGGATTTAACACCAGGGTCTGGAGTGAACCTTGCATCCCAAATACTCCGGCCCACCCGCTCAAGGGCACGTCTACTGAGAGGGACCCTCATCTCTATGTCCACGCAATGATTGACTTTGAGACTAAACATTGAAAGGTGGAGCAACTCTCGGAACTGTTCACCTCGGACCACATCCCCCTAATCATAGGGATACGCACGAGCCAAATTTTCTCTAGAGACACTTATAGTTCTTCCTACACAAATTCATGCAACTATACGTCCAAATTCGAATATTAGGTTGCGAGGGACTACAAATATCATCAATATGGGATGATATCTACCTTATTGACCAATGTTATCATACACTAGATGATCGTATGGGCATTCACCGTTATCTCTATAGTTTTTTTTTCGTTTGCTTTTTACTATACTAGAATATGACTCACGCGATGCGCGAGTTTTTGTTTTTCAATTTTATTTAATTTAGCAGCAACAATTTTGATTTATCTAGTAGTTCAGCATGAAATAAAATTAATTGTTTCTCTTATTTATGCTAAATAAAAATATGATGTGATTGTCAATCACTTTTATATCGATGATTATTATTTGAAAATAAATTAAATTGTTTAAAATTTTTTTATCTAGATATATTTGGTGTTGAATAAATCATGTTATCTAAATAACCAGTTAAAATTTTGAGAATTAAAATTTTGCGAATAAATATTTTCATTTATTTTTCAATCTCTTTCCATAATATAATTACTAATCATTTTCTTCTTCTTCTTTACCTTCGTCTTGTGTTTTTTTATTTTTTTTTTATCTTTGAAAATTGATTTATTTTCTTATGTGATTTTATTTTCCATTTTTGTGTTAACACTATATTTAGATTAAAAATAATGATAAAGTGATCAAACAATCTATATATATATATTGGATGAGTATATATGTATAATCTCTTGTCCATCTCATATATATGTATACATTTTTTGCAAATTTAATTATTTACTTTTATGTCTTCGTTATTTTCTTAATATATTTTTACTATATTTTTTATCAATGGGAAGGGAGGGGGGGGGGGGGGAATAATTGCTAATTAAATCAGTTGATCCAAGCCATTCCGGCATATGTAGTGTCGTGTTTTCTCATCCCGAAGGCGATTCGCTCTAAATTGAGTAGTGTTATTACAAATTTCTGATGGAGCTCAAAGGCGGATAGCATAGAGATATACTAGCTGGCGTGAGATAAACTGTGTATCCAGATGGCTGATGGAGCGCTTGGATTCCGGACCTTAGATGAGTTCAATATGGCCTTACTAGCAAAACTACTCTGCAGACTAATAAGACATCTGAACTCCCTGCTGAATGGAGTGTTCCGTGGGAGATACTTTAAATACTGTAATCTCTTGCAAGTAACATAGGTCCGCTCATCCATCATATTAATTTTTTTCTTATGTGTTTTTATTTTACATTTTTGTGTTAACAGATTTTTGGTCGGGATCGTGATTGGGATCAGACTGTTTTTGACCAAACTTCCTCTTTTCCCCTAAACTTAATCCTAGAAGACCCTAGACCTATATATACTTATTTTTAGCCTCTTGTTAGGAATAAACCGTCACAAAAGATTAGAATACGCTTTATTTTACAGGCACCACGTTTTCCCTTTGGTGTTCTTCATAGATTGAGTTTTAAGAGCTTCCAGGAGGAGATCTAACTTTGTACTTCGATATAGAGAAGAATCTTCAACCTTTTACTCTTTAATTCAAGTTTATTCATCATGATTTCTACATCTAATTGATGTGTTTCATTTGCTATGTATGAGTAGTCATCTAGTTAGGTTTTAGGTGTTCAAAGAGTTTCATAATTCGAGAATTGATTGATGATTGTTTAGGGATATCAATAGAGTCTGCATCTTTACTTATTCTTTATGCAATATTGCAATATAGCAAGCTTTTGAAGAGTATATCAACCTAAGATCAGATTGCTAATTGCTAATTAAATCAGTTGATCCAAGCCATTCCGGCATATGTAGTGCCGTGTTTTCTCATCCCGAAGGCGATTCGCTCTAAATTGAGTAGTGTTATTACAAATTTCTGATGGAGCTCAAAGGCGGATAGCATAGAGATATACTAGCTGGCGTGAGATAAACTGTGTATCCAGATGGCTGATGGAGCGCTTGGATTCCGGACCTTAGATGAGTTCAATATGGCCTTACTAGCAAAACTACTCTGCAGACTAATAAGACATCTGAACTCCCTGCTGAATGGAGTATTCCGTGGGAGATACTTTAAATACTGTAATCTCTTGCAAGTAACATAGGTCCGCTCATCCATCATATTAATTTTTTTCTTATGTGTTTTTATTTTACATTTTTGTGTTAACAGATTTTTGGTCGGGATCGTGATTGGGATCAGACTGTTTTTGACCAAACTTCCTCTTTTCCCCTAAACTTAATCCTAGAAGACCCTAGACCTATATATACTTATTTTTAGCCTCTTGTTAGGAATAAGCCGTCACAAAAGATTAGAATACGCTTTATTTTACAGGCACCACGTTTTCCCTTTGGTGTTCTTCATAGATTGAGTTTTAAGAGCTTCCAGGAGGAGATCTAACTTTGTACTTCGATATAGAGAAGAATCTTCAACCTTTTACTCTTTAATTCAAGTTTATTCATCATGATTTCTAAATCTAATTGATGTGTTTCATTTGCTATGTATGAGTAGTCATCTAGTTAGGTTTTAGGTGTTCAAAGAGTTTCATAATTCGAGAATTGATTGATGATTGTTTAGGGATATCAATAGAGTCTGCATCTTTACTTATTCTTTATGCAATATTGCTTTATCGTGCATCTAGCAATCTGATCTTAGGTTGATATACTCTTCAAAAGCTTGCTATATTGCTTGAACTAGAATTTGATGAGCTAAACGTCTTAACCATTTGAAATGGGAGTTAAGGAATTTAGTGAACTTTATCAGAACTTGAACGATAAAGTGTGTTTTCTTCTTGTAATAACCTATGATAGTTGAGTCTATTAGGAAGTTAAAACACAGTGGTTGGAGTCACGACAGTGGAAAAATCATACTTTCGTGTTTTGTGTTCTAGACCATTCTTATATCCAAAATCCCTGAAATCGATCAATCATTATTTTTGCATGATTCTCTACGAATTACCTAAGTCCTAACACTATTCTCTTATTTGAATTCTCGATTTGATTTAGTTTACTTGCTGTTTTTATTTAGTTTAATTCATAATCACAAAAACGACAAACTCTTATTTTGTTCTAGTTTGATTTTATTCATTATTATTTGTAGTGTGATTGACAAGTCCTTGTGGATTCGATCCCTTATCTATACTAATTGTGATTGATGTGCACTTGCAGGTAGTTGGTTGAGAGGTAAAACTCGATACACATCAGTGTGGTTATAGATAATTCCCATTTATAAGCTCCATTTTGTTCAATTGGGGTTGGGCTCGGATAATTTGGTTAGGTGTCTTTTGGTTTAGTTCATTTATTAATTTTAAACCACATATATAAGCTTGATTGATAATCAAACGCCAAAATTAAAACTCAAGAGTTTTAGACAGTTTTTCAAAGTTTGTATAGTTATAGATAGTTTGAGAAAGGGGTTGAAAGTTCGTGTGGTTGAAGATAGGGATCAACTTTCTGTGTGGCTGTAGATCGATCACCCTGCTTTAAATGAACATTCTCGACTGAAACCAAAAATTCAATCCAAATTATACAAAAGGATATAATTAAGAAAACCAGTCTATAACAAAACACAATTATTATTAGTTTTAACCACAAACGATACTAAGGAACAACATCATTTTTAATAATAATCTCTTTCCAGCAATAAAAGTAATTATTTTAATGAATCAATAGGTATGGGAAAGAGAAATGATGTATTCCAGTGCGCTTTGCTGCTATCATGCACCACCCGTGACTTTATAAACTGAAACATCCATAAAATATAAATTAGATGAAAATAAAAAAGATGAGATTAGAACAGTGAGTTTAATGACACTTACGTCCACAATAAAACCCAGGGACCAAGAGGTTCCCGCATGCATGAGAAAGTTTGGGAAGCTTATTTACGTCAAAGTTTTGCAAGAAAATTTTTGTGGCACTTTGACATATACATTTCATCTTATTATTTTGTATATTTTCGCAACAAAATTTTAGTGGTTGAACTCACGGAGTACCAAGCCTGAGATAATCACCACAAGAAGTTAAATCCTCATATATTTGCATCTGAGTATAGTATCGAGCATCAATATGGGACGATGTTGATCTCATCACCAACAATGTCAAAATAAACATATTATAGATGATAATATAGGTCCTCAACATTATGTATATATATTGGATGAGTATATATGTATAATCTCTTGTCCATCTCATATATACGTATACATTTTTTGTAAATTTAATTATTTATTTTTATGTTTTCGTTATTTTCTTAATATATTTTTACTATAGTTTTTGATCAATGGGAAGGGGGAAAGGGGAATAATTGCTAATTAAATCAGTTGATCCAAGCCATTCCGACGTATGTAGTGTCGTGTTTTCTCATCCCGAAGGCGATTTGCTCTAAATTGAGTTATGCTATTACAAACTTCTAATGGAGCTCAAAGGTGGATAACATAGAGATATATTTTTGGGGTCGGTTTTCACTCCATCAAGATCAAGGGCTAAAAGCACTAAGTATGGGTGTTAGACCTAGCCAAAGGTGGAGACGAGCCAAACACGGCTCGGCGACAGAGACAAGCAGTGACGAGCCAACACTTGGCTCGGCAACAGGAAGAAGTGACGAGCCAACGTTTGGCTAGGTATCAAGAAGGAGTGACGAGCCGACGTTTGACTAGGCATCAGGAAGAAGTGACGGGCCAACGTTTGGCTAGGCATCAGGAAGGAGTGATGAGCCAAACATGGCTCGGCGACAGAGGCAAGGAGGCAACGAGCCAAACACTTGGCTCGGTGACAGAGAAAAGTAGTGACGAGCCAAACACGGCTTGGTGACAGAGACAAGCAGTGACGAGCCAACACTTGGCTCGGCAACAGGAAGAAGTGACGAACCAACGTTTGGCTAGGCATCAGGAAGAAGTGACGAGCCAACGTTTGGCTAGGTATCAGGAAGGAGTGACGAGCCAAACACAGCTCCGCGATAGAGGCAAGGATGCGACGAGCCAACACTTGGCTCGGCAACAGGAAGAAGTAACGAGCCAACGTTTGGCTAGGCATCATGAAAGAGTGACGAGCCAACGTTTGGCTAGGCGTCATGAAGAAGTAAGCAATGAGCCAACATGTTGATAAAACAACAAACGATGACGAGTCAACATGTTGGCGAACCAACAAACGATGACGAGCCAACATATTGGCGAACCAACAAACGGTGACATGCCAACGTATTGTGTGGCGCGCCAAAATGGCATCGACAATCCAAACAGGTGATGGGATAAACATGGATCCAAACGAGGCAAAGAGATGACGAGATGGATCCTCAGCAACCCAGCAAAGCAGCAAGCCCAATATCTTGTTTAGCCGAGGAGACAAGCCACAAAAGGCTGATGGGCTGAGTCAGCAAGTCAAAGTAAGAAGCCCACACCTAAATAGACTTAGACAAGCCAGAGAGGAAAGGAAAATCCTGAAGAATGAGGAAGTTCTCCTTTCTCGTTTAGTAAAACGCCTAGCCGACTTATTCGTGTATAATAGACAATGTACCTCTTGGAAAAGGGAATCCGAAAATTGACCTAGCAAAACACTTGTTATTCTTTGCAACAGCTTTCAAAACAGCTTAGATAATAAAAACCATCTTTGGATCTCTGTTCTTGGTTTCTTTTCATAGAAGTTTGTCGAATCCCTAAATTTTCCTTACCAAATTTAGTTGTGCGAGTTTCGATCCATCCTGCCTAGCGCTAGCTATCCATCCTGTATAGCCCTAGCTATCCATCTTGCATAGCCCTAGCTATCCATCCTGCATAGCCCTAGCTATCCATCCTGTATAGCCCTAGCTATCCATCTTGCATAGCCCTAGCTATCCATCCTGCATAGCCCTAGCTATCCATCCTGCTTCCAGTCACATTTAATTGTGGTTTTGACTACCTTCCCCCTGCGATCCATCCTGCATAGCCCTAGCTAGTCTGGGAGATTGGCGAAGTGGGCAATAGAGCTAAGCGAATACGACATCGAGTATCGGAGCAGAACCTGCGCGAAAGCTCAAGTACTTGCAGATTTCCTGATAGAATTCCCAGAAGAAGGAATAGGAGAGCCAACTCCGAGCCCGATTTAGAAGCTCCACGCAGATAGATCATCATCAAAACAAGGATCTGGAGTGGGAATACGGTTAACCTCTCCAACAGGCGAAATCCTCGAACAGTCATTCCGCTTGGGTTTTCGCGCATCCAATAACGAAGCAGAGTATGAAGCTTTGATTGCAGGAATGAGACTTACTCTTGGACTCAAGGTTTCGCATGTCCAGGCCTACTGTGATTCGCAGCTGGTGGTCAACCAAGTCAGCGGCGAATACACAGCCATCGACGATCGAATGGAAGCTTATCTAAAGATAGTCAAAGAGCTTGCTGCACGGTTCGAAGAGTTCACATTGACACAGATACCACGCGGGGAAAATACTTCGGCAGACGCACTAGCGGCACTCGCATCCACCTCCGATCTAGACCTGAAAAGGATAATCCCAGTGGATTCATCAAACATCCAAGCATCAACCTCTCTGATTCCGTAAACGCAATCACCCGCTCCCAAACAGCCAACCAGGCCGAAGATACATCCGGGGGTGCTGATTCCACCACCTTAGAGGAAGACCAAAACATGTCACCTTCGGCTGAAGACGAGACAATCGAGATAGAGGAAGAGCCCAAAGCAGATCCCCTGGCCGAAGGAGAAGCAGTCGAGATGGAGGAAGATCCACAACCGATGGAAACAGACTACGGATGTGACAAAGAATGGATGGGATCAATCCGTGTTTACATCATGGACGGTGAAGTACCATCAGATAAGTGGGCAGCTCAAAAACTCAGAGCTCAAGCCGCTCGATACGTTATATTAGACGGAAACGTCTTCAAGTGGAGATTCTCAGGACCACTAATGGCCTGCGTCAAAGGCGCCGAAGATAGAAAAATCATGGCAGAGGTCCACAGCGCTTGTGTGGCAAGCACTCCAACGGAAGAGCTTTGGAAATCAAGATCAAGCGTCATGGTTACTATTGGCTGACTATGGTGAAGAACTGCAAGAAGTTCTCCGCCAGATGCGAAAAATGCCAACGACATGCCCCAATGATTCACCAACCCACAGAGTTGTTGTCGTCAAATCTCAGCGCCCTACCCTTTCATGCGCTGGTCAATGGATATTGTAGGGCCTCTACATAGGTCCAAGCAAAAGAGGATTCTGCTAGTTTTGATAGATTACTTCTCCAAATGGGTCGAGGCAGATTCTTACGCCAACATAAAGGACGCTCAAGTCGAACACTTCATCTGGAAAAATATCTTATGCCGACATGGAGTTCCATACGAAATTGTCACCGACAACGGCTCACAGTTTATCTCTACAAGGATTGAAGCTTTTTGTGAAAAATGGAAGATACGATTCAGCAAGTCTACGCCACGCTATCCACAACGGAACGGACAAGCCGAATCGGCAAACAAGATAATCGTTGATTGTCTAAAGAAGCGCCTGGACGCCAAGAAGGCATGCTGGGTAGATGAACTTGAAGGAGTGCTATGGTCACACAAGATGACTCCGCGACGAACAACCGGTGAAACACCTTTCGCCCTTGTCACTGTGCAGAGTGTCTCATCCTAGCTGAAGTCCCATTTCCCGGAGTCCGCCACAGACTTCTTTCAGGGCAGGAGGGACTGAATCACCTCATGTTACTCAATGAGTTGGACTTGATCAACGAACGACGAGACCAAGCGTTGGTTCGGATTCAAAATTACCAGCATGCAATGGCTAAGTATTACAACACCAACGTCAGAAGTCGCAAGTTCAAAGAAGGTGATCTGGTCCTCCGCAAAGTCTTTCAGAACACGGCCGAAACAAACGCTGGTAAACTAGGAGCAAACTGGGAAGGACCCTACAAAATCACCAAACCAGTCTGACCAGGAGTGTACGAGCTCGCAAACATGTCTGAGATTCCGATACCAAGGTCTTGGAACGCAATGCACCTAAAGAGGTATTACCACTAAGTCACTTCACATGAATTACAGGATGACTTGATCCCTGAAAAGGGTACGTAGGCAGCTCGTCTTCGGATGGGTTCAGTTGTCCCCCTCCTTAAAGAAAGGGGGAGTGGGTACGTATACATGTATACTCCCATATCTCGCATTACACTTCTCAAAGAGAGTAACTTCAAACTATTTCAAACACTATTTCAAACACAAAACTTATGTCACTCGACCTACGTAAGTCACAAACTTTACATCCTTCACGGATATCCCATCACCTCACAACAGATGAACCACCACATCCTTTACGGATTTTAACCACTATCTCTATATGGGATAAGGGTTCTCAAACACCCTCTCACAGGTATATAAGCGTGCTATACAAATTCTGACTGGATATATCTTGGTCTAATATCCGAAAGGTATATCCTGGACGATATTCTTACAAGTTTACGTTCGAGAGGGACCCGTAAGTCAAAAACTCGCAAGTCTGAAAACTCGAAGTAAACTCTTAAACCCAGTAAACACCCTTTGATACACTGGTCATAAACATCTCTGAAACATAATGCTAACCCACCGGTTAGTATGAGATTTTAAATATGTTTCATTGTCAAAAGAACGGGAATGTAAGTCGGAACACCACAAACCCTAAACTGACAACAAAGCACTCAATACAAAGACAACCATACATTTTCTAACACGATGGTTCACGATATATAACATCAAAATGCAGCAAAATGAATACGCAAACATAAGCAAATAAATCCGCAAAGATAGAAGACGTAACGCCAACAGATGGCAACTCTTACGAAAGTCAAAGCATATTACACAGAAACTAAGTGGATAAAGCCGTCCAGGAACTTATGTTCAAAATACAAAAGATAAGCTTCGGAGTCAAAAAAGCGTTAAGAAAAAGATCAGTTGGGAGGGTCCAGCTCGGCGGTCGTTTCCAGATCGGCAGTCGAGTCATTGGCGAGATTGGCACCTCCGGGCGTGCCAACATTGGAGCCTGAAAAATCTACAAATCCGACTTTCGCTGCTGCATTCTCCATGGGCTCACTCCCCAGGAGAGTGTCCACAGAATCTGAGGAAACAGGTGAAAGCATCAGATCTTTCTTCAGCTCGGCCTCAATCCTCTCAAACTCATCAGCCGCGTCGGCCAATTCAGCTCTCCACCCTGTTAGCTTTGTCACCTCAGAGTCAAGAGCAGGTGCGTCCTCTTTCTGCAGAATCTCAAGCAACCGAAGGTTACTGTCGACCTGGGCAAGATCAAGCTCTTTTTCCTTCGCCACCTTCAGCTCGTCGATGCTCTTCTCAATCTTTGCGAGCCACTCCTGGAATTTTCCAGACATCTCTCGCCTCGCTGCCTTGCGTGCTTTTTTAACATTCGCCTCGTGCAAAGCATGAGCAGCGACGAGCTGCCTCTTTAAGGATTCGATTTCAGCAGGCTTCTTTTGTTTTGAACGATCCAACCTCATAGCTAAATTGCCGGTCTTGTTCCACTCATCCTTGAGATACGCCTTCTCTTTCTCAAGAGCCTCGATCCGAGCTGAAGCAGCTGCCAACTCGTCAGCGTGTTTACCCTCCAGCTCGGCAACCTTAGTTCTAAGGAAGGATGCATCCTTTTGGGCATCTTCGATCTGGCGCCTGTCCTTTCGTACGTCTAGCTCGAAGGCGGCGACGATTTTGTTTATAGACGCGATGAACTGACCAAAGGAGAGGTATTATTAGTACTTAGTACTTAGCTTTTCATTCGACAAAAGAAATATATATATGCAACCGCGAAACGTACCTTGGTGCCTCGGAGAGACATGTCGGCATACAGGTCACCATGGGACAGCATATCAATAGGCGGCAACCTATCTCCTGAACATCGAACTTTGGAGAATAGGGTTGCCGAGGCTGCCTCATCATTGCAGATAGGCTCGGATCCCTCATGCCTAAACGACAGTGGCGCCGGCTCGGTCGAAGCAGGAAGTGCAGGTTTTTGGCGTTTCTTTCTCTCTGGTTTTTCCTTGGTTTTTTCCTCGTCAAGTTCGGAAACGGGGTGTTTACCAGAGGTCGGTTTCTTACCCCCTTTGTGTTGAGATATTGCCGAGCTAGAAGGCCTGGCAGCTGGAACAAGAGCCGAAACCACTTCCCTGGCTTCGGTTTCAAGAGTTGGAGGCTCGGGAAGAGTTTGACGCTCTGTTCCGGCTTCGATCTCACCAACCATTTCAGAAGTTGGCTCGGCGACTGGTTCAGCCTCATCAGCAGCTCGGCTGGCAGCCTCATTTTCTCTCTTCTCCTTCAAAGCTTGTTTGTCGCGGATCGTTAGCCTCTTTCCCATAGTTTTTGGTGGAAGATGTTGAGATAGGGATTCAGATTCTGAGCTGGCAGACACTTCAACACTGGCAAAAATGGCTCGGGCTTTTTCAACTCTCCTTAGGGAAAAATGATTTTTCCAATGGCACTTTCTGGCAGCAAGTGTGTTCCGAAGCATAAGCGTATCTTCCGGGTAACGTGGGAGAATCTGTCGAACTGCAAAAACAAAGAAGAGAAAACATTGGTCATGAAGAAGTAAGCAACGAGCCAACATGTTGATAAACCAAGAAACAATGACGAGCCAACATATTGGTGAACCAACAAACGATGACATGCCAACGTGTTTGGTGGCGCGCCAAAATGGCATCGACAATCCAAATAGGTGATGGGCTAAACACGGATCCAGACGAGGCAAAGAGATGACGAGCTGTATCCTCAGCGATCCAGCAAAGCAGCAAGCCTAATATCTTGTTTGGCCGAGGAGACAAGCCACAAAAGGCTGGTGGGCTGAGTTAGCAAGTCAAAGTAAGAAGCCCACACCTAAACAGACTTAGACAAGCCAGAGAGGAAAGGAAAATCCCGAAGAACAAGGAAGTTCTCCTTTCTCGTTTAGTAAAAGGCCTAGCCGACTTATTCGTGTATAAATAGACAATGTACCTCTTGGAAAAGGGGATCCAAAAATTGACCTACCAAAATACTTGTTATTCTTTGCAACAGCTTTCAAAACAGTTTAGATAATAAAAACCATCTTTGGATCTCTGTTCTTGGTTTCTTTTCATAGAAGTTTGTCGAATCCCTAAATTTCCCTTACCAAATTTAGTTGTGCGAGTTTCGACTCCCACATATACTAGCTGGCGTGAGATAAATTGTGTATCCAGATGGCTGATGGATGGCTTGGATTCCGGACCTTAGAGGAGTTCAATATGGCCTTACTAGCAAAACTACTCTAGAGACTAATAAGACATCCGAACTCCCTACTGAATGGAGTGTTTCGTGGGAGATAATTTAACTGCAATCTCCTGCAAGTAACATAGGCATATGCAACCATATCTTAAAACTTCTATAAAGAACGAATTATACTATATAAAAATTTTAAATAGTATAGAGGCGATGCGTTTTAACTTAATTATATATCTATTTTTTAAAAAAAATTATGCCCGTTAAAAAAAATTTAAATTACGATATATGCAAAATAAAATGTCAATTTTTTTAGTATGATCACAAAATCATAACAATATATATAAAGAGATCAAAGTTAAAATAAACATAAAGGAGAAAAGGAAGAAACAAAAGAGAGATGAGGGTTTTTAGGCATAAATATATTTTACACACTATGTATTCTAACCATCAATTGATATAACTATATGTCTAATTATATTTGTTTGATGGTTACTTTTGCCAATTCCTCTATTATAAATTATTTTCTTCTCATATAATATGTGGTTAAGAATAATGACTAGTTTTTGATTATAGATTGGGTTTTTTTTAATTATATTGTTTTTATATAATTTTGGACTGGATTGGTAGTTTTCAATCGAAAAACCTCATTAAAAGCAATCAATGACTCACGACATACATTTGGATAACAATAGCAATATATGCAAACGTTTTTCCACAAATATTGGGATTCGATACCTTTGTTTGTGTATTTACAGTAGTTAGGAAGTTAAAACATGAACATATAAAACAGTAAAACTCCAACAAAAAATTTAAAAATAAACTTAAATTTTAAAAGTATACACGTTAAATGGTTTAAAATTAGTTTATAAATTGTTATAAAACATAAATAAAATTAAATAAGTTTTATAAATGGTTATAAAAACAGTAGATTGATTTATAAACTTTAATAAGCATATCGTTGAGAATGATTTTACACTCTTCAATGGGACATCGTCATGTCAGTAGAACAATGGCCTACTCCTATCCAGATATCTGATCTGACATGCCTTCCGGTAGTCACCAAGAAATGACATCAAAATTACGGAAAATAGGACGAACGGGACCCACCTACAGTCGGAAAACTACACTCCATCCCTTACGAAATAGATCGACGATGTGACACCACCTACCTAGGGAGTCCACAGGCTTAAGTAGGGGTAAAGACTCAAGATAAACTTATATAAGTATTCCTCTTAAACAAAGAGACACACACGACACACAAAAGAGATTAGCATACACAAAAGAAAATGGACACACACTAATAGAAGGAGAATACAAGTCAAAGGGTGGCAATAAATCCCTCCATGGAAAATAATTCACCACCGAATAATCCTTTACCGTCCAACCCAAAGGAGGAGTGTTCGAATCCGACTTTCCATAAAGGGATTATCTCTTCTATCCTCAAACACCTAAAACAACAGACTGATACATCGATTCTCAAACGAGGCTTCACACTTAACCTATACTCACCTTTTGATAAACATAATCTCTTTGGCGTCGGAGAGTCTTCGGGAGAAAAACCCCATCCGAACCTTCTAGGGACCATCATGACGATGTTATTTTTGCAGGTCCACCATCTCACCTAAGGCGGTCGAGTAGTATCCTTCCTAGGAAGACCAGCTTTGGCGTACATCCTCCAAGAGTACAGAAGTCCTGCCCTATGCTCGTATGCTATTCCCGAAGACGGCTATGGTCAACGGATAAGACATCGAGACAACTCGTCTAGAGGACCAGGAATTCGAGCCGAATGTATGTTATAAAATAGTATTTCAAATAATATTTCCGTAGTGGTATTTTTGAAAAAGTGTATTCCGAAATTGTGAATTTTAAAAAATTTCTCAAAAACTGAAAATAAATATTTTTGAGAAAATAATATTTTTATTTATATATTTTAAAATAAATATATTTTTATTGGGTAAGGGTAAAATAATATATTTACTAACTCTATTGTGTATATCTGAAACTTTTTAGAAATGATTGTATTTTGTCCATACAACATGTTTAAGTGATATTTTAATGTATTTTTCATCAATTATGTCAATAAGTAATTAATATCATTTTGAACATTTTTTGTTAAATGACTAATATTACCTTGTCCTTTTAGGTTTAAATTTTTTCCCTTTTTACCTAACTTTCTTTATTATCTTTCATTAATTTTCTCTATAAATTGTAAAATACTTTTGACATTCAAAAATCGTAAATAAGTAAATAATATTGCAATGTCTGGATGATTTTTTTCCCTTTTTAATAATTTCAAGATTTGATATTTTTTTAATTAGGTTTTATAATATGTTTATATATACCTAACCATCAGAGAAGATTTCAAAGACAAGGCATATAGGATATAAATAAAAAACAAACAGAGAGATAAAAACAAATAGAGAGATAATGGTGAGGGCCTATATAATCAGATGTATGTTTATGTTAACATTGTTGGTGACGAAATCAATATCATCCCAAGTTGTACTCCATGTACTCAAAACAAATTTTAGAAGATTTAGATTATTGTGCTAATTCTCTCCTGCTTGGTACTCCATGATTTCTTCCATTAAAAATTTGTTGCAAACATATACAAAAGAACAAAATGAAGTGTATATGCCAAAGTGTCACAAAAGTTTTCTTTCAATACTTTAACTTTGACGTAAATAAGTTTCCCAAACTCTCTCACGCTTACGGCAACTTTTTAGTCCCTGGATCTTACTGCGGAAGTAAGTATCAATAAACTCACTTTTTCAAGTCTCACCATTTTTATCTTCATATAATTTTTTTTTATTGATGTTTCAGTTTATAAAGTTCCTGGTGGTGCATGATGGCAGAGAAGAGCATTGGAATACTTCATCTTTCTTTCCAAAATCTATCTATTCACTAGAATAATTAGTTTTATTGCTGGAAAGAGACTATTATCATAAATTATGTTCTTCCTTAATATTATGTTGTTAAAATAGGGGCTAGTTTTTGGTAAATACAATTTGGGTTTTCTTAGTTAGATTTTTTTTATTTAATTTTTGTCTGAATTGTTGGTTTCAAATTTCAATCGAGAAACCGCATTAAAAACAATCAATGACTCACGACATACGACGACAACAACAATATATGCAAACCGTTTTTCCACAAAAACATAAGGGTCATACATAGGCCAATTTGTACCTTCACTAACAATAAGCTCAATGTTGTTTCGTACTAGAGAATGAAACAAGTAAAATCTAAAAACAGTAGAACTTTAAAAGCTCTGAAAGTCAAACAGAATGAAGATATGTTAAGATCAAAACGAGATTCTTTGAGTGTCTCTCACAATCAATCTACCCTTATATTCACCACCGAAAAGCTATTCTCTTTGTAACTGTTTGGGCGGATTTTAAAAAGTTTTTATGAAGAAAATTCTACGGATAGACGATGTTAAAGATTTTGTTTTTTTGAATTGAATTTAAAGTTATATTCAACAAAAAAACTGTTTTTTATTAAATACTTCGGATTGCTGAAAATTTTAGAAACAAAGTATCGTGCTGCCTTCATACATATTGCTTCCTCGAATTTTTGATCTCCTATTGTGCGAATTGATGTTAGCCGATTCCGAATGTTTTGTGGATGACTTTGATGAGAGGAGACGTGGGTGATGTTGTTTCCCATGTCTTCAACTGTTTTCTCTAGCCAAAGGTGGTATAATGTTGCTTAAAACACCTACCTTAATAGAAAAGGTAAAATTTGCTCCAAGTTTGAGTTGTGAAGTAGGATGAGTTTCTTGAAGCCTTTATAAATATGTTTTGAAAAACAAAACCATGGAGGTGACATATGATATGTTTCCTTAATTCAATAAATCGCCAGTAGTGTGACGGTAAGAAGCGATTTTTAAATCCTAGGATAAAACTACGGCGAAACCATTTCGCAACACCCGAAACCAAATCTACGAATTATCTATCTACGATATACTCTCGAAACACTTACTTTAAAAAGAAGAGACAAAAACTTTGAGAGAGAGAGAATTAGTTTCCTAAGTTTTCAGAAGATGAAAAAAATGAAAGACGAAGAGGCTTTATTTATGGTCGAGCGAAGCAGTTTCTCGATCCGCAAAAGGAGGCACGTGCGCACATGGAGACGATCTCAGGCTTGTTAGCACGTGCATGTAAGGAGAGGAGTTAGCGGGTTAAGAAAAGACTCGATCAAAACCGCAACATTTCTTTCAAACTTTCAACCAAAAACCATTTCATAGATGTGGTCCAAAAGAACATCTTTATCCCGAAGGCCCATCTAGCCAAGAGCACGAAAAGGCACGGTACAGCTCGACTCGAGCTTGGTGAGGCGAATGCACGCATATGGTGGGGTCTGTTTTGAAGTTAATCTTAAGTTCTCTCTTTTATATATTCTGTTGGGGTCAGTTTTCACCCCATCGAGATCAACTGCTGAAAATACTAAGTGTGGAGAAAAAGCCTAGCCAAATGAATGGAGAGCCTAGCCAAACAAGCACATGTTTCTGGTCAGATGATGAGTCGTAACCCATGATCCTGCATTAAGGAGTAGCGACGATGAGATAACGTGCTCAGTGAGAAGATGGCTCGGCGGCATGTCAAAGTAAGTTGGCTCGGTGGCATGCCAAAGTAAGTTGGCTCGGCAACACGACATGCCAGAGTTGGCTCGGCAACACGACATGCCAGTGTTGGCTCGGCAACACGACATGCCAGTGTTGGCTCGGCAACACGACATGCCAGTGTTGGCTCGGCAACACAACACGCCAGTGTTGGTTCGACGATATGACAACATGTTGGCAAACCAACGAACGCTGACGAGCCAACATGTTGGCGAACCAACAAACGGTGACGAGCCAACATGTTGGCGAACCAACAAACGGTGACGAACCAACACTCCTCTAGCTTGACGTTGAGGAGAGGCGACAAGCCAACATATTGGCAGACCAAAAAATGATGACAAGCCAACATATTGGCAAACCACCAAACGGTGACGAGCCAACATGTCGGCAGACCACCAAACGGTGACGAGCCAACATGCTGGCAAACCAGCAAACGGTGACGAGCCAACATGTTGACGCACCAAAATTCTTGGCTCGGCAGCAAGGAGAAACAAGTGACGAGCCAACGTTTGGCTTGGCATCAGAAAGAAGCGTCTACGAGACAAACATCTTGGCGACGAGCCAAACATCTTGGCGATGAGCCGAACATGTTGGCAAACCAACGAATGGTGACGAACCAACATGTTGGCGAACCAATAAACGGTGACAAGCCAAGATGTTGGCAAACCAACAAACATCTTGGCGATGAGCCAATATAAACAGTGACGAGCCAACATGTTGGCGAACCAACAAACATCTTATCGACGAGCCAACATGTTGGCGAACCAATAAATGGCGACGAGCCAACATGTTAGCAAACTAACAAACGGCGACGAGCTAACATGTTTGCAACAAACCAAAAGACAGTGGCAAGCTGGTGAGCTCGGCAACACATTAACAAGCTCGGCACGTAGGCGAGCTCGGCAACATGACGAGCCGGAAAGCTCGGAAAGCATGATGAACCGGAAAGCTCAGCAGGCATGACGAGCCGACAAGCTCGGCAACATGATGAGCCGGCAAGCTCGGCTACATGACGATCCGGCGAGCTCGGCAACACGGCAAGCCGGAAAGCTCGGCAAGCAGGTGAGCTCGGCCACACAATGGCAATCTCAGCAAGTATGACAAGCCGGCAAGCCTGGCGACGAAGCAAATATCTGAGTAATCATGGGCCGAGCCCAAAGTTACGAAGAGTAGTTTGAGAAAGGCCGCAATGAAGAAACATTGGTGGGCCGACCTCGAGAGAAGTTGGAGGCCGAGCCCAGCTGTAAAGCCCAAGATGTCATAACCGACTTGCTAAAAGGAAATCCCGAAGAATAAGAAAGTTTTCCTTTATCGTTTAGGAAGAGGCCTAGCCGACTTATTTTTGTATAAATATGCATGTACCCCTTTGTAAAAGGGATCCGCAACTTTACCTACAAAAGCACTTATTATTTCCTTTACAATAGCTTTCTAAACGGCTTGAATAAAATCACCATCTTTGGATCTATGTTCTTGGTTTCTTTACATAGAAGTTTTTCGAATTCCTAAAATTCCTTACAAAATTTAGTTGTGCAAGTTTCGACTCCCACAATTTGGCGCCATCTGTGGGGAGCCTTTAAACTTTCTGACTGAACCACCGAATACGAGATTTGAAACGATGACTACCGACGGAGATCGGAGCGGCGAGGATGCAAGAAACACCAGCGTCGATTATCCTGGAAGAAGAACCAACCCGCCGCTGGCGAATACGGAAGGCATTTCGGAAACGCTAACAGAATTGAAGAACATGATGACCACGTTGCTGAAGAAGGCAGAGGAGCAAGACAAGATGAATAGCTCGCTGACGGATAGAATCGAGACGCTGGCAACAGAGAGCCAAGCCAGAAACACACGACTCGGAGGCACATGTTCGACACTGAATCCACCCGTAAGTGGAGTTACTAGACGACTTGGCTTAAACTCAACATCCCTAGATTTCTCAACATCACGTGACGCACCAAGGACTTTGAGAGGACTGCCACCACCACATCCAACCAACGAGCAAAAAACCGCGGCGAGAAGATCAAATATCACCAAGCCACCTCGATTGATCCGAGGAGCAAGAGGAACCAGCGATGGATATGACCTACGCACCAACGGTGGGTCAGCCGCGGCAATCATTCTCGATGAAGAAGGAGACCGCAATGCAGAAAATCTCGCTGATGAGGGATTCGCCCCAGCAACGACGGAAGCCTGAACCAGCGAATGTGACATCAACCTGAACAGAGCCATAAACTTGGCAGAGGAAGAAGAAAATCTCTTGTGGGTTCAACAGGCACAATACGCTGCTGAACCGAGAATGACAAGCCGAGCCCAGAGAGAAGAGTTGGACGAAATCCGAGCTTCTCTGGAGCGTGCCACTGCTAGATGAAATCCGTCAGATCCCAGGTTCACAAGGCAACGAGTAAAGTCCCGGAGATTGACCGTGTACTGGAAGAAGCACACAATACACCGTTTACAGCCCGGATTACAAAGGCAAGGATTTCCGACCCAGAAAAGATCAAAGTTCCAATTTATGAAGGGACAATCGACCCAAATGAGCACATAACGGTGTTCATCATAGCAATGGGCAGAGCTAACTTTAGGAAAAAGACAGAGATGCCGGTTTCTGCCTTCTATTTGTGGAGCACCTAAAAGGCGCAGCCCTCCAATGGTTTTCCAGACTCGAGCGAAACTCCATTGATGATTTCCAGCAGCTGTCTGCCGCCTTCCTGAAGCATTACTCCATGTTTATGGATCGAGGAGCCTCTGATGCCGATCCCTAGACATTAACTCAAGGGCCTATAGAGACACTACGAAGTTTCATGGGCAGGTTCAAGGCAGTAATGTCAAAGGTCGAGGGTGTAAGCGACAAGGCCGCCGTGCTAGCGTTAAAAAGGGCGATGTGGTACGAATCGGAATTTTGAAAAGAAATCGCGCTGCGGAAAGTCCGAAAAAGAGTTGAGGTTCTATTTTGACTTGCCACTGTCTCTAGAGATCGATTCACTTCTTGAACGTGCAACTATCAATCCAAGACGCGCTGCACCGAGCGTCAGATTTCATAGACAACGAAGAAGAGATGAAGGTTTTGTCTCAAAAATATGGAGTGGCCAAAACGACGAACTGTTCCTTTCAAACTCCAAACCAACCGCCTCATAGGAAGAGTACTCAAGGAAACGGATATGTACACCAC
Organism: Pseudoturritis turrita; assembly: GCA_900406555.1. Taxonomy (NCBI): domain Eukaryota; kingdom Viridiplantae; phylum Streptophyta; class Magnoliopsida; order Brassicales; family Brassicaceae; genus Pseudoturritis; species Pseudoturritis turrita. The sequence goes on along the minus strand of OVBL01000632.1, from coordinate 6,111 downwards.
GAGAAACCCAATTTCGGAGGATCTCGCAACTACCAAGTGCGAACAGGCCAAGGCAAAACACCGTGAAACACATGGACAGGAAGTCAGAGTTCGTACGACGAAAAAGTATACTGCGAGTATTATCACATGCACGGGCACTCGACTGCAAACTACCGAACCCTGGGAATAAAGCTTGCGGCGAAACTAGTAGCCGAAGAACTCGGCAACGCTGTCAGCCTGAAGGATTTCGAGCGAGAAGATGAGAAAGATCAGCCGAACCAGACGAATCAAAATGGTGACCTTCCCAAGCGAGGAAGGCGAGATGATGAGGCGACACAGCCACCATCTCGAAGAAGAATAAATATGATAATGGAGGGTCACAATACTGTTCGGACACGGTGTCTTCGATCAAAGCATTCCAGCAGCGAGCCAATGCTAGTGTCAACTGGTCAACACCTTCCAAACTTTCCAACGACGTTATCGCATTCGAAGAAAGAGAAACCACTGGTATTGACCGACCACACAACGACCCCCTCGTAATAGAATTAATCGTGGACGATTGCGACGTTGCTCGAGTTTTGATAGACACGGAAAGATCCGTAGACGTGATCTTCCGGGAAACCCTCAGAAGAATGAACATAAACCTATCCAAAATCATGGCCGCGCCAAAGCCATTAACAGGATTCTCTGAAGAAGTGACCAGGATCGTGGAGTTTTCAGTTGCGGATCATCCTGCGATCTACAATGTGATCATGGGCACCCCCTGGATAAACTCCATGCAAGCTGTACCATTGACCTATCACCTCTGCATCAAATTTCCAACCTCCGGAGGAGTCAAAACAATTTGGGAAAACCAAAAAGAATCCCACATTTATTTCCTAGCCGAGCACAAGCTCAGAAACCCCGTCACAGACACCACTACCAAGCAAAAAAAGATGAAGACTGACAGGGAACCCGAGAAGGAGTTGGCAAGAATCTTATAGCAATTACAGATCGCGGAGGATCGTGAGAGGAAGAGAAAACCCACCTGCGACCCCGTTATTTAGTGAACATTGAGGTCAATCACCCAGAGCGCTGCGTTGAGATAGGGGCCGAGCTGAAAGACCCAATAAGAGGAGAGCTGAGTTCTTTCCTCAAGAAGAATATAAACACCTTCGCATGGACAGCAGAGGACATGCCCGGTATCAGCATCGATGTGACATGCCACGAGCTAAATGTGGACCCGACCTTCAAACCAGTAAAACAGAAAAGAAGAAAACATGGGCCAGAAAGAGCACAAGCGGTGAATGACGAGGTGGAAAGGCTACTACGCGTCGAATTAATAGTCGAAGCAAAATACCCAGACTAGCTTGCTAATCCTGTAGTGGTGAAAAAGAAGAACGGAAAGTGGCGCATGTGCGTAGATTTCACCGAGCTAAACAATGCCTGCCCAAAAGATAGCTTCCCGCTTCCGCATATCGATCGATTGGTAGAAGCCACTGCGGGCAACAAACTCCTATCATTCATGGATGCTTTTTCCGGATACAACCAGATCCTAATGAACCTAGACGATCAAGAGAAGACAACATTCATCACAGATCGCGGGATATATTGCTACAAAGTGATGCCATTCAGACTCAAAAACGCCGGGGCAACTTACCAGCGATTGGTGAAGAGAATTTTCGTCGACCAACTCGTGAAAACAATGGAAGTTTACATAGATGACATGCTGGTGAAATCCTTGGAAGAAAAGGATCACGTAGCCCATTTAGAAGAATATTTCAAGCAACTGAATCTGCATGATATGAAACTCAACCCAACAAATTGCAGATTTGCGGTGACGTCTAGAGAGTTCCTTGGGTACCTGGTCACTCACCGAGGTATTGAAGCCAATCCAAAGCAGATTGATGCACTTATACAAATGGCATCACCAAAAACAAAGCGCAAAGTCCAGAGGTTAACGGGACGGATCACCGCACTGAATCGGTTCATCTCTCGGTCAACCGATAAGTGTTTACCCTTCTACAATACATTGCGTGGAAACAAAAAGTTCGAATGGACAGAGAAATGTGAACAGGCTTTTCAACAACGGAAAGAATACCTAGCCAGTCCTTCGGTGCTTACAAAACCAGTGGAAGGCGAAACATTATTCCTTTACACTGCCATCTCTGCAACAACAGTAAGTGGAGTGCCCATCCGAGAAGAGCGCGGTGAGCAGAAACCTATTTTCTATGTCAGCCAAACCATCACCGACGCTCAAACCCGTTACCCGCAAATGGAGAAGCTGGCATTGTCTGTCATAGTATCCGTCCGGAAGCTGAGGCCATATTTCCAGTCACATTAAATTGTGCTTTTAACTACTTTTCCCCTGCGATCAATCCTGCATAGTCCCAGCCAGTCCAAAAGATTGGCGAAATGGGCAATAGAGCTGAGCGAATATGATACGAATATCGAAGCCGAACCAGCGCAAAATCTCAAGTCCTTGCAGATTTCCTAATAGAACTCCCAGAAGAAGAAATAGAAGAGCTGGCCCCGAGCCCAATAATATGGAAGCTCCACGCAGATGGATCATCGTCAAAACAAGTGTCCGGGGTAGGAATAAGTTTGACCTCCCCGACAGGCGAAATCCTCGAACAGTCATTCCGCTTGGGTTTTCGCGCATCCAATAACGAAGCAGAGTACGAAGCATTGATCGCAGGAATTAGACTCTCTCGTGGACTCGATGTTTCCCATATCTAGGCTTACTGTGATTCGCAGCTGGTGGTTAACCAAGTCAGTGGCGAGTATACAACCAGAGGCGATCGAATGGAAGCATATTTGAAGATCGTTAAGGAGCTGGCTGCACAGTTTGAAGAGTTCACATTAACACGGATATCACGCGGGAAAAACACTTCGGCAGACGCGCTAGCAGCACTCGCATCCACCTCTGATCCAGACCTGAAAAGGATAATCCCAGTGGAATTCATCCAACACTCAAGCATCAACATCTCTGACACCGTGAATGCACTTACCCGCTTCCAAACAGCCAACTAGGCCGAAGATACATCCGGGAGAAATCTCGCAAAAGAAGGCAACTTTGATGCCACCACCGTGGAGGAAGATCAGCACATGTCACCTTCATCGGACAATGACACAATCGAGTTAGAGGAAGAACCCAAAACATATCCTCCAGCCGAAAATGAAGTAGTCGGGATGGAGGAAGATGCAAAACCAACAGAAATGGATTACGGATGCAACAAAGAATGGATGGGTGCCATCCGCGTATACATCATGGAGGGCGAGGTACCATCAGATAAATGGGCTGCCCGAAAACTCAGAGCTCAGGCTGCTCGATATGTCCTATTAGACGGAAACATCTTCAAGTAGAGATTTTCAGAGCCGCTAATGGCCTGTGTCGAAGGCATCGAAGCTAGAAAAGTCATGGAGGAAGTCCACAACGGATCGTGCGGTAACCATTCTGGAGGACGAGCCCTGGCAATCAATATCAAGCGCCACGGTTACTATTGGCCAACTATGGTGAAAGACAACGAGAAGTTCTCTGCTAGGTGTGAAAAATGCCAGCGATATGCCCCGATGATCCACCAACCGATGGAGCTGCTATCATCGATCTCAGCTCCCTACTCCTTCATGCGCTGGTTAATGGATATTGTCGGACCGCTACATAAATCTAAGCAAAAAAGATTTCTATTAGTCTTGACGGATTATTTCTCCAAATGGGTCGAGGCAGATTCTTACGCCAGCATAAAGGATGCCCAAGTCGAGCACTTCATTTGGAAGAATATCTTATGCCGACACGGAGTTCCATACGAAATCGTCACCGACAACGGCTCACAGTTTATCTCTACAAGATTCGAAGCTTTCTGCGAAAAATGGAAGATACGGCTTAGCAAGTCTACGCCGCGTTACCCACAAGGGAACCGACAAGCTGAAGCAGCAAACAAAACAATCTTTGATGGTCTGAAGAAGCGCCTGGATGCCAAAAAGGGATGCTGGGCAGATGAACTCGAAGGAGTGTTATGGTCACACAGGACAACCCCCGCGACGAGCAATCGGTGAGACACCTTTTGCCCTTATCTATGGTGCATAATGTGTCTTCCAACTGAAGTGTAATTTCCTGGAGTCCGCCGCAGACTTCTTTCGGGGCAGGAAGGGCTCAATCATCTCATGTTACTTGACGAATTGGATTTGGTCAACGAACGATGAGACCAAGCGCTGGTTCGGATTCAAAATTATCAGCAGTCAGCGGCTAAATATTTCAACACAAACGTCAGGAGCCGCAAGTTCAAAGACGGCGATTGGTTCTCCGCAAAGTTTTTTAGAACACAGCTGAACCAAACGCTGGCAAGCTCGGAGCCAACTGGGAGGGACCTTACAAAATCACCAAAACGATCCGACTAGGAGTGTACGAGCTCGCGAACATGTCAGACGCTCCAATACCCAGATCTTGGAACGCAATGCCTCTAAAGAAGTAGTATCACTAAGTCACTTCGCATGAACTACGGGACGGCTTGATCCTTGCAAAGGATACGTATACAGCTCGTCGTCAGATGAGTTCAGCTGCCCCTTCCTTAAAAAAAGGGTGGAGAGTGGGTACGTATACGTGTATACTCCCATGTCTTGAAAAACGCGACCTTTCGCATGACACTTCAAACTTTTTCAAAACACAAACTTCTGTCACTCGACCTACGCAAGTCACAAACTTTACATCCTTCACGGATACTCTATCACCTCATTTGTTGCTGGCCACAACAAATGAACAATCACATCCTTTACGGATTTTAACCATTATCTCTATACGGGATAAGGTTCTCAAACACCCTCTCACTGGTATAGTAGCGCGCTATATAAATTCTGACTAGGTATATCCTGGTCTAATATCTGAAAGGTATACCTGAACGATATTATTACAAGTTTACCTTCGAGAGGGACCCGTTAGTCGAAAACTCGCAAGTCTTAAAACTCGAAGTAAACTCTTAAACCCAGTAAACACCTCTTGGTACACTGGTCATGAACATCTCTGAAGCATAGTACTAAACCTACCAGTTAGTATGAGATTCTAAATATGTTTCATTGTCAAAAATCATGGGAATGTAAGTCGGAACACCGCAAGCCCTAAACTGACAACAAAGCACTCAATACAGAGACAGCCATACTTTTTCTAAACAAGATGGTTCACAACATATGACATCGAAATGCAGCAAAATAAATACGCAAACGAGAACATAAGCAAAGAAATCCGACAAAGATAAAAGGTGTTACGCTAATGGGCGGCAACTATTACAAAAAACTTAGCAGTAATAAAAAAAAAGTGGATAAAGCTATCCAGGCATTTGTTCCCAAATACTAAACAAAAAAGAGTTCAGAGTCAACGAAGTGTTAAGAGATCAGTTGGGAGGGTCCAGCTCGGCGGTCGTTTCTAGCTCGGCAGTCGTTTCATGGGCGAGATTGGAAACTCCGGGCATGCCGACATTGGAGCCTCCAAAATCTGCAACTTCGACCTTCGCTGCTGCATTCTCCATTGGCTCGCTCCCCAGAAGAGTATCCACAGAATCTGAGGAAACAGGCGAAAGCGTTAGATCTTTCTTCAGCTCGGCCTCAATCCTCTCGAATTCATCAGCCGCGTCAGCCAAATCAGCTCTCCACCCTGTCAGCTTCATCACCTCGGAGTCAAGAGCAGGCGCGTCCTCGTTCTGCAGAATCTCAAGCAAGTAAGGTTGCTGTCAACCTAGGCTAGATCAAGCTCAATCTCCTTCGCCGCCTTCAGCTTGTCAATGCTCTTCTCGATCTTGGCAAGCCATTCCTGAAACTTCCCCGACGTCTCTCACCTCACTGCTTTTTGGGCCTTTTTAACATTCGCCTCATGCAAAGCATTGGCAGCGTTGAGCTGTCTTTTCAGGGATTCGATTTCGGCGGCCTTTTTCTGCTTAGAAAGATCCAACCTCATAGCCAGATCACCCGCCTTTTTCCACTCCATCTTGAGAAAAGCTTTTTCCTTCTCAAGAGCTTCAATCTGAGCAGAAGCAGTTGCTAGCTCGGCAGCATGTTTACTCTCCAGCTCGGCAACCTTGTCCTTGAAGAAAGATGCGTCTTTTTGGGCATCTTCGACCCGGTGTCTGTCCTTTCTCACATCATTTTCGAAGGTAGCAACGATTT